>CM067476.1:30114283-30235355 GCA_034552555.1 Semaprochilodus insignis | reverse complement strand
ATATATATATATATATATATAAAATATAAATTCAATTTATATATAAATTCAAATCAAACTGTTTTTGTAGCTGGATTGTATGAAGTTTTAGCAGTCTGTATACTATATCAGCTTTATATACTACATCAAGCTTTTATTTGAAAATATATGTGGAAAATCAATTTTTCATAAGAAGGTGTTCTGGTTTCCTCCTGCTGTCCAAAGACATGCAGTCCTGTGAATTAGAGATGCTAAATTGTCCCCTAGGTATGAATGTGTATGCCTGTGTGTCTGCCCTGCAATGGACTGGTGGCCTGTCCAGGGTGTTTCCTGCCATCTTCCCTTTGGACACTGGTATAGGCTCCAGCACCCTCCATGACCCAGAAGGATAAAATGGTTTAGAAGATGAGTGGGTGAGTGAGTTTTACATGATATTGATCATTTAAGATTGCAGCGCATTCTATGCAAACTTTAGGTACCAAACATATCTGAGCTGAATGCGTTTAGGGTAAGAGCAAAAACTGTGTGCATTTGATTTTTCACCAAACTATCACTTTAACCACAGCTTGTCATTCAGTACAGTTAATCCTGCCTTGTTTGTCTCAGAAGGGCCTGCATGTCTGCAGCTTGATACTGGTTTCCTATCAGGCAAACTGAAAGAGGTGACGGTGCGAGAGAATCCATGCATCTTTAAATGACCAATTACAGAGGGGACTGTGTGTGTGCGTGTGTCCACTGATTTTGATCACTGGCACCCCCCGAGGCCGCCGCCGCAGCTCAAGACTGTGCTGATTATTCCCATACCCCTGTGTTGCAAAGCACATCAACAACTAATTTGCGGATGATGGCGCAGCTATTGGGCTAATTAACGACAATGGCGTAGCGGAAAAGTGGCACCACAACAGCCTGCCTCTGAGTGTCAACAAAAGTAAAGCTCATTATTGGCTTCAGAAGGCACGGAGGGAGTCGCACACTGATCAGCGTTGATGAGACAGTCGTGGAACCTGATCGCTGCTTGAGATACATCACTGCTTGAGATGCTGAAGGGGTCCCGAACCTGCTCCCAGAACACCTTCACTGGCCTGAAAAGAGTGGGGTAGCATGGCTTCACTTCCTGAGCTGGCTGACGAAGAGATGGAGCAAGCAAGCAGATGCAGTGAGCATCCACAATACTTGAATATTAAAGTGAGCATACAGTCTGGAACAGAAGCTGGCACTTCCTTCTGTGAGTAGAGTTCATTTTATGCCTCCAAACTCTTTAAAATGTATATTTTCCTTTGGTGTTTTTGACAAAGTATTAATCAAAGTGCTTTAACCTTCAGAAAGTGTTATGGTGACATCAGCACGAAATAAGAAGATGCAAGAAACATCGTGCTTCGAGCGAATGCACTTTTATTGAAATAGCAGGGGAAACTGCTGCTCAGTGCTAACCCCAACACAAACACAGGCTGTGGATAACACAGGGACATGACACACTTGGAGGGTAGACAGATTAATGCATTAAGCCCAAGCTCCTTGGGCCTGATTCACACTAAGCAACACAGGAGCCTTACAATGTCCACAGTAGGGGTTGCACGACTCCATTCGACAGTTATGTGATGAGAGTCAAGTCGACGTTGACTATTCACTGATGATGTCATGAATAAAACCGCAGTAGTGGGAAATGCATTGCAACAAGCAACTTCAAAAATCTGTGAATCCCTGTATTGCACTGCTAGCCTTCAGGGAACTGGAAATACGAACCTTGGAATCACAAATTTGTGTCTGACTAAGGCGCACCATAGATGACCTGGCCGAGATGGAGGCCCAGACAGATAGAGAAACCCACTCAGTGAAAGTAAGAGTAACAGATTTCAGCTTTACAGAGCGTCATGAGCCCTCTCCAGCAAAACATGGCTTTTTATTGTTGTCTTTTGGTAACCAGAGATAATGACACTCAGTAACATTATTTGGTTTTTGAGCAGCAAGAAGGGCCTGTGTGGTGTATGCAGCTTCTCCCCGTCTCAGCGTGGGTTTCCTCCAGGGGCTCCAGTTTCCTCACACAGTCCAAAGACATGTAGTCAGGCGAATTGGAGATGCTAAAGTGACCCTAGGTGTGTGTGTGGATGTGTGCGTCTGTTTGTCTGTCCTGCAATGGACTGGCAATCTGTCCAGGGTGTCACTTGTCTTCCACCCAATAACCACTGGGATAGGCTCCAGCACCCCCCATGACCTAGAAGGATAAGCAGTGTAGATGATGAGGGAGTGAGTGAGTGAGTGAGAGTGATATTTGTAGTAGATTGGCAGAGAAATGTTAAAGCAAAGCCAAACTCTGTGTGATTTGCCTTTTCCTACAAGCCAATACTATGTGGGACAACCCGAAATCTCTATATTAAAGGTGGATACAGTGTGCTATGAGTTTTGTGACCATTTAAAAGCTTATTTTACTAAATGCATTTTAAATTAAAATACAGACCCCTTCACTTTACACAGAAACACAACAACAGCCACTTCAATGTTTAAAAAAAGATAATGAGACATCAATTAAATGATGTTCAGTTGAGCTCTGATCATCTCACAAAGGAAGGACATAGAAAAGGTAGGGTCTGACTGGGAGGTATCAGTTAACATGTCAGAGCCCATGACATAAAAGTCAAATTATTTAAGTTAAACACAGTCAACTGAAGCCAGGAATTATTGGCACCCCTTCAGAAACTGGGCTAAAATAAACAATACATATAATAATTCACAAGAGAGTGTTTTATTTTAAGAAGTGAGTATTCTTTCAAAATCAAAATGCTAAATTATTGGCACCCTTAAAGAATATTTTCAATTAAATTCAACACCAAAGACGTTTGTGTCTTTGGTTGGAAAATTATTGCTCAAAGTCTCCAGGGCTCCTTTATTCTCTTTGGTTTCAGAACAGCTTAAGAACTGCATTGTTCTAAAGCTTCACTTTAAAGAATGAACTTGTCAAAATGTCATTGAAACTGCAAATAGGATTATAAACTCCCTGGCCAAAAAAAATAGTCACCTTGTGTGTTTAAGGTAGTAGTAACTTTGGGCTCCTGCAGATGGTGTTGCACGAGGATAATGGGGTTATAAATACCTGCAGGGTGTGTGACAGGATTCGTAGATTGAGAAGAGGTGGTACAATGCAGTGAATGTCTTGTTCCATGTGTGGAGAATGGGCCCAAAGCATGTTAATGACTGGCAGAAATGAGTGATTGCATTTGGATGTGCCTAAAGCTATAGTGTGAAGGAAGTCTACATCAAGAGACTGGCCCAGTCTGTGCCAAATGGAATCGCAGCTGTTATTCATGCTTGTAGAGGTATTACACTCTATTAGGTAGATTTCAGATGATGATTTTTTTGTCGGGTGAGTTTATGATGTGGTCAGATGAGACTTTGAAAATGAACTTTTTTGTCATGAACACCATCATGACATTAGGTGAAAAAAGATGACTGCCTGTAATGAAAAACACCTGATGACCACTGTCAGTTACAGTACTGGATTGCTAATGCTGTTTTGCTGCTAGTGGTCCAGGGGCTCCTATGACAATCAATGGCATAATGAATTCCACTTAATACCAGGGACTTTTAGCCTGAAATCTGTCTGTGTCTGCCAGGAGGCTGAATCTTGGCCAAAGGTGGACCTTTCAGCAAGATAATGATCCCAAACACACATCAAAATCCACACAGAAATGACTGTGGAAATGCTAATGGAAGTTTTGGAATGGCCCTCTCCATTGTGTGCACTAGTGTGTATTGTAGAGAGTAGTCCACACGCAAAGATGCAGGAAGATCAAGAAATTAGAAATGTTTATATTGGATGAGTGGTCCAAGAAATCTCAGTAAGTGTTCTACAAGCTTGTTAAGCATTGCAGAAAGCAACTCATATATCAAAGGAACAAGTCCAAAATATGAGTGTGGTTTAGTTAATTTTATGAAGGGTGTCTGGGTGTATATTGGTCTTAAAAGCATGTTAATAAAAAACAAGGTTGGGATACAGTTCTTTAAAGAGGAACGGTGACCGTTTTTGTATGTAGACTCAAACAAAAATTATAAAACAGAAAAAAAAAACAGAAGAAAAATAGGATATGGGACCAGACATTAGCAGAAATCACCAAGGTTAAAGCAAATATCAACTATAACTATAACAACCAAACATATTTTAAAGGGACAAGGGTAGTAGTAAAAACAGGACCTTATTGCTGACCAATCATGCATCTCATTTAGTTAGCAGCTGCTTGAGTTTTGAGTTGTGGTGAAGAGGCTAATGTTACAGGTTTCCTAGAAGTTCACATTAAAAGGTTCTCCTTGTAAGAACACTTATTGCAATCAAAATACTGTTTAACTAAGTCAATCCCCACTGTTAGTTTGGTCAGGCCCTAGGTGTGAACTCTGTACAAAGAATTACCAGCATTCAGGCATCATTGAGTTACAAACACGTTGACCATGCTCCAAAACTCTGTACATAAACTGTTCTCTCAAACACTGCACATACACTGTACAATCATCAACTACTGCACATTCCGCCACATTCTGCACATTATTATTCACATGTCTAGTATATCATTCATACTTTCCCTTCTCCCTGGAACAATATCTCTGCATCATTTATAAAAGATTTAGTACTTATGTGATGAGTTATAGTGTACACTTGACTATCTGGCAAAACTGCTTATCTTCTGTACACAGCACAATCTGCCAGTAATTGGACAGTGACAAAACGGCTGTTTTGTTTTGTCTTTCTACTCCAGCAAGTTCGTTTTAAAAGGAACCAATAACTGTGAAGTTACTGTCCAGACTGATGTACATTTATTTTGGGTGAATCACATCTCTTGCATACTGTAACTATTAAATTACAATTTATTTTAATATTTTATAGCACATTTTTGGCAGTTGGCAGTTCTTTTAGTGTAGTGTTTAACACCTCTGGTCTCCATGCAGCAAATTCCTTCAGTTACCTCTGTAAAATGAACAATCTAATTAAATGAATGATCAAATGAATGATCAACCTAATTAACAAATTAAATGCCATAAATACAGTTGGGTCCAGATCCCTAATAAGCAAGCCAGTGCAACAGTAGCAAAGAAAAACTCCCTGAAAAGCCTTGAAAAGAACTAAGACTTAAAAGGGGAACCCTTCCTCCTCCGCAGACCAACACCTGCAAAAAAATAACACAACAAAAGCAATGAGAGTTATGGGCACAGTGAATAAAGTAATGACTAATGAATGGTGAAACTGCATTGGGGAATAATGAAGGAAGAAGCAAAGTGAAGTCTAATTACTCGACAGAAGTATTCCAATTAAACAAGGACTAATGTTAGAAGCCTATCAGAGGACATCTTAAAAGAATCAGAATTAAATCCATGACTGTCAGGAGGATGTTGGTTCATGCACAAGAGAGCTAACAAAAAGGTCTAGAGTTGATTCTAAATAAGGCAATTGCATCTTGATTCTGCTGCTGCTGCTTTCTCTCTCATTATGAAGAACAAACAACAGTCAGTTCCAGTAAATGATCAATGAGGCTACAAGATGGGAATAAATCAATCGGAGACATGATCGAAACTTAACGCGTCAGAAGCAACAATGTTTGGTACATTGCTAAGAATTAAAAAAAAAAAAAGTCTGGTGAGTTTAATAATAGTAAATAGGGCAGAGCATACAATACATACAGTGATGAGGAAAAACTAATCCAGGCAACATCCAGTCTCTGATATTTTAACTACCACCATAATGGGAAGACAAAGGCAGGTAGAAACATTTGCTAGTTCCATACAGACAAGTAAAGCATTTCAAAGGATTTGTACATTTCAAATATGGCTTATTTTGAGTCAAACACATCTTAAATCTGAGGCAGAATTTTTATTGGGACCTCTCAAAAAAAAAAAAAACAACATTGGTGAATGAGGCCCAATGGATTTGAATTTTTCATAAACATGTGATAGGACACATTTGGTGCGCGGCGGCCTTTACAGAAGTTTTGCAAACCCAAAACGCAAAGACACGTACATGTAAAATATTGGATATTGTCATCGGGCCCAGAATTCATATATGGGTGCATCCCTTTTTGTTTACATGTGAATGTTAGTTTCTCTACATTGAAATCTACCAGCAGCCAAGCCCTCAGATTCATAAACCTAATATATAGCATATACTAACCCTATAAACTGCAGGGCTATTATTCGATTGTGAAAATCTAGGCTCATTTTTCAATGATTAATATGAATTATTCTATAACTACTATGAAACTAATACGTATGTTTTATAGATTGGAGAGAGAGAGAGAGAAGGCGCTAACTCATAAACATGTACAGTTTCCTCACACATACACAAACACACCCCCACACTGGATAAAGCCACTGGAGGAGTAGAACACTTCCACTGCACACAGAACGGCAGAGCCAGACTGAGCCAGAACGCAGTGAATCCAGAGATATGACCTTGTGAAAGCATAATGACTGTTTGGGGAGAAATATCAAGAGAGTGGCGCAATCTAACACGCAGTTTATAAAGCCATAACTCACAACTGAGAGATAGAGAGGGAGCGAGACAGAGACAGCGCAAGAAAAAAAAGGACAAAATAGAAGGGAAAAAAGAAAGAAGGGAGAGAGAGAAAGAAAGAGAGCAAGATTCACTCTTGATGACGAGGTTAATTATTTGTATTTGTAATTAACAGTTCGCAGGTTTGGTGGTTGTTTGCTACACTGGAACACAGGCTGCAGCAGAAATACAGAGAGCACTAAATATCTGTCTCTAGACTCATGAAGCTCTAACTCTGCTAACGCTAATACAGGATTCATCAGGAGCCATTATAAAGGATAGAGCTATAAGGTGCTAAACCACTGTTGGCTACTCTGATGATCAAAAATAAGGTTGCACTGGCTTCTCCCTTTGTGGGCTAAACAAACAAAACTGTCATCTTATTTTGTCTGTTTAATTTTTTTATATTTTATTTTTATTTCCGTTGTCTCTGAAAAAAGGGAAAACAAGCAACTTGCATCAAGGAAAGCTCTAGAGGGTTTCTCCGCCCCAAGTTGCTTCTGGCTCAACAGCCCACCCCAAAACCACACCCATTGACTTGTGAAGTGTCTTGTGATTGGCCAGGACTGAGTTCCAGTGTTCCAGAGGCTTACCACCCTGTGATAGATTCTTGGTTTGCCAAATGCTAAAGCAAGTCCAAAGTGAATGGGTAATTATGGAGCATTTAGACAAAATCCTGGTTTGTGCATGCTAAAAAATTACATATAATAAATAATATAAAATAATTCATTAATTTCCTGTTTCAACACAGTAGTATAGTTATAGGATTGTAGGAATGAAACATACAGGTAAGTTTTCTTTGCTATTTTAGTGAAATATATTCTTCTACTTCTACTAGCAAAAAGTCCCTTTAGCCGTTTGGTTCCATTCATCCCCATTAACAGAGGACTCACTTTTCCAGGCACATTTTTAATGTAATGGCTAAGCCCCACATAAACTGGCTCCAGGCTACCCTGAATATTTTCTTTTCTGAGTTTCAAGACCTAAATTTCAAAAAGTCTGAATTTATTCTCAATATATACAAAGAAATTGCAGGAAAATTTTTCAAGAACATCAAACTACACGTGTATTTGTTCAAGCATCAGGAATTCTAGTAATGAAGTAAAAATGTAGAAAAGTAAACTCATGAAAGAGTTGTGAGTGATTGAATCATGAATGCTCTGCTTTCTGCGCGGCCCTGTGAAGAACAGGAATAAGGCATACATGCTGATGTGCAGTGTCCATATATAACGATACTGTGAGTTTAACCATTAGCATGCAAGTGTGCTACATTTGAGCATCTGAATGAGCCATCTGTATACATGGCCTTGGGTGTGAGTGTGTAGTGCATAAAAATATACATAAATACATAAATTTGTCATTTCTAGGAATTTCATGCTCTATTTTAGCATCTACCTGTGTCAATATTTTTCAGTGTAATAGGATTTAAGTGCACGCCTCCATGTCAGTGCTTTTGGCCATGAGAGAAGCTGGAGAAGAAGGTGAATATAATTTCTTCATAGCAGATCTCCAGTGGCCAAGCACTCTCTGCTTTGAACACTAATGCACTGTGTGTGCCTTATTTCTACATCCATTCTTTTTATTATAGTCTTTCACATTCTCTGTCCATTTCTCTGCCTCTCTCTCTGTCCACCCCTCCCTCTCTGGCTCCCTCTCTCTCTGTCTTTTCTCTCTCAACTCTATTGATTTTCAGGGTCTTTGAACTTCAAGCTCGGCAACACTTCTCTATATCCCCTGCTACGCTTACAAGCATCTCTCTCTCTCTCGTTCTCTCACTCTCTCTCATTCTCTCTCTCTCTCTCTCTCTCTCTCTCTCTCTCTCTCTCATGTTCGATGACATTGCAGAGCAAAGTTCTCTGTAAAAATGTAGCATGTGAAAGAGGAAAATAGATGTGTAGACTGAATCGAAGCATAAGGGCTCTAAATTAACAACAATAATCTATAGCTAACAGCCTTCCCTAAAAATGTTCCGCATCCTTGAGCCCTTTTGTGCTGCATGTGTGTTTCAAAGCACTGTATTCTTTTATTGTAGCAGTGAAAATAATGTATGGCAAATGTGGCTTTTGGCAATAGTCAAGAAGTACAAAGCTGAATTGATTCTCTTCTGTTCATGCTGCAATTTCTAAAGGCATTTTGCTCAAAACAGCTTCACCATGTAGAGTTTAAATAGTGACTGATAAAAGGCGACCCATATTCCTTGCTTCAAAGATAATTTCTTACCCTGCCTGCCAACATAAGAGTTGATGTCACTGTTTGTGAAACTCTGATGCTTTGTATGGAATGATAAAGGCATAAAAACACTACCCTGAAAAAGGGTTTGCTTTGAATTAGCTTGATTCAAATGTGTACATTGGTTCCACGTAAATGAAAAACTGTACATTACATCAATACAGACGTTCTTGTTCATTTCACTTACTTTGAGGCCAGCATTGTGTTTATGGAAAGCATATTATTCATGTGGAACCAATGTACACATTTTGATTTAGTAAAGATGCCGGTCTGGGGACCATATAGCCTCGGAAAAAAGATCTGAAGGGTCTCTTGAAGTTCTTAACTCCACAGATCTGTGGCCAAATACACCAAACTAATTATTATGAAATGCAATTCTTATGAAATGGCATATCACAATTGATTAAAGTAGAATTGGCTGACAAAGTAGCATTATTCCATCCGTTATATTAATAATACTACACGAAGTTGATCAAATGCAGCCATTCCAACAGATTGCAATGCACTACAGGAAGTATAGGGGGCGATATGGCTTCTGTTGTTTCACTGCACCACAAAAAAGAAACCTCCATTGCACAGATCAGTTAAGTTCAGCTGTGCCTGAACCTGTGGTCCTTTTTAGTATATGGTGCACTAATTTGGTTACACTGTTTTCTTCTGGTGTCTGGAAATATAATGCACTCAAACAATCCCACAATGCACTGCAATAAGTAGTGTACAATTGATATACAGTAGCGGAGAGGGGATCCTGTGTTGTGTGATGAACTGTGTTGTTCGAGCTGAAGATTCCCACACAACTTCTTAGGAGGATTATCAAGCCCGGCTACAATGGCAGCATTTCCACGGGCCTCTCAACAGACCTGTTACAGATGTAAGTGAGTTTGTATGTTGGGCTGGTGGCAGGCCATTTATAGAGTTTATACAAAGGAATCTGCTGCTGCACAGTAATGAGCAAACCCGTATGATGTAGTGCCTGAAATCGTTTATTACCATCACTTCTGTTCCCTATAATAGAGTTCTGTTGTATATAGTGATCCATATTTTTCCGTGTAGGGTGTAGTGATTATAGAACCATTTCAGACATGGTATTCGTATGATAACGATGCACTGACAGAGACCAAGACTGTTAGTAAAATGAATTCCTGCTCCCTCGTTAGTATTGTGCTATATCAGGGGAAATTAGTTTATTAAACAGTGGTAAAACACATGAAGCAGACATGTGAATCAATGAATTCAAGCACTTTCTCATCTGCAATCTGTATTTGCCAGTTTTATAAACAAGCCAACATTAGTTGCCAGAGTGAGTCTGAAGTTGTGGCTTCTTATTCACAGACAATAACCTACTATTGCCAGTCAGTATTTCTGCTATACTGTATGATTTGCCTTGGTCACATAATGGTTTCAGTGGTCAATTAACAGCAAATAGATTTTAAAAACTGTTCTTTTTAAACTTTCCCAGATGTAGTCCATATTTAGCTGTTTTATGCTGGAACTGGAGTGGCAAGACAAACATTCCTAACAAACACTTGAATTCAATAGTCACCGAATAGCCCAAAATGTTTCTGTATGAATATGTCACCAAAACTCTCAACCCATTTAAACTGCATTCAGCTCTTCATTAATGTCATGCAGACTTGTGGTTTAGGACAAAGCATGACATAGTGTGAAAGATAAAAATGGCACTGACCCTCGTAGATGCGGGGGAATCTGTCTCAGTATCAGCCCTGCTTTGTGAATACCAGCCCTGATGTTGTCTGACATGGCTGCCCATAGCTGTGAAATTTCAGAGTAAGTCATGAGGAGCTCTAAACCATATTGTTAAGTCTGGGCTACTATAATGGAGACCTGTATGTGGTTTGAGCAGGCTGTGAGAAGTTCTGGGGGTGTACTGCATTGTAGTGTTCAACATCAGCTTTGTAGTTCCAGTGCTAAACTAAAGAAGGAATCTGGGGTAAGAGGACTATTGGGTAAATTATTAAATTCAATGATTATTCTTTTAATTACTATAGAAATATTTGTTACACATACTTAATTGTACTGAAGTGCCTCGTACCTGTGCCTTGCTGTTCTCTTCAGGTACTTTATGAGGGGCATTAGCAGTGCTGGTGGTGTAGATCAGTGGTTCCGCCTCAAGGCCCTCTTGTTTATTCTTACAAAACACAAAAGGCATTGTGTAAATATAAACTGTTTTTTTCTTTTTTTTTTTTTCTTTTTTTTTTTTGCTTTAAAAATGTAATTTTTTGGGGAATTGTCAATACGACTATGTTTGGGTGCTTATACTGCAATATATGACACAAATCACTAAACATACATTAACCAGATTAGGCTAACATAAGATTTTTATACCTGAAATCAAGCAGAATGGTGGCAAATTAAGGAGAATGTCAGGGGGAGTGTATTTTGCTTTTAGAGGCAGGGAGCAAAAAACTGACTAAGCTGCCTTGGTGTGTCCACTTGTATTTGCCAATTGACATTTTTGAAGATATGAAACCATTTTACATTTATTTTTTTAGTGTTATGTCAATTATTTTTTTCACCAATCTTCAAGACAGTGTTCCATTACTGATCATTGGCCCCCCTCAGTACTGGCTCGAGGACCACCAAAGGGTGCTTTGCAACCAACTTGTGGTCTATGACCCAGTGGTTGAGAAACCCTGACATAGGCAAAGCATATCAGCCTGCCACAGAGGAGTCGTTTGTGAAAGACACATGATTAAGATTTTTTGTTTTTTTTTCTTTATTTATTTATTGCCACATGGCATGTTGGTGATAATTGGATCCGGTGCAACGAGATGTAATTCAGCTTTGCTGTACACATAAAGATACGTTATAATACAGATACAGTAAATATTCAGTATTTGATATAAGAGAATCATGACAAATTACACAGCAGTATAAACTGTGCGTTCTTCCAAAGGCTGGAAATACAGACAGACTGTAATAATATACACTCCTCAGAAGAGTTTAGTAACTTCACCACAGTATGGAAAAACTGTTACTGAAACAGGTTTTCTACTGTTTTTAAAGATCTATAGTGCTTCTCAGAGAGAAGTACTTAGAAAAGATGCTACACTGGATGAGAGAAATCTGTGGTTATTCTCTTTGCTCACTTAAGCATGCACTGAGACAAGTACAGGAAGTGATATTCAAATTATCTTAAAAACCTTTAATAAAAATATGTCGAAATTTATTACATGTCTGTAATTCCTATATTTCCACACCAAACTGTAAAAGAGGATGTAAGAACATGAGAACTGACACATATAACCAGTAGATCTCTTCCTACTTTGTATGTATTTTTTAATAGTCTCAATTAAATACCCTTTGCTCAGATCCTTTGATGGAATTATCAAAATTAATGCTACACTTCAAAAAATAGCCCTAAAAATGGAAAATGGAAAAATATTTTATATCACATATGACTGTCCCAAAACCTGTGCTAGAGTTTTTACATTCTATGTCTTTGGTATCGCTGTACCTGACTGACCCAACAGCCACAATTGTGGACATTCAGCAAGTAGTGATGCCCTCCATGAGTCATCCTGTTAGTGCCAGCACCATTGACAGGCGGCTGCAGGATGCAGAACTACATGCACAGACCATTACGATGACTCCACTTAACACCATGTCAGCATCGCCAGAGACTGCAATGGTGTTGTGCCAGACTGTCATGAAGTGACTCGGAATGGCAGCAGGTCATCTTCTGTGACGAGTCCCACTTTTGTCTTGGTGGAGACAACCAACGAATCCGTGTGTGGAGGCACCATAGTCAGCGCCAAGATGAACGGTTTGTTGTCACTCATCACATTTCCAGAAGGCCTGGTGTCACTCCACCTTCACCCATACCGCACAATCTGCAGGCACTGTGTGAGAATATTCAAGCTGCATGGGATGAGTTTTTGTAGAACGCCATTAGGAACCTCTACCTCCATGCTGAGACATTTGGCATGCTGCATTAGCCATACTGAGAGACACTACTTCTGTATTCGTAGCTCAATAAATATTACCCATATCAGTCTAAATTTATCATCATTTATTGTTCCTGGTAACCTTTATCTTCCTTCTGAATAGCATTCCAGTCTGACACTTCCTTCTGGGTGCAGCTATTCTTTTGATGATGAGTGTATATTAAAAACAGATCTAATTTCATCATCAGTAAGAACAAACGGTGAAGCACAACTAGACACAATCAAAGGTGGACTCTTTCAAATCGTGCATGAAACAGATTTAATTTGCTTGGTAGGTCCACATCATCATCATCATCATTATCTGATATGGGCAGAGACCTTGCTTTATAATTGGTCATCGGCTTCAGACAGTGAGTGATCTAGCATCATTAATTTTCACCTTCTGCTCTAATTGCTTAGTTCGTTTTTGCTTTCCCTGTTGCAGAATGTGATGTATATTTTGCCATACATTATTTAAGATACCGTTAATTCCCAAACGTGCTATTCATATCGTTAGCCAGTGTGTGTGTATGATATTTAAAATGTAAAATTTCCCATGAGACAAGACCACAAGCATTAGCTTTTACTTTACTCCAATGTTCCTAAACCGTTTCTTAATTAGAGCCAGATATCAGTTCTTACTCCACTGACTAACCTGCCATGATATTAAAATTACGAGTAGGCTTAATTCCACAGTGTGGTCTGCTATATAAAAGTGTGGAACATGTGAAATGTGAAACTTCACTTATATAACCTTTATACAGCTTTAGATTTTATAGTGTATTTCCTGCAGAGCATGCATAAACCATTCATCATAGCATGCTGAGATGGACTGACCCACTAACCTGACAATCACTGAAGCACGTGATTGGTAGTAAGTCTGAGAAGAAGGGACAAATGGAGAAGATGACCAGCAAAGGACGTGCACATGTGTCCAACCACTCTGTCTGTACCCATTAAAAAAAAAAAAAAAAAGAAAGGGGGGGAAAAAAGAGATGCAGCAGGCTATTATCTCACTAATGTATGACTTTGCGGTTGCCATAGCGCTGCCACTTCTCACATCCTTGCAAAGTGCTTTTCATGAACCTAATTGGAGAAGCGTTCCAATTTACGCCCAGCAGCCCAGCAGGGCAATAGGGAAGATTAAAAATATTTCTCGAGCGAAGATAATTTTCCTCCCCCAGAGTGTCCAGGGACAGAGAGAGTAAGAGAGAGAGAGTGAGAGAGAGAGAGAAGATTTTAAAACACTTCTATTAGCCAGGTCTGAGAATGACAGTAAGCGCTTCTCCGCATCAGCAGCTCCTGATGGCATCAGAGCTGTAGTAACAGCATAACAGTATTAGTTACAAGGGCTCATTTCTAGCCACAGTGAATTGAACAGCGTAATTCAGGAAAAGTACTTTTTTAATACGCGCTCTTTATTAGAATCCATTGGCATCTGCTGATAGATCTGCTGAATTAGGACTGTGTGATAGTGACTGTGTGTTTGTTCCTCTTCCACGGCAGCTATGCAGTTACTCTATACGACTCTCAATGTCAAAACATCAAGTGCCTCTCGTCCGCTCTTCAGATTCTTTCATGGGGAAATGCGTGTTTGCATTCAAAGAAGAGCAAATAGGTCCGCATGCATCAAAATCAGACACGGTGATGACACGAAGCATCGCTGCCAGCTCCACTATTTTGAAAGCCACTTTGAACTACATTTTCCTGTTCCTCTTTGTTGTTGGGCTCCGTCCTCTCTCTCTCTTTTACAGCACAAATGCACAAGTTTTGTAATGATGTAGTTCGTCCTCCTGGGACCAACTGATATCCAGACTATCCAGATTCAAAAACTGCTTGACTTTGTTAACTTCAACATACTTACTTGCAGGTAAGAATGTGCAGTGGAAAATGTGCCTTGATTCTACATCTGAAAATACTGTACAGTCAGGCTATACTAAGGCTATAGTCAAGCGCTATAGCCATTAAATGTAAATGATTTGGACTTTCAACATGAATCGTCAACATGAATCAGAAATACATACAGTATTATATATACAGTATACATACAGTACTGGCCAAAAGTTTATCAACACAACAATACAAGTCATAACGGAAGACACAGGCAACAGGAAAACCTCATATAGTCAGTCAGATACAGTGATAAGATCCGTCCTTGCTCACGTTATACGTGCGGCCGAGCATAAAACTTGGATCATTTGCATGTCTCATGATGTCAAACCTACCCACCAAGTTTCATTCCTGTCAGTTGATTCCTTATGGGTGCAACTGTTTTTTGATGATGAGTGTATATTAGAGGTGGCGATATGGCACAAATATAATACTGTGATACATCAAGAGAATATGTTGTATAACAGGATATGTATTGTTTCAGACATCTCATCAACTGGAACTGTTAAGGTTAAGCCTGTAGAGTCTTTAAGAAAACAGAAAACATTGATTTGGGTGTGTCTAAATTTTTGACTAAACATTTCCAAACTAAACATGGTATTAAGCTTGGTATTAAGGGAGTGGTAGGGTGCTGGAGGTGAAACCTATTTGTTAATAGAATTTTTCCCCACCTGCTAGGGATTTTTTTTTCTCTGTGGTATCTGAATAGTTACAGTCAAGTGAGCTGTCCTGTCGGTTGGGGCTCCAGGACCTGAAATGAAGGCCTAATGTGTTGGTGGAACTACTAATGTAATGAAGAACTGACAGCAGCAGCTTGGGAACAGGTTCGTGTTTACCGCTGTTCTGGATCACTTCTTTTAAAACTCTGTAAACTTTGTGTGAACTGAGGAAATCAGCTGCTGTAAAATGTTTTCCAATCTTGCATGATACACCTGCCCAACAGTTTGGGGTCTCCTTTGTCGTAATTTTCATTTCATATGCCAAATGTTTTCAATAGATAACAGATCTGGACTGCAGGCAGGCCGGTTAGCACCCAAACTCTTATTATAGAGCCATGCCATTGTAATATGTGCAGAATGTGGCCTGGCATTGTCTTGCTGGAATAAGCAAGGCCTGAAGAAGACACCATCTGAATTGCAGAATATGTTGCTCCAAAAATGGTATATATCGTTCAGCATTACTGGCACCTTTCAACTTCTCCCCATCCATACACCTCTCTGAGATGCTCTTTTTATACCCAATCATGTTACTGACCTGTTGCAAATTAGCCTAGTGAGATGTTCCACCAGGTGTCTGTTTTAGCATTACACAACTTTACCAGCCTTTACCCGTTTCTCAAAATATGATGTATTTTCCAAAAAAAAAAAAAAAATTCTCAATTTCATTATTTGATATGTTGTCTTTCTACTATTTTCAATCATATATAGGATTGAAATGATTTTCGCTTCATTGCATTTTGTTTTTATTTACTTTTTGTTTTGTCTGTGTTTAATCTAGAATGGCCTAGTTTAAAAGGTATGGTATGAAGTATCAAGGTGTGACAAGTAGAAAGGACCATATTGATTTCAGGCCAGCTTAAAAAAGTAAGTCACAAATCTACCTTGCCCTTGCTAAACTTCAAATAATATGTGCAGATATAGAACGCATGTTATTGTTATTTTAACTCAACAAATGAATGTCAGCTAAGTTACCTTTTTTGAATCAAATGTTTCATATAGTGTACTGGCAATGTTTCATATAGTGCATGTGTATTTTTAAGAGAGGGGGGAAAAAAATCCTTTTTTTTTTTTTTTTTTTTTTTTTTTTTAACAGAATGCACCTTATTTGTGCCTCAAATCTGGAGCAAAAGGTTTAGTACATCTGGCCGTCTGCATGCCACAGCAGTTAAAAGCTGAAAGGTTACCTTACATAGCATACCGCACACAATTTACTCACAAGGAGTGTTCCATTAGCAGTTAAGATACAGCACGTTTGGTGTGAGATAACGTGTTTTAAGATTTAATTAAGGATTTAGATGTACTAACATGTGTCTGGGAACTGGATAATAAAAAGTCAGGAGTGATAAGGACGGATAGAATAGGGTTTAAAATGAGGAACTCGTATGATAAGGACCAGAGTCTACATGATTTTGTCATTGCCTCCGTGTAGCTGTTCTCTGTTGGACAGAGTGTGGCTGAGATGGATAGCTGAAGCCTATTTCCAGTAAACGAAATAAAGCAACTTGGCAGCCTAAATGCAAGCTGTGCTACTGCGCCGTGAGGGAATTCCCCAGGTACACGATGCAATCTTATCTGCATTATGGAACCAATGTCTTCGGATAAATTAATTCAGCCTTTTAAATAGTACTCCACTGAGTCAGCAACCTACTTAATGCCACTGATATGAAACTGACACATTGTTCCACACCTATATATAGCAAGATTTATTTCAGAATGATTACTCCAATCATCAGGCATGAATAAAAAGGTATGGTGTCTTATGCTATATGTGCAGTAATGTAAAATGTGTATGTATAGTAAATGTATAAATGAAACGGAATTGTGAAATGCACGATGGGTGGTAAAAGTGCAGATTTGCATCGGTTCTGGTTGATAAAGAAGGAAATCTGTAATAGATCTTTGCTACAGTTTGCTCATCTTGGCCATGCTGCTTGTCTAGCTAGGAGACATGCAGAGAGCTCATTATTCACAGGCCTGTTTGAACAGCTGGCCCTGCGCACGCCATAACAGCACACACTCATATTCATGTGCATTATGTCAGCCTGTTGCAGCTTTGCATCCTTCTGGCACCAGCACCCGGAGACTCATACACGAAAGAAAGGATATATACATTAGGTGCTTGTGTACATGCACCCACACAGACATACACGAAGATACAAAGTCTCAGAGACACATACACGAGGGGGTCTAATTACCTAAAATTAACTTAATTAACTCACCTCATTTCAGCTTTGTCGTCCTTGGCCCTCGTTTGCCTTGTATTAAACACAGGTGCCTTACCCATAAGCCCCTGGGACCAGTCTCTCATCCGACTGCTGTGGCAACAGCTTGCCGGTCCAATGGGGAAACAGCTTGCAAATGACGAGGCCAAGTGCATTGTGGGATATTGGTTTGGCAGGGTTGGTTTGGAGGAAACGGAGGAGGTTCATTAGGAATGAGGCTGAGGGTGTCTGCTAACTTATAGAGAAACACATATTAAATTATGAATAATGTCACAAAGATTGTATGATTTCTTTGAACTCATTGAGCAAAAAGGCCAGATTAACATTTCCAATGGCTCCCAAATGATTTCAACTAACATCATTATTACTTTGAAATTGACACCTACTGCAAACTCTAAACTGCAGTTTCAACATCAAATGGCATATGTGTTGGTCACCAGTACTGATATTGCTATTTAGAATGAGCATTATTGTATAGATTGTTGCTGACTAATAATAAAACCATCAACAACATAAAAAACGATTATCACTGACAAGAAACGCACTGCAAAAAAAAGCAATGTATTGAAGAAAAAAAAGTGTTTATGTCAGTAAAAAAGACTGAACGGAGAACAGAGGACACAAACATTACAAAAGAAACTGTTATTTTTGACTAACGATTTGAAAATATTATTTGAGCTCCTTTTAAATAATTTTACACCCAATGATTAGCTCACTGTAGCATATCCAATCAAGTGAGAATAATTTGCATGGAGGGACTATGCAAATGGAGCTTAGCAAAATTGTTTTGGAGTGAAGTACTTCCACTTGCATCTCAGGAGCAATTTTAACACCATTATTCTATTTCACACGGCTTCTTTGTCAACAAATCCATGAAAATAATCTTAACGCAAGATCAGATAACAGAACTGAAATGACACTAAATGACCTCAGATGAAAATAAGTCTTTTATCAGTGCTGCATTTGACACTACACAACAGAGTCAGCTGAAAACCTATAAATAAATCTCAAACACCTAAACCGTGTTCATTATGGTGTGCCACAGGGCTCTGTACTGGGGAGTTTTTCTATGATACGCTGGCGTTATTTTAAATTATAAGTAAACACTGGGTCAGCTTGGCATGGTTATGCAGATGATATGCAATTATACATATCTGCAGAACACAGTGTTAGTGCTCTGAGCTACTTTATTGTGTATCTAGTAGATTTAACTCCTTAATGACAATGAATTAAAAGACATTAAGCTCCCAAAGTATTCTGATTCTACAGACAGAGGCAGAAATTAGAAGTCTTGACACTGATATTTAAGCCCTTTATAGACATTGTTACCAAGACTGCAGCACAAGATAGACCAAACTTGCTGACTCGTGCTTTCATTCTCACTTTTCTTATTGGCTTATGGGAGTACTAAAAACATTACGGGCAAACTAAAGCCTGTTCAAAACAGTACAGCCAGAGAACTAATGCACACTTGAAAGCACATTTGGATGCACACTTTCAGCAACACTACACAGGCTGCCAATAGATCTGTTCAATACCCTTTTATTATTTTTTATCACTCTTACATTTAGGAAAAGCCTAGTTAGACAGAGTTAGAAATCAGTTTTTGAGACTGTTGTAAGATTAAAATGTTGGCTTAGTGAATATTCCAAGAGTTAAGCAACAGAAAAATGGCATTTGTTTTGTTTTTATGTTCCAAAAATTTGGAACCCACCACCAGTCGATATTCATCAGGTGTACCCGTTTCAAAAAGATAAAGGCAAAAAAAAAAAGTACTGTGATGAGAAACTGTGTTAGTGAAATTAACTATTATTAATCTCTCTTGGGTCCTGGGCACCAAACAAGGTTGCCTTTAATGCTACCCAGAATAAAGGCCCTTAAGCAAGTAACTAACATTGATTCAAGAATAAAATATGGGCCTTAGTAACACTGAACGCATTACTTTCTAATCACCTTTTTTTTTCCTAAGAAAAGCAAAGAGAATATTTTCTCCCATTGATCCATCCAGGATGGCCTCTGTGCAGACAGAGAGAGATGGGTAGAAAGACAGAAGATCGAGCAAGAGATGGACATAGAATGACAGGGGAAAAAAACGGCATCGGCTCTCTCTCGCTGCTCTCTAAGCCTGTGATTCACCCGGCTCATTTTGGCCCAATTAGCAGCAGCTTAAAGGGAATACATGCTGGGCTCCTATCTGTCTGCCCTGGCCAGCCATAGCAAGGTTGGCAAGGATTGGCATCAGTTGGAATAGACTGGTGTCGGTTGGCATGATTTGGCCAGGGTTGGCATGAGTTGTAGGGACTGGCATTGCCTCAGATGATTTGGCAAAGATTGGCACGGCTCATTCGTGACTGGCACGATTGTGTGGCATGTGCCCCGTCTGTATATTTCCTGCCCCACATCAATGTTTAATTAGAGTATTGGTTCCCACTGAATGGTGTGCACACTAGGCAGCACACACAGACTGGAACCAGTACACTAAGGAGTGCAGTGACCTATAGACCTGTAGAAACAGAAGAGATAGACATACATACTGTTAGCATCCTGCTACTGGCTGGTGCAACTGTAGACATGCAGAGGCTCTGATGTGAAGCATCTGACTTGCAGTAAATTATAAATACTCGCAATGCTCTAAAGATGTGTACATGATCTGCAAGTACTATTCCATGCAGTGCTGTATGGCAGTTGATGCAGTGTTGAGGTCTACCCTCATGTAGAGTTGCGTGGTTAGAAGCAGCCTGCCTGCTATCACTGCCATTTTGGCAGTGTTGGGTGGTGGGTTGTCCCCTGCTGCTAGGCTCAGTAAAAGAGCATTTGCTTGATCGGCTGTGTTTTAGTACAATAGAGAACTCTGCAAAATCAGGGATCTCCCATCAATTATTTAATTTCCAGGCAAATCAACCATTTAGTACAAATGATCCATTTTTCAGGATATTTTTCTGATGAGAGCAGATTTAAGATAATTAACTTGTATAAGGAATGGGAAATTAAAGTGAGAAAAGGGGAATCTGTGAAAATAAATGGGTTTCCAAAACTGGAATTCAAAAATGATTAAAAATTAAAAAGGTAATAGGACTGTGCTAGATCCAGTAGACCACCGAAACTATCACCTTCAGATAAACAGCACTTAAAGCTCTTGTCTTTAGGAAAGAGGAGAAAATCAAGTTGCACTTTTACTTAATATCTGAAAACATGCACTGGTGTTTCTGTCCATCCTTTTTCTGTGGGAAGACCAGTGGGTCTGAAAGGATATGTAGCTGCCAAGAAGCCAGTGTTTGCCAAACAATGGCCAGACCACCCAAGACAGTCTCCTTTAAAATAATGGAAGCTGTAAAAATGGCAAAATGTGGACAAACTAAATACAGCAAGTATGTAAATTGTAGTTGTCAGGGATTCTGCGTCATCTTTCGTCATCAAATATATCTTTTCATTTTTTCCAATACCCATTATTTTATTTCTATTATTAAATACATTAATTTACATGCTCGACTTTTCCACAGCACTGGAAATACCATATATAAGATCACCACAAAATCAACCACAAAACACTGCAAAACTACCATCAAAAGAGCATTTCTCCATATCTCCATTTTTGTAGTTACCGTTTTGGAGATACAAGCTTAAATGACCTTACAAATGACCCTTCAAATACTTATGATCGAATTGTTAGTAACTAAATGAATTCCATTTCAAACCATGTGACTGTTCAGTATTGTGTTTACTTTTATTCATTACTTATGTCTCTATTTCTCATACACTCAGACACATCTCACTATTTCACTATTTACAGTCTTTCAATAATTCTCTCGTCTTTCTTTTTGGTTTGCTCCAACAAGCACTAGCATTCATTCCCTTGTTAGCACACAAATAACAAACAGTGCTAAGGACACAGTGTGCACAAAAGCGAGAGTGAGAGAGAGAGTGTGTGTGTGTGTGATGGGGAGAGAGAGAGAAAGAGGGAGAGCTTTAATGAGGCTGTTTGCATGGTTCACTGTAGTTGCTATTAGCCTCCTCTGTTTTTGTGGTAATAAGACAAAAAATGAGTATAAAAACCGTGTGTAATATTAGCCAGTTCCACTTATCACAGCATCATTAAGAGAGTATTAGTTAGCATAGAAAAACATGTCATTAGTGCCAGGGGGGAGAGAGGAAGAGGGGGAGGGGGGACAGAGAAAGAGAAACTCCTAACGAGCAGAGGATGGACAGATAGAAATAGGTAAACACTGGTGTTGAGCCATGCAGAGAGAGATTGGACACAAACACAAATGCACACACACACACACAGCAGCACAACGGATGGGTCACTGACAGAAAAAGCCAAAGTAATTGGTCTGTTATCAGTGGGATGTTTGTGCATTGCTGCACAGAGCAATGGGAAAAAATGCACACCTTTTAGCAGTTCTAAAGGGAAGGGTGGGGTTTAGAGCTGTAGCACACAGGGTGGTCAAAGTGATTAAGTCTACAGTTTAACCTGATGGTTTATGTCACTTTTAGGAATTTGGTGATTATTTTCAGTGTTTTCAATCATTCTTAGCCTTTTCATCTCCAGAGACCCAACACCCCCCCGCCCCCCCACCACCCACCGTTTCCAGCAACATATTTCAGAGCACCCCCTCACCCACCTACAGTGCCCTTATGAACCTATAAAACCACTGCCACAACTATTACTGGTGGGGAAAGTTCACTGTAGCTCAGGTGGAGCTCACTGAAAGCATAATTACATGTATGCCATCATTATCCCGCACAGTTGCTAGGTGACCAGTCATTTTCATTTCAAACACTGCCAACTGACTGGCTAGTTGGCCACATATGAATTATGAATGTTAAGAGATGAAACGGAGCAACGGCCACTAATAGTGTTAACTTTATCCACCCCACTGTCTCTTCCTGCATCACTGGAAAATACGACCATAACCAGATCATTACTTCACAGTCAGTTATGTGGCTTCTCTGCAGCTGGTCCAGCAGGAAAGAATGGCCAGTAAGGTACATATCTAAACCCAGAACTATGAAATGTACTACAGCAATCAAGACCAGGTAGGAGGCAGGAGCAGCCACCATGGAAAACTGACCTAATGTTGTTTCTTTTGCGTGAAACATGATCTGAATCTATTCGCTCTTTAAGTGAATGCTCTTTTACTGAACACAGCAGCAGGGGGAAAAACCACACAAACCACTAGCAAATCCACACAAACCACCCTGCAGCCCATCACATAACAGCAAATGCAACACACGTAGACATCCTAGAATGACAATAACAATATGTTGACAAGATTTACGTGCCTCTTACAGTAAGTCTGCGGCTCCTGTCAGACTCACAGTAAGAGAGACTTAAATCTTGCACTGTAGATGCCAGCTACAGGGTTCAGTAGATATCTGCTGGAGCCCCGACTCTCAGTCTCATCCAACCATACTGCTGGTGCCTGCTTTAAAGTGTTGCTGGAGGGGCATGGTCAGCTGCACCAGATATACATGCTGCTCTGCAAGCAGGTGTCCCGGCATCCTTGCCAGTCGACTCTCCATCAAGTCGCCTTTAAGACTGAGGTAATATCATTCCTCTCCAGTCTGCTGGGGTTTGCACAAAATAAGAGGACTTGGGAAGACATAATGTAAGTCTCTCCTACTGTGAGTCCAGCACTGGCCACATTGCCACATCTCCCGCAAACCCATGAGTGAATGAGTGTCCAGGGGCGGGACACTACAGTATGCAGACACCTGGTCATTCAGTGTTTCTTCCAAAACCAGTGGTAATGATACATAAGGCCTTTCTGGCAAGTTATCACACTAGATGTTGGAACATTGTTGCAAGGATTTGATAGTACTTAGCCATGCTTAGCTAGCTACTGTTGTTGGATGATTAGTTCTGGATCACAAACTCTACTCCAACTTATCCCAAAGACATCCATCACTCTAGAGAATGCAGTATCACTTCTCCACAGCCCAAAGCTTTGCCCCTCTAGCTTTCACTTGGTATTAGACATGATGACCTTAGGCTCATGTGCAGCAGCTCCAGTCCATCGTGTTACTATGCGGAGATCATGCTGTAAAAAGCTTGAGAAAGTAATTAAATGTCAGTGTATATAGAGAAAAAAAAAAAAAAAAGACGTGAAACAAAGAAAAATGGACAAGGGATAACAAGGAAAAATAAATTAAAAAGGGATACGGACAATAAAAGGCAACATGATGCAATGAAAACAGGAACAAATGAGCAGAGAGACGAAGCCAAAGAACAGAAGGCCAATGTGGCTGTCTGTGCCTGTAAGAATCACACCACCCCCTGCCAAGCAAGATGATCCGACAATCTATAGAAAACCATCTCGTCCATTTCTCTCTCTTTCACTCTCTCTCTCTCTCTCTCTCTCCTCATGGGGATCTGGTCAGCTTGTCCTCTCTTCTTTTGCACACCAACTGTCCCTGGCAAAATGGCTGCCGCCGCACTGCATTAATGAGCGAGTGGTGTGGTGTGGTGTGCTTCTGCTGCCAACCCGCTCCATTTGTTCTCCACAAGAAGTGTTTCAAAACCCGGGCATTCATAAAGCATGTGCAAAGAGGCACACGGACGATGAAAGGAATGAGGAACAAAGTATTTTTAATGGCTAGTGTATTTAGCAGCCCTCAATCAGGCTTGCTGTTCTTTAGATTTAGCTGCCTGTAGAGAAAACCAATATAAAAATCTGATATATGGCCACATTGGTCCATAGATACAGCTGTATGTGAAAGTTTAGGAATCCCTGACCAAAATACAAGTATTTAAAAGAAAAACTGATCATATACACATGATAAGTAGGTAACATATTATGTAAGAATATACATATACAGTATATATAAGGTACAGTTGTAAGTGAAAGTTTGAACACAGGGGATGTACTCTGTTAACAGGCCCTTTGAGAAGCATTCTTTTTTACTTCAATCATAATAAGCAGTTGGCAGTGTTAGCTAGACTTGTACACAGACACAGATAGTGTATTGGTATATTGCTTCAAATAAAAACATTGTTTTATTATTACTTAAACATAACCATTAGAAAACACAGGCTTCAGCTCAGGTTGGGCAGCAGACATCTAGCAACCATACGGAATACTGCTAAGGATGACTGGATAAGGAGACAAGGAGAATGAACCCTAGCAAGTGTGGCTCACTTTAAGTTGCTCAGACCTGAGGAATGTGAGGCTGCAGGGAACACTGTGCATTGTTAAAGCTATGTAGGCGACAAGCCATATCAACCTCATGACCTCATGACTAGTGGCAGTACAGCTTACTTTAGCTTGCTGCAAGAATGGGATCTCCTAATTTACACTTAAAAAAACTTGGCAAAATGTGCGGGCCATTACTGGATGTATGAAAGTTCTTCATAGAGCATGGTTTGTGCATGTACATAGATATGTTCATATTTCAGAATGTTCTCTGTGGAGGATGTTACCTTAAAAAATCAACAACATGTGTTTTGTTCAAGGGAAACTGTTATATATAACCGTATGTCATATATACGCGTATTTACATCTTACCTCCGTTGGTATATTAGCATCAATGTGCCAAATTTATTTTCTTTTATCTTCAGCAATTCAAGTGACCTTTACTATGAGGAGCGTAGTGTATAAATAAAAGGAAATTGTTATTATTTATTTGTTTATTTACGTATTTTTATTAGTATTTTTTCCTAAACCACTTATCCTTTTGGCTTGCAGGGAATGCTGGAGCCCATCTCAGCACTCACCGTTCCAGCTCTGGAATGTTTGGTCTAATTGGGAAAGGTGTGCTTGTATACAGCTATTTGAAACTCCAAAAAAATCAGATTTTTTTCCCCAATAAGAATGAATGGGGTAAAAAAGTATACACCCATCTACTATACTTCTACTCACCTGAAACACACCGTTTTGCATACACTATCTCAGGGCAGACCTGAGATTCAGAAATTCAGTGTTGGTCTGACCCGTACTCGTCTGTTTGTTTCTCCTATTCATTTTTGGCCCCACCAAAACCCAGTGTTTCCTTTAAACTGAACTGCATGTATATTCACTCGGGGCAAAACCCCAAACTGACCCCAGCCAGATTGGCCCTCACTCCTTTTTGTGTCATTTATTTACTCCTCATTCGTCCCATAGACTCCCATACATTTTTAAGCAACACCTTCGGAACCGACTAGCAACAAGCTTAAGACGCACAATCACTCTGTCTTTTCTTCAGGAAATGTACTTTTGTTGTTATTGTTGTTGTTGTTGTTGTTGTTGTTGGTGGTGGTGTATACTTTTTGTGATTACCTAGTGAGTTGAGTTAAGAATTCTACACAGGAATAAAGAGATAACAACATTTTTTTATTGTAGTGTTATTAAAAATACTGCATTTCTTGGAACTCCTGTGTCAAGATTCACAATTAATTTAAAAGTGCACTGTTAAGATATAATAGTGTCTGCGGTACTATAGGTCTATTTGTCATGAAGTTATTATTGGTTTGTTTGTCATGAAGTTTTCACACAATGTAAAGTGCAGCTGGTTTCATAATTATGTTAAAATAAATAACACAAAAGTACAATGTACGTAATTGGTAATTTCCCCTGTATCCATTTACTGTGTATTTATAGCCCATGTGTAGAGCCAATATATTACCCTATGTCATTTATGTTGACAGATTCTTTGCTTCATCCGTCAGAGATTTTCAGGGCAAAGTTTGGTATAAACTCAAAACTATGCTGTCTTTCTGTCATGATGCTGCAAGGACTGCATTGTGCTGCAGTATGACTGAGTACACTATAAAACTACTGTAATGATCACGACTGCTCTGTTTATTACAGTTACAGTACAACACAACACTGCTGTGGAGACGTGATGCAGGGTCTTTTGGCCTACTCTTTATTCTTTTATCAGGTCTATGGCTCCTCACTCTCTGTCTCTCTCTGTCCCCCTCTCTTTCTCTCTCTCTCTCTCTCTCTATCTCTCCCACATCCCTCAGTCATCCCTGTCGTTCCTCTCCTCTCTCAGCACGGCGTCATATTAGCTTCACCTGTCAGATTAGGCGACAGGTTCATGAATAACCGGACTCTCTCTCTCCAGGTTGTTAGGCTGAGACATTCGAAAGGAAATAAATCTCCATGGTGACACGCATCGATAAAGCTGACACTCAGGCATGCGCACAGACACCTCGACACACACATATAGAATCCCCAGGGTTACAGCGTGAATACGTTGGATTGTAAATTTAACTCAGAAAGGAAATTTTGAAGTTTAGTTGATGCCTGAACAGCCGCACTGTAGCTTGAGGTTGAAGCCTGCAATTTAGAAGGACACAAAAATCCATTCTCTGTAAATCTGAAACATCATGGTGCTAGCCATTTCCTTCTGGTTTATTGTTTTGCCTGTGGTCCACTTTGTGCAGATTTCTGGATCAAAAACTGACAGTTATTATTAATTTTTCACATAACCATTTTACATCCTCTTTTTATCCCGTAGAATTAAACAGGCTGATTTTGTTACTGTCCCCTTACTAACACATCATCATTGTCCAAAGAAAAACATGTATCTCCGATTTTGTTGATTTTTACTTTTAGACATCATTTGAACACCATTTACATTGTGTGAACATTTCATGATGAATGGACTAGAAATAGCCCACAATTGCTTGAAAAAAAGTCTGGTTCCATTGATTTACATTTAAGTTAAACTGGGTTTTTGCCCTCTCCTGTAAAGTTGCCGTTTTGGAGACCCTCATTTTTCTTTGGACAGCAATGATGTGTAAGTGCACTGATTGGGTGTCCTGGATTGTGCCTCATTCAAAAAGCTAATGATATCCATTATTGAGGCTGAAGCACTCCTTATAACTTGAATGTGAATGAGCAGGGGTAAACTGCTATAGGCTAAATAGGTGGGTATTCACTCCCTGGTTATGTTATTTGTGCATTGTATCTGCACTTGTCCATTTTGTCAGATGCACTTATCATATAGGTGCACCGCATTTCTCAGCCTTTTCTCCACAGAGTAGGTAATATTTGGGTTGTCGGTCATTCTCAGCAAAGCAGTGACACTGACTTAATGGTAGTGAATGTTGTGCTGCAGAGAGTGGATTACACCTGGCAATGTTGCAAATGTTTTAAATAACTCAGCGCTACAGTTGGACTGAGGATAGTCTACCAATAAAAATATCCAGCCAGCAGCATCCTGTGACCAGAAACTGATCATCGACGAAGGACTAGAGGGTGGTAAAGAAAGGTCAACAAATTATACAAACTGCTGCACTACAATCGGTAGAAACTGCAACTATATTGTAAGTGGATTTTATGAAATGAACAATAGGGGTAGATAAAAGATGGATGTGATTATAAAGACCACTTGCCGGCAGTGTCTGTCATTCTATTACTAGGCCTATGACTACTATGCCTACTACAGCAACAACTACTATTACTACACTACTACTAATTATAATAATAATAATAATAATAATAATAATAATAATAATAGAGGCAGCCTGACACTGGACTGCTGCATAGTGTTAGGTAGCAGACCAGACTACATAATGCTGGCAGAGACAGCCAATAAAAACAAGCTAATTTTTACACTCCACTCATATAAATTGCATCAAATAAAATGTTGAACATCACCCATCATGCTTGGCATCAGTTTACTACCTCTTCACAAACTTTAAGCTGAAAGATACAGGCTAAAAGAAGCTAGGCTAGTGACGTTAGATCAGGTAACTTATGATTAGTCCTTGTCTGTTTACCTAAAAGACTGGCTGCCTTTCTCTGTGTACATTTCAACCCACATGTGATCTTCTGTGGCGATCGGTGGACTCCATACGGTTACATTTAAAGTAGTGATGGCGTATGTAAAGTCAAATAAAATTCTAATAAATAATTAAATTGACACAGTTCTACATACCGTTTTAGCTTTAATTTCCTATTTTTCTTGCAGTAAACATTAGAATGCTACTAGTACGAATCGTAAGGAATGAGTTGGCCCTAGTAGTCATTTACATTGAATTCAACTTGAATTCCTTTGTAAAATACATAATAATGGATAATGGATTTTCATTTTCATGCACAGGAGGGAGATTTGCACAACATCAAATTTGATGGAAGAAGAAGAGGCTGTTTTAAGTACCATTTAAATTTGTAATCCTGATCAAGCTCAAACCCAATAATGAGGTTAACTGGGAAATATTACAGGTTACTGATTTTGTTTTTATGAATAATTGCCGCCTTATGTAAATGAGTGGAAAGGAAAGCAATTCCTCACATCGCCCAAGTGGTAGAACGTGTTACCACCATGCTATTACGCTAAATCTGATGATGGATTTTATGAATCTGGTCTAGTGACTCTTGTACTTTTAATACACTAATAAAAAATAGTAAAAAAAATAATTAAAAAATTATACTTGGTCTTTTATTTATTGAGGAAAATGATTCAGAATTACATATCTATATATTGTGTGTCTAGAAATATGCATACAGTATGTTGATATGTACACACACACTGGGTCTGACATTTTAACACAAATTGTGTTTAAATGGTGTTAACCATTTAAACTTTTGAAAGTGTAAGTGCTCTGCCCATTTAATTAGCAGTAATCTTTCACTATCACGCTCTCTCTAGCTCCCTCGGTCCCTCCCTCTCTCTCTCTCTCCCTCTCTCTCTCCCCCCCCCCTCTCTCTCTCACTTTTCATACTATGTGTGTGTGTGTCTGTGTTTGTGTGTGTCTGTGTGTGTGCTCAAGGTCCAAAAGTTCTAAATGTAGAGGAAGGAGAGGAAGATACAGGGACTGAGCTGCCTATATCTCAATACAATAACGCTACCACTGCTGATATTTAACTGCACACACACACAAACTGCTGACTCCTGATATTTCATTCTTTGTGTCCTGATCAAAAGCATTATATTCCTCAGTGGTGCTTTTCCCTCCACATGACCTTTAGCTCTCAAAGTTATCTCCTTCACACACACATGCACACAACATGAACACCGCCCCCAAACACATCTTCACACACATTCTTACAACACCCCACCAAACACACACATAGATTCACACATATGTAAACAACATTAACACACCAACACACACAGAAACCTGCAATCATGCAGTCATAAAACACTCCCGCCTGTGAAAGGACATAGGTGAAGTGCTTCTGAGAGCATACAGACAAAACTTTCTGCACTCCGTAAAAGCAGATATTTGAAGGTTTCTGCTAAATTTTATAATGGCAAGATATCTGTTTAGTATGCCTTTTTATCACCTCCCTCTAAGAATCCATCACCTTCCTCCTTCTCTGAGAGTGCTCATGGAGTGCACACAGGTCCACCTCAGCTGGAACAGTATTGAATCAAAGTCTGTCCACTCTGCCAGGCCGTTAATTCCAGTCACATAATTCCAGGTGAGACCTAAAAACTCAAAAACGAGTTACCAAATTAGTGTTTGCGAAACAGTTCAGATTACTGGTAAAGTTCTCAAAGGGTTTGTGGCACAAATAGCACACATAAAAGGTGTTTGCTCAGGTTGTTCTTGCTACTTCACTCTCCCTGACATGTATAAGTATAGAGTTCTAATCCATATATAAGAATGGAGTTCTAATCCATATATAAGAATGGAGTTCTAATCCATATATAAGAATGGAGTACTAATCCATATATAAGAATGGAGTTCTAATCCATATATAAGCTTAGAGTTCTAATCCATATATAAGCGTAGAGTTTTAACCCATACATAAGATTAGAATTCTATTCCATATATAAGCGTAGAGTTCTAATCCATATAAGATTAGAATTCTATTCCATATATAAGCGTAGAGTTCTATTCCATATATAAGCGTAGAGTTCTAATCCATATATAAGCGTAGAGTTCTGTTCCATATATAAGCATAGAGTTTTAACCCATACATAAGATTAGAATTCTATTCCATATATAAGTGTAGAGTTCTAATCCATATATAAGTATAGAGTTCTAATCCTTATATAAATATAGAGCTCCCAGTGACTGATACTGTAACCCTAGTTATAGTCAGGAGATCATTTGGCTGTTGGAGGTGAGAGTACTTTTAAGAATAATATTTCAATTCATTTATGTATGGAATATCCAGCACTGATATAAAAGTAAAGCAATTAAAACTATTTTCATCTATCTGGTTAGATTCAAGTGTGTCTTTGGGTGCATTTGCAAACAGCTTGCTAGAAAAAATAAAACCTCACTTTCATCTGGATATGTTAAATAGAATATGCTGACTAGCTATGTGAAGGTGATATTTAAAAGTAATCACAGTGTAAGGAAGAAACAAAAAACCCAAATCAAATATCTATGATTGCGATTCCTGAACCTGGACTTTAGGGCCTCCCCAGGGAGTCCACATTTTTGGTCTATCCCTTTTGTGTTCCGAGTTTCGTTGGAGCTAAAACATATGTCGTCTCGGGGGCGCTGAGGACCAGATTTGGAACCATCGTTCTAGACCTCTTAAATGATGAGGAATAGTGAACTAATTGAAGAAGCTATAGTAAACAGGAGAAGTTACATCTGTGAGTGTGAAAGGAAACAGGATAAGATGCAGAACACTTGTTACTTCACAAAGTAGCATGCAAGAAGCACAAAGCTTCTCTAGGTGAGAGGCAGAGTTATTTTAGTTAATTAAAACTATTGCTAAAAGTAGAAGTATAAACTGTGCTAATTGCAATACAATTAAACATGACAGTTTTCGTAAACTCAAATTCAAAGCTATAATGTTTATTCTGAAACAAATCTAGAATAAAATAAAATGAAAATCTTTTAGGAAACCCGAAGCAAAGTCGAGCTCAAACCGCCGTTGTGTTACTTTTATTCTACTCATTAAACTAAAACTATTACTATTTGTAAAACATAAAATGAACATTAAAACACAAAATAGTGAACATTTGAAAATAATAATAATAATAATAATAGTGAGGGTTCAAAGGAAGTGTAACTTTCTATGGAGCATCCTTCAGTGCATCTTATTAAATCATATGCATTGCAAAACAACTTATAGTAGGCCACCAGAGCTCAGCTCTGCTATCTGTTTACATGAACAAACACAGAAGAAAACGTTATTGCTCAAAAGTTAGCAGTAGATTTGATGGAGATTCTTTAAAGATGCCTTGAGAGACATGACATTAGATAATTAAGCAGACATGAGATACAGGAGAGACGAGTGCTTATGAGCCTTATTACCAGTTTTGACTTTATTGAGATCTGCTAAACTCGAGATGAGGTGTACCATTACTGAGCTCTTTTTCTCAGGAGAAATATCTGAGAGTTGGAAGTCCTAAGCAAAGGTCTCCTAAGTCTTTATTTCTGAACTCGTTGTTGAGGAGAAACTTCAGAGATTTTAGGGAGATCTCTTTTCTGATTTTCCCACAGGTTTCAGTCTTCTCCTAAAGCAGGAGCTTCTGAGTCATGTTATGTTGTTGAAGAGCAGTTCAGTTGGCCTTAAGTAAATATTGAATATGGCTTGACCCAGCATCCCTGTGGTTACTGATGTGAGGTTCTCAATCATATAGCCTACAGCACTTCATAGGCTTTACTTTGACAGAGCTAGGCTACCAGGAACCATGACTGAATCTATTAAGGAGAGTAGAACAATGTGAGAGAAAACTCCACAAAACTCACTTTACTCTGGTCTGTCTCATACACATCCTTCTCATCAGTTCCTTCATGTTATGGCTCTGTAGTCCAGCAAGTGTGAAATATCTTCATTCTATTTATATATATTACATACATACATGCATATTACATGTTTTCATACTGGGTAAGCTGTATAGTAATTAGAGTTCTCCCATGCAAGAAATGTCAGGCCTTTTCTCATGCTGCGTAATGCTGAGAAACTGGTATTAATTGTTTGCCAAAACCCATAGCAGATCAGCTGGAATTTGTTCGGAACCCTGCAGCTGGAGGACTACCACCAGCATCAGACTACCTGATATTTCTGTCTTTAACGATGTTCATTGTGTCAGACTAGGCAAAAATAGTGCCATAATTCTTGCCATGTCTTGGTGGGGACACGTGGCAACACTACCTATTTGACATTGCCCAATCATCGTTCTCATCCTTCCACAAGTTCATAGGTCACCGTAGATTATATAACTGTCAGTCATGGCTTTGGAAGCGCTGTTGTGTGTTAATTTTGTGGTTTGAAAAAAAAAGAAGAAAAAAAAAGAAGACGCTATTGTGCCTGTTACTGGGGACAACATGGACTGTCTATCTTTCAAAAACAACACAGTTTTCTTTAACTCATTTGAAAATAAATGAAGAAGACAGTAAACTTCTTTTTCCTTCTCCTCTCATCAGGAAGTCCACGGGGTGTGTTTTTTTTTTTTGCTGGGAGCTGTTCAGTTGTTTGATTGGTTATTAGAACATAGTCTTTTAAATGTAACAGGGATTTCTTCTAATTAGTTTATGTACTGATCCACTCATAATTAACTTCTCAGTGTCTGCGTGTAGGAAACCCTCAGAACTCCACACAGAAAGGAACCCGGACGACGTGGGTGGGCCACATCCTCTGTCCGTAATACATGCCCAGACTTCTGTACCTTATAGCAAACTGTAACTGTATAGATGATATGAAAAGTAAAAAGAATGAATGAAAAGTAAAAGGGGTATGATTTTATTGAATTTCAGAAAGTAACATTTCAGGGAAAAATGCACTCAACAGTAGCAATCTCTGGATTTCACAGGACCTTTTCAAACCATGTCATACATCTTTATATACATGCACAGGTTCAGAAAGAGGATCTTGCTTAATCTTTAGGTCTCAAATGCAAAATCAACATTACTCTGATGCTGTTGAATCTCAGCTTCAGAAACATCAGTGCTGTAAAAATGGTTCATGAATGATATCCAAAACATGAAGAGTGTAATTATTATCATGAGCAGAAAGGCCAGGTTACAGTTTCCTACAAGGTACAGAAGTCTGGATCCTCTGTATTACGCCCAGAGGATCTTGTGTCTGTGTGGAGTTTGCATGTCCTCTCCGTGTCTGTGTGGATTTCCTCACGCAGTCTAAAGACATGCAATCAGGTAAACTGGAAATGCTAAATTGCCAATAGGTGTAAACGAATGTCTTTGTGTCTACTCTGCAATGGACTGGCAGCCTGTCCAGAGGGTTTCCTGCTTTCTGCCTAATTAGCACTGGGATAGGCTCCAGCACCCCCACGACCCAGAGGGACAAGCGGTGTAGATGATAAATGAATGAAGAACAAAAGTACTATGTTTTTCTCCACTACTGTTTTACTCCAAAGGTAACATTCCATGGGAAATGTACTCAACACTGAAAATTTTCAAACCATGTCATACTTCTTTACAAACATGCACAGGCTCAGAAAGAAGATCCTGCTTGATGTTTAGGTCTCAAATGCAAAATCAGCATTACACTCATGAAGACGTGATGAAAATAGTAGATAATTCACTTTACATGCTCAAAAGACATGTCTATCACCAAATTTAGTTCTCCTTTGGTTTGATTAAGTTCACCTTTTACAGGGTGAACACAACATCAGATTCATCTGCTTATGGAGGTTCTGAAGCACAACAAAATGTTCTTCTACACAGTGCATGCAATTTCCACCACAGGAGTCTGCAAGTTTAGTGTTAAGACTCTTTTGTTGTTGTTGTTGTTGTTTTGTTTTGTTTTGTTTTTGTTTTTTTTGTAGTCATATTTTTATTAGGTTTTTGCTTATTGAGAAATAAAGACATACCTCGTCCAGGGCATCAACTCACGATAGGCTGTGTGCATACAGGCAGCAACAAAGCAATACCGGCATCTCTTACAATAATGTATGTAAACGCATTTGTGAAATCATCCATGAAATATATTAATACAGAGCCGGGGAGACATATCAAACAGAGTGCCCATTCAGAGAAAAGGATCGTTTTGGCAGATCTCAGTTGACCTTCTTCAAATATTGCTGCACAAGGTACCAGATTCTAGTGAATTTTTCAAAATTGTGGTGCAACTCATAAGTTAGCTTTACCATAGGTAGCCAAATAGAAATCTGATTTACCCACATCTTTATGAATGTCTGGGGAATGTCTGGCCTTGACCATAACATCAAAATACACTTTTTAGCCAGATAAAATAAAATATGTAAAAGACAAATAGTATCAAATTGTGTACTAGTTATTTCTTGTATAGCCTGATGGATATCTCCCCAGTACGCCTGCAATTTGGCATGGGACCAAAAGACATATAAAAGACATATCCACCTCGGCAGAACATTTAAAGCACATATTTGAAGAATTGGGAAATACTTTGTGCAGGCGAACCGGGGTGAGATACATCCTGTGAAAAAGTTTAAAATTTTGTTCATGGACACTAATAGATGTACACTTGAAAGTCAACCCTGGATCTTTTCCCAGGTTATCTTCAGTATATCATAATGTGAGGATACAGTGATAGATAAAACAGTGTACAGATGTGATATTTTGTTTCTTGAACTATTGGAGATGAGCTGATTCTCTAGTTCATTGAGTTGAAGTCTGAAATGACCACCCTTCAGCTGCGACTGAATGAAATGTCTAATTTGGAAAAATGTATAGAGATCAACATTAGGAATGCCAAAAGCTGTTTTAAGCTGTTCAACTTTTGTTGGTTTTTAAAGCTCTTCATGAATTAGCATCTTCATGCATCTCTGAACATCATGTAGAATATGTTCTAAATCCTCTTTCCCTGGCCTGCGAAAGATTCCAAAAAATGAAGTACAAAAAGTCTGGATGCATAACTTTAATAAGGCACCACTCTTAAACACCTTACCAATAGGTATGTCAGGCAGGTGTAATAGCTTTGTTTAATCATTATTGCTTTAAATGAATCTCTTTTTTATTTTTATTCATTATTCTTGTTATTTCTGAGGATTGGGTGCACCTTTACCTATTGTATGCTGTTGCATCCTTTATTCATGTAACAGGAGAGCTAGCATAAGGCCTAAATTTGATTCTAGATGTAGCATTTGCATTCTGTTGCTGTTGCCTCTCAGCTTCTCTGAAGAACAAAGAAACATCAGTGCTGTAAAAACAGATCATCAATGGTATTCAAAGCATAAAGACTGTCAAAACTACCATGAGCAGAACGGCCAGGTTACAGTTTGCTATAAGGTACTGAAGTCTGGGCTTGTATTATGGACAGAGGATCTGCCTTGGATTGATATGCTCAGATCAATCCAAACACCTGAGAACGGATGGTGTTTCACCTCGCTGAACCTGAACCTCACTCAAACTGTTCTTCTGAAACCACTGTCAAATTTTTCATGACTGAAAAAATGAAATGTAAGGCAACACTGCAGGTACAAAAAGTCCCCAAAACAAGCATCAACTAGAACTGGCCACTTTACAGGCATGGTAGCACATCACAAGGGAAGATTCAGACAGTCATGGACTGCAAAGGATTTGCATGTTAATTTGTCCAATTACTTACTGTCCCCTCAAATGAAGGGATTATGCCTAAACAAAGCTGTGATTCTCATAAACATCAGCTAAGATTAACCCAAGGCCCTTGAATTAAAGCTGACAGTGATCTTTAACTCCACGGTTATTGTTTTAGTTCAAATCCAGTGTGCTGGAGTATCATAACAAATATTAATTGCCACTGAACAATTACATACAGACTGCCCTGCACAACACTGAATAAAACAAAGAGAGGGGATGAGTGCATATAGCTAACACAGCTAAGGACATATCATCTCACTGCCTGTAGTTTTATAATTTCTTACTTCAAGTCAGCTACACAAGTTTTCCGATTTCTTTTTTTTTTTTTTTTAGAATTTCAGGCAATTAATTAAATCCCAGACTACGAAGGTCATAAAAGTCATTTTGAATTAGCATGCAGCATTTGCTCAAGTCCTATAAATACGCACACATTCATACTGCAAACACAGCAGCAGGGCGTTCAGAGATGTCAGAAATGCAGGATGTCAGAATCCAAAGCATTCCCTTGCAACTCCTCCTCCCATACTCTCTCTCTCTCTCTCTCTCTCTCTCTCTCTCTCCTCCTCCTCCTCCTCCTCTCTCTCTCTCTTCCTGTTTGCTTTTCCTCTCCTCTGCTCACTCCTTGCTATTGATAACTAATGCAGCGCACTCTGGGATGCTGGAGAGAGCTGTGTGTATGAAAAATGGATTTCTATCTCTCGCTCCCTCGTTCCCTCTCTTTCCCCATTGCCAGAGTGAGATACAGTTTCCCCGATCAGCTCCACCCCTTGTTCAGAATCTGCATCAGAAGGTATATATACCTCCTTGTCTCTACACTTTTTGTCCATTTTATCAGTTCCATTTATCATATAGTTCTGGAATTACAGACAGTCGTCTATCGGTTACACTGCATACTTTGTTAGCCACCTTTTTCTCTGTTCTTCAATGGTCAAGACCACCACAGAACCACCACAGAGCAGGTATTATTTAGATGGTGGATCATTCTCAGCACTGCAGTGACGCACAGACGTAGCGGTGGCATGTTAGAGTGTTTTGTGCCAGTATATATGGAGCTGATTAAATAGAGTGTAGATACAGCGAGGTATGCTTGTATCGAATATCTTGTACATTGTTTGGAGGATTTGATTGCATTCAGCAATAGTAAGGTCAGCTACTGATGTTGGAAGATTGGTTCTGATTCACTCAAACTTATCCCAAACATTCAATTGCCCCAGTATTGGGGGGCTTTTATACCTCTCTAGCTGACTCTTGCCATTGGGAAGGTGACTATGTACTCAAGACTGTCCCATTCTATTGGCAGGAAATTCACTCACTCACTCACTCATCTTCTAAACTGTTTTGTCCTTCATGGAGGAGGGGGGGGGGGGGGGGTACTGGAGCCTACCCCAGTGCTCAGTGGTCGTAAGGCAGGAAACACATCTGCACATACACCTGACTGAATGTCTTTGGACTGTGGAGAAAACCAGAACGTCCAGGCGGAAAGCCCCACAGACACAAGGGGAACATGCAAACTCCACACAGAAGGGACCCCGGACGGGAATCAAACCCAGACTCCTCTTGCTGTGAGGTGACAATGCTACCCACTGCACCACCATGCTGCCCTGGCGGGAAGCTGTGTATGCAAAATAGAACAGCTGGTGTGACAAATGAAAGGAAAACTTGAATAAATGAGTGGAGAAACATAGCATGCAGAGCTCAAGTGTGGGGTACACCAAGAAAATGGTACAGAATGCTTGATCCATACATTGAAGTGGTCTGATAGTTGAGGGACACCTTGCTGGTTCTCATATCCACCGAATACGAAGGATCACAATTCTGTGGCTTTTGTTGTCACATAGCTTGTGTTAGACATGTTAGAATGCGCTCCTCATTGTCAAAACACCAACTACGGAAGTTTGTTGTGTGAATGCCGTCCCATCCCTCCACTACAGTTCCAGAGACTTGTAGAATCTATGCTGAGGTGTGTTCTGGCAGCTTGTGGTGGATTAACACCTTGCTAAGATACTTCTTTTGGTTTTTCCTTTAATTTGTCCCCCCATCAGTATCTACATGCCTACAAACTGTACAGTGTTCTTGATTAGGGTGCACATTATTGGGCTAATACTAAAGGTCTCCATGTTTATTAGCATAAATGGAAACCCTGCCAGAAAGGAGACATAATTATGTGTGCAGTGACTCTTTAAAACAACATTAGGAAAAGTAATGCTATTTGAAAATACCAAATGCACCGTTGGGTGCTAAAAGGGTTTATGTTATTTGTCTATTTTAAGGTCGTACATGTACCTCTAAGTGGCTGCTTTGAATTAATGACATTTAGTTTCTGGTGTTTGAATTTTAAGAAATTTGACTAATATATCTAAGAACTGGCAAAGAACAAAACACATTGCTAATCAAAGCACTGATAAAACTATTGCATTTATATTCATTCATCATCTAAACCGCTTATCCTTTAGGGTCATGGGGGAGGCTAGATCTTGGCACTCACAGGGCAGAAGACAGGTAACACCCTGGACAGGCAGCCCGTCCATCACAGGTTTCATTTATGATGATAAAAAAATTAAAAAATATGTGTAAAATTACTAAAAAAAAGTTGATATTAATGATCATTAGCCCTCAAAAATTTGGATCCATATTGAGGACAAAATGTTAATAGCAGTCAGTTCCTACTCTTGCTCTGTTTAAAATGGGGGAGAAGGAGATAGAAATATAGACAGATTGCAATGTAAATGGGTAAATGAAGAAGGCAGGCACAGGGGAGAAGATGAAAGTGAAGATTTTTTTCCTTATACATTTATATTCAGAGAGAACGTCTCCATGCCTTGCTGGTCTAAGTGGGATATTTTAGCTCCAGCAGAACATCCCCAAAACAGGATGAGATCCTTTTCACATCGTACCAGACTCCCACCCCACACACACACCCCATGGTCGTGCAATCTGGTAAGTCTATCTGCAGTGGTCAGGCCAATCCAGCCTGTCATTTCACACATATTGACAGATTTCACACGCAATCTCCAACCTCAGCACGACACACACACACACACACGCAAAATAAAATAAATTAAACGGAAAGAAGTTTCATGAACGCACCGAGGTGTGTCCTATACAGTAGATTGCAGGACTAGATTTGCAGCAAGGGCCGAGTGGAGATCATGCTATGGGTTTACTTTTAAAATGAGAACTATAACAACTGCTAGGATTTAAAATGGAAATATTTTTAGGTGAAATGGCAAAAATACCACTGGGGTAGAAGAAACTGTATTGAAGTGACAGTATGGGTACTTAAGAAGTAAAAGTGGAGGCCAAATTATATTATTGCGTGAAAGTACTGACATTTAAATATGCTCAAGTATATGTGGTTTTATGCATTAAATTGAAACACTTCATGCATAATCTGTGTGTTAGGGGATATGGCCAGTTACTGGTCCTTACACTGTAATGAATTAGTGTAGTTGTGGGCCGTTTCATTTTACAACAATATGAACTGATAAACTGAAATGCACATCTACCCTACTGAGAAACAGAGAGAAAATGCCTTTGAAATGTGTACTTTGTAGGTCTAAATGAAAATGTAAGGAGTAGAAAGCGTCTTTTTTCCGTCTTATAAATGTAACTGAGCCAAAGTGGTCAATGTCAACAATAGTCCAAAAAAAGTCTTCCAAAATACTATTTAAGTGCAATAATCATGTACATTCCCAGGCAAAAAATGGCAAAAGATTAAGCTTTTAATTGTCTTAACATCAAATCATTAAACAAACACATACAGTGATTTAGGATGGAAAGGTTTTCCTTTCATTTAAATTGAGCTGTTTTGTTTGTAGACGTGTTTTGTGTGTAGAGGTTTTGTGTGTAGAAAGAAGAGTCAATATTGTTCCACTCAGCGCTGATGGCAATGTTTTTCAACTGTTTGAAGCCAAGTTAGTTTGTGTTTAATGTGACACAAGACAAACAAAATATGAATATATAATGACATTTGAAAACATAGAACAATATTATTGAGACTTATGAGAACTATTATTCAGCATGTGGAAATATAAACCATTTATTCTGGAAAAAAAACATTTTTGGTTAAATGAATGAATGAATGAATGGATGGATGAATGAATGAACACATTAATGGATGGATGAATGAACGAACAGATGTACGGATGGATGGATGGATGGATGGATGGATGGATAGATTGATGGATGGATGAATGAATGAATGAATGGATGGATGAATGAATGGATGGATGGATGGATGGATAGATGAATGAATTAATGGATAAATGGGTTGTCATCAAAGCAACTGTTCTTCAAGTTTATGTACATACTGTATGCTAGTTGTTGTTATTGTTTACATTCATGCCATTTGGCAGACACTTTTATTCACAGCCTATTCAAGAGTGCTTTGTCGTTTTTAGTTTACAGGCTCTCTATAAGACGTCTCAGGATGTATGCAGTTATTCAGTGTTCTAAAAGTACTGCCAATATCAATGAGTGATTCAAGCATATTGTGACATTTGTCACAATAATGATAACACATCATCATATCGCCCACCATTAATCTCTAAACCCAAATTTGTCTACGCACACTTAAACTGTCGCTAGCACTACATGCACACACAACCCTCCCTTTTCTCTCTCTGAACCAATTTCATTGTTTCCACTTCAGTCTCTATTATTCTCATCACCTTCTCCCAAAAAAATAAAAAAAACAACAACAACAAACACCTTCCCGTTGTTTTTCACTTCACAACAAACATCTCTGCAGCTCCCCAGACACGAGCGGCACAATGGACTGTGTTATTAGCCGTGTCTGGAGAGCTCAGAGCAGAATTAGACACTACAAAGGGCCAGACAGGAGCTCAGCGCCACACCGATGATATCTACCTGTCCATCCGCCTTGCTTCCCTCGCTTTCTGCTCTCTTTCTTCTTGCCTCGCTCAAGGAGGGGGGACGTGTTGGGTGTGGGGGGGATAGACAAGCGCTCCTGGCTAAAGTCTCTTATCTGGCTTTGGCGAGCCCACAAGATTAAGGCCACAGACTTGTTTTGAGATAAACATCATTGGGAAAAGAACTTGTAAACAAATAATACATAAATTAAGGAGCCAGCTCAAAGACCTTGATCAAAGCGCAGAGAGATTAAGGGCCAATAAAAAGAAGGATTTCTGAATATTTGGGCTTAGTACCCAAGAGTGTGTGTGTGTGTGTGTGTGTGTGTGCAGTGCTTGTATGTGTGCATATGGACAGTATGGATTGAGGAAACAGCAACAGAACTGTGTATTAATGTGCTGATATATTCAGAAATTACTGATATATTAAAAACTGCATGAAAAGATTCATTGTATGATTGTATGACTGAATACTAAGACTGATGGGCAATGAAAAGTCCTTTATTTCAAGTTCTAGCATTATATTCATCACGCCCCCCAAACCCCGTTAAATTAGACATAAATGCCATAACTGGGGCTAGCTTTGGCTCAATGTACCTTAGTAGCTCTCGAAGGTGTTGCCACTCACCACGCCCTTCTCTATAATTTAACACACCTATGTGTGATTTCCTCACACTGCAATGCATCACACTTTGTAGTTGGCTGTTTTATCGCTTGCAGATGTTTGCTGCATGGTTTGGTATATCAATACAGTTGTGCTACCATCCTCTCAAAAAACTGCTGCTTTTTTGCTACTATTTTTAGCTACGTGTTTCTTTTTGATTAATGGTGGAGCCAGTTGTCTATTACATCTCAGTGCAAACTATTTCAAAACATTACTCAAACTGAATGATAAAGCCGCCTATTCAAATGATGTTTATTTCAATGAGTTTTTTTAACCACTAGCATTGGTCGAATAGTGTTTTACTTGTTGGTTAATGGTTACTCGGTTAATCACTTACATCCTTATTGTGTTTGTATGTATAGTGGCGGTGTATGTATGGATACTGTGTTACTAGTTGGTTAACGGCTACTCACTTAATCACTTACATCTTTACTGTGTTTGTATGTATGGAAGTGTATGTATGGATGGTGTTTTAGTATTTGGTTAATGGTTATTCGGTTAGTCATTTAAATTCGGTTAGTCATTTAAATCCGGTTAGTCATTTAAATTCTTACTGTATTTGTATGTGTAGTGGCAGTGTATGTATGGATTGTAGCTGTGTATATGGGTTTGGTAACTGAGTGTTTAAGGAAGCCCAGCAGAGCACATTCGGAGTCCACTCCGGGCAGTGCAGGCCTATAACATGGTCAGTAGGGGTTAATTTGACACCACAGCTTTTAGTGAGAACTACCAAGAGATAGGCTTACACTGGAAAGGTTAAGAACCCATTGAACATGTCAGGAATCCACAGAGACGCATGCATGCGCACGCTCACACTCTCTCTCTCTCACACACTCTCTCTCTCTCTCTCTCACACACACACACACACACACACACACACACAGTCTTTACAGAGGTTTTTCTACTGCAAGAAATATTTGTATGCCAGTGCTGAAATTCTAACCCTAAGCCTAAACTCCATAACCGAATGGAAATGGAAATTCGAGGTTTTTCAAGTGAAAGTTGCATTTTGAGTCAAATAGCATTTTTTCCCTCATGGGAATCAGAAACACGTCGAGATTTTTCACCATCTTCCCCCCTTCAGAATCCCCTTCCCCTTACCTCCATTGTTGTTCTCTCTCTTTCTCTCTCTGGAGGGGCCTAGTGGTCCAAGGTCCAGTGTGAGCCATGAATAAATCATTATTACAACAACACCCCCACACGCACGCACATGCAGGTCCCCATCGGCCCCCTGCGTCTGTGATCATCGCAAAGCTGTTCCAAAAGCTGTTGCCCCTGAAAATGAGGTCTCCTTATCCCCCCCCCCACCCCCTGCGGTGCATACATAATTAACACAATTATAAATAAATTAATCATCACAATCATATATAAAGATATATAATTCATTATATAAATACAAATAAATAAATCATCAGAGAATGCGGGCGATCCTCTTGTCCCTCCGCTGATGAAATATTTGCCAGTCGAAATTTCCCAGTGGCGAGATCCAGGTTAGATGAGGCTGTGGTTTACTCCGGGGCACCGTGCAGACGCAGGGGCAGATGGGCCACCTCTGACGGTGCGTGTTTTTTTGGGGTCCCGAGGCTTCAACGTCTGATGAAGGATCAGATATGGCAGCGTGTTCAAAGCCAGAGTGCGTTGACTGAGTTGATGCTGTTAGATTCGCTCGTTCTCTGAGGAGCTTCCTTTTTTCTCTCTCTGAGCCAGACTCGTCAATGCACAGACAGTGTGAAAGTGTTGAAACATTCAAAGGGAAACAGGTTACACAGCAGACTGTCACTGATTCTGCTGGCATATAGGGAAAGCTACTTTTTTCTGTTTTATCCACTCTCTCGCTCTCTCTCCCACTCTCTCTCCCTCTCTCTCTCTCTATGTTGCAGCGGAGGAAAGAAATTGCCTGTTATCCAGGGTCGATTTTTCATGTGCTTGTAAATTGGCTGCTATTGACAAGTCTGTCAGGAAGGGATAAGTCCGTGTGAAGCCACCCAGCACAGAACAGCACTGCCAGATACTCGGCTTAGTTCCACTCTGCAGGGGTAGAGGGCTTGGGTGCTGGGCAAGGGGTAGAGGGTAAGTGATGGGTCATGGTTTGTTAGGGTCTAAGTGTGAAGCAACGTCATGAAAACATCTATTGTGAAAAGTTCATTGAATCAAATTACATTTCAACACATTTTTTTCACAATGCAATGTGCAAATGTGAAGTAACAATGAAAGGTGTTCTTTCCAAAATCTCAGTTGGTCCATTTGTTATGAAATGTTCACACAATGTAAAGAGCTGCTAGCACTTTTTAGAGCTGCAAGGTTTTATTATGACAGCGACTATTTACAAAACATTGTCCCAAAATTCCCCATTGCATCTCAGCTGTTTAGTTTACACTACTCAGCGTATAAGTGGAAAATATAAAATAGTAGTAGAAAAGAGAACGGGGCAGTCCACTGGGAAAGAATGGCTGACAAAGGGGGTGGATAGAAACATGGTGGGGGCTGGGTAGAGGCCGGGTGAGAGGAACGAAGGAGAATAAATTTGTGGCTGATTAAATGGAGCTCACGCAATAAGTACTGTAACGCCACAAACAAAGTCCTTCCTGGATTACAATTGGATCTATATTAGCCTGGATACATAACCCTTTAGGGTGCTATTGAATGCATTTATTCAGTTAAACTGTTCTCTGTTGTTCTACATAGAAGGTATGTGATTTTGGTCGGGGTGAAAAATACCCAGATACGGTTTTACTCGCCCCTATACAACCATATGATTGGGTCCTGGAATGACATGAGCTGTTTTCCCTTTTTTTGGTGAGATCATGAATGATTTGATGAGCTCTGCTCTGATTGGCTGGTTTGGAAGGAATCATGACAACGATCACAAGCAAAAAAATAGACACAGACGGGAAAATATAATTAACCTCCATGTTAATAAAGGAGGTCATCGTACTATTTAGTTAGCTATGCTAACAGTCACCTGTTCTTGCATTTGATCTTGACAACAACACAAATTATATTAAAAGTTGTTACTCACTATCAAACTTTCAGTTTAAGAAAGCTGTAAGGCCTTAAACATCACACAGCATGGCTGCTACTTACCGGTTGTGGTTGAAACTGGGTTGCTTAAAAAACTTCTACTCTCTTCATTATTAAGGGTCATATGCTGAGTAAAGTCTGCTGGACACAGTCCAGAGTTTGAGTAACTGTCCGGAGTGAATTGAACTTTTTTAAAGGATTTAAAGTTGACCTCATTTAGGACTTGGGTGCTGAAGTTGGCTTTCTTGTTTTGCAAATTATCCCTTCCACCTTAAATGGTGCACATTCCCTTCACTGCCTCTATATAGTCCACCATTTTGACTGCTGTTGTTCAGTTGTTGTATATACTATGTTATATAAATACTAATAGAGTTAAGACTGTTATGTAACAGTTTAGGTTTTTGGAATCAGCACATATCAATGTTTGAGATTCATGGCATGTCAGTTCTATATACCAAACTCTCTTTATTCAACTACATCAATGTACGGTTTTCTATTCTAGGACACATTTAAAAGAGTTATGTTCTACAATCCCAACGGCCCCCCCAACCCCCGAGCAATTTTGTCTGCTAAAAATCATGCTTTTTTACTCTTCTTTTAAGATTAATGCATGTGAATAATTTCTGATTGTTCTGATTGGCTTCTCTGTATTGTGCCTTGTCCAAAAAGCAGCCCAGGGGGGCTCTAAAGCAGTGCTACTGCCTCAGCTGTGGCCCTGTCATCGATCCTGCCATCTGTGGCCTGGAGACAAGACAGCTTAACTGGCTTGCTTTTTCTGGGTGAATAGGGTGGCCCTTTCTCTTCCCCTATCACTCAGCGCAATGCTAGCCAACATTGGTGTCTGTTAGCTGACGTAACAGAACTGGCTGTCAGTGTTCTCCATTCTTTTCCAAGCAGGCATCTCAGAGGAAGAGCTTCATCCTCCCAGCTTGGTACCATTGTGTGATGGGGTAGACCTAGCTAGTGAGTAGAATCAGTTCCATTGGAGAGAAAATTCAGTCCCATGTCCAGGAAGCCAGTCATATGCTATATAGTCATATGCAAAAATCTGAGCACCCCTGATTGTTGTTTTGTTCATTTCTGTTAGTTTTGCTCATTTTAAAGCATTATTACCGTTTACTTGCTGAATCTAACATATTGGAAAAATACAAATGCGTACTAAAGTGTTCAGTGCTTTGTCTGAGATCAAATGTATTAATAGGCAGTTTGTCCCCCCTTTGCTGCCATAACAGCTTCTACTTTTCTAGGAAGGCTTTGCACTAGAGCAGGGGTTACCCACCCTGGTGCTGGAATTCTGCCTTCCTCCACATTCTAATTCTAACCACAGTCTACCACACCTCCTGGAGCTAATGAACTTCTTTAGAAGTCTTTGATCAGCTGGATTGTATGCATTAGTGTTAGATAAGGAGAAACAGCATGTTAGATTCTGGTTGGAAGTAAACTCTGCAGGAAAGGAGATTTCAAGGAGGCATGTTGGTGTCCATTGCACCATGGAACATTGTATTAGTGTATTATTTTTGTTTTGTACAATTTTGGGATAAAACAGAAAATGAGCACCATGCAAACGTTTTAAGAACCCAAGAGGTTTGAGCTCCCAGATAACTTTTTCCAAGGTCTTAGATTTTAATTAGTTTGTTAGAGCTATGGCTTGTTCACAGTCACTGTTAGGAAAGGCAAGCAATACAAATTTCAAAGCTTTATAAATGCACTGACTCCTTAAACTTTATACCAACTATCAACAGCCATGGGCTCCTCTCAGATGTTACCTAGCACACTAAAACTGGTGCCCATCAAGCAAAGGCCTTTCATCTGTTTGTAATGTATTTAAGAAATGGCAGTTAACAGGAATGTTCGATGTCAAGAGAGAACTGCTCGTAGAACTACTAGAAAAGCAAATCACAAAGCCTCAAAGGACTGCAAAAGACCTTCAAGAAGGTTTATCAGACTCTGGAGTGGTGAGGCACTATTCTAGTGTGCCGCGATGCCTGCATAAATATGATCTACATAAAAGAGTCACCAAAAGAAAACTTATCCTGCCCCCTTACCACAAAATTCAGTGACTGAAGTTTTCAAAAGAACATTTACACAAGGGTCATGCATTTTGGAAACTGGTCATGTAGATGTAGAACTGGGATGTAGAACTGGGACCATGGTAGAGGAAAGAATGGATTCAATTAAATATCAGCAGATTCTGGAAGCCACCGTCAGGCCATCTGTAAAAACGCTGAAGATAAAAAAGGGATGGCTTCCAAAACAGGATAAACACACTTCAAAATCCACGACGGACTACCTCCAGAGGTGCCATGGTTCCAGGCTCCTGACCTAAACACTGAAAATCGGTGGATAGAACTTAAAGGAGCAGTGCATGAGAGACCACTCAAAAATCTCACAGAACTGGAAGACTTTCGTACGAGTGAATGAAAATCCCCAAAACAACAATTGAAAGACTCTTAACTGGCTGCAAAAAGTGTTTACAAGCTGTGACACTTACCAAAGGGGTGATACTGACCATGCAGTGTGCCATTTTCAGGCCCTTTTCCTTTGAAATTGTAAAAGATGGAAATACTAAGTAATTTTCCTTAATATATCAAGGAAATGTGTCTGGTCAGGTCATTTTTTAGTTGTTGAGCTATTCACAGCAATAGAAATTTCTACCAGGGCTCCCTAAAAGTTGTCTGCCACTGTATAGTGTATGTGCAAAAGGTACGTTTGTGAAAGGTCTCAGGTTTCCCTACAAAGAACTGTAAGATACGAGCAGCAGACACTGTCATGGCAGTAAAACTTCTCATCTCCTCTAGTCTTCCAGTGAGACTGCCATCCAATCACACTGCTGAAGCAGAGGGATCTATGCTGGAATGTGGAGTACTGAATCTCCCTCCACTACCTGCACTTCCCTCTCTTTTTCACTCTCTAACCTTTATTATCTCTTTTGTCTTGTCCTCACTCTTCCTTTCAGTGCCTCGCTCATTCTCTTCCCTATCCCCTATCTGTAATCCATGTCTCTGTTGGTACCTTTTTCCTGCCACATCATTCTGTTCTTTCAGAGTCAAACATCGCTGCTGGCTCGCTGAAGTAAAACCACGGGGACTCTTTCTAGCGACATAATTCCGTACAGACTCTTTTTGTATCCGAAGCTAAAAGAAGACAGAAGCAGACAAGGCGGTAGCAGAGAACGCTGAACGCTCGTATTTGGCTGTTTGTGTGTGTGTGTTCCCTGGTGTACACTTCTCACAAAAGCTCATCTGCTGCTGAGGCACACACAGATCTCAATCTTACGTTTTTCATTCGCTCGCTCCATCTTCCGCGACACCTTTCACTTATTTGCTGTATAACAGACACGCACATGCGCACACAGGGGTAATAAATGCCAAAGCCAGTCCTGTCTGTCACTTTTAACCAAATGACGATTTGCATTTCTTTCTCCAGCGCTTCTTCCTGCATCGCACCTTTCCATCTGACCTTTGCAATCCGTCTCAAGTGCGTCACTTCTCGCAGCACGAGCTCTTTCTCTCTTTCTCACTCTAGCCCTGTAACATACAGGAAGGTACAGTCAAGAAGGGTTCACACTGGGCGTGAGCCGAGGGGTTTTTTTCTGTATTTTTTGCTGGAAGAGACGCGGTTTGCGATTTGTTTCAGTATTTTTGCTTGCTTTTCTCTAGGTGACTTAAGGCAGGCCTTCACACCTGTAATGGAGGGGGTTTAGTGATTGCACTACCTCACAGATCTACACACTTCAAGAATAGATGCACAAATAGCTGCATCCAGAAGGAATCAACCGACAGGAATGAAACTTGGTGGGTAGGTTTGACATTGTGAGACATGCAAATGATTAAAGTTTCACACTCGGCCACACATGTGACAAGGACGGGCCTTATCACTGTACCTGACTGACCCAACAGCCGCTGCGGACATTCAGCAAGCAGTGATGCCGTCCATGAGTCATTCTGTTAGTGCCAGCACCACTAGCAGACGGCTGCACAATGCAGGACTACCTGCACACAGCGGGTCATCTTCAGTGACAAGTCCGGCTTTTGTCTTGGTGAAGACGAAAAAAACAAATCTGTGTGTGGAGGCACCGTGGTCAGATCCAAAAGGAATGGTTTGTTGTCATGGATCACATGTTCAGAAGGCCTAGTCTCAATCCACTTCGACCGCACTGCAAAATCTGTAGGAACTGTGTGAGAATATTCAATGTGCATGGGATGGATTATCACAGGACACCTTTAGGAACCTCTACAACTCTATGCCGAGACATATGCCTGTTGCATTAGCAAACGTGGCAGCCCGACACCATACTGAGAGACACTACTTCTGTATGTGTTGCTCAATAAATAAAACAGGGTCCACCTTCATCAGTCTATGATTGGTCAAAAACTTGGTTGGGCCAAGAGGTGTTTATAAACTGAAATCCCAAACTTGACCTTCCCCAGAGCAGGTTATGCATACAGCATAAGATATCATTCCAATGTATGCTAGTATAAAGTTAGCAGACTTCAGTCATCAGCCCTGTTTCATAAGAGAGGTCACAGGTTATGCTCAGTAGCCTGAGTAGCCTGATTCGGTTTGGTGCAGTTTGATTGTCATCATCTGACCAAGGCACGGATATAAAATCTGGGTGCTCAAGATCTACCATCCTGAAAAATGCAGATTTAAAGCACCTGTCTCTAACATTCAGATGGTTCTGAAACCTTCATTACTTCCATTAGATTAGAGTAGGACCTGAACTCTGCAGAGTGTTAAAGCATAATGACCAGGAATAGGCACTTGTGAACTAAGGTCTTAGTCTAACTAAGTTTAGCATGGTTAAACATCCAGGCCAATACTGATATTTTAGAGATTGAGATCCACTGGCTCTCATTCAGAGTTGTTTGCAATACTGCACATACAGTGACACTAAACAAACATAAGTGACCAATGGTGAGAGGACGTATATATCAGAAATAGACATCATGAAATAAAAGGCTACAGCATGAGATATTTAAGAGGAAGGAAAAAAGAAACACCCTTGTCTTCTAAAGGCAGGTAACTTGTCTCACTAGATGCCCAAAAAGCATTAGAGAGATTAGAATGGGGGATTTTTGTTGTCTGTACTTGAAATAATGGTACTGGGCCCTAATTTCATCCAAATGATTGAAACACTCTATGCCAACCCCTTTGCAGTAGTATTAACAGGCAATAATCGTTCCCCGTTTTCAATTTCACGCGGTTCTAGACGAGGCTGTCCTCTTTCTCCACTCTTGTTTGCATTGTCTCTTGAGCCTTTGGCCCAAGCAATTAATTTATCCCCATTGTATTCTCCAATTACCATTAATAATACTCATCATTACATTTCTTTGTATGCTGAGGATATTTTGCTTTACATTAATAATGTAACTCTTCAGCGCAATAAATTAGATGGGGGACTTTATCTTCTATCTAAAGGTATCTGTACCTTTACTCATTTAGTCTTTAATCTTTTGTCAGTTTGGCTCAATTTAGATGCTCCTGGCGGCTCTGGAAGAAAGTCTGGTTGTCCCGTATAGATTGCAAGATTTAATCTATTCAAATCAGCAGTGCAAACTACACTTAACACATCAGATATTAACATACACTTAACATATCAGATAGTGGAAAAATTAGCCAAAACATCAACTAGCTGACATATACATTCAAAATGACTTGCATTTATTTTATGATTTACAGGGAGTTTCATATCTTCTCTGTGTTTGCCTTAGCTCAATAATGAAGGCACATGGGGTTCCTTGGGACCCCTCTTTACCCTTACACCCATTACATAATCTCTTTTTTTCTGATAGCACAAGAACTAGAGATCTTGTTTCAAAGATTCATATTACTATATTATGTGCTGTGTATAAACCCTTAGGATTACAGGTTATATGGGAAAAAGTGTTAAATGGTGCTAAGGTTTAGATTGAACTATATGAAGTAATATCGCATCAGCCTCTAAAAACCCTAACCACCAGCTAATACTTTACAATTGTATTCACACATCTTATTTAACTCCTTACAGTATACCTATGCTACTTTATGCATCTTACTTCATCTCCTCTTTATACTACATGTTTTGATGCTAGATGTGGTATGTCTCTACATATGTACTGGGAATGTCCAGAGGTGCATAAGTTTTGGACTAAGGTTGCTTTTACATTATCAGACATTCTTCATAAACAAAATCCCAAATACAATTCAAACTTTGCTTCTAAATGATGACAATGGATGTCATTTAAATTGTGCTGAACGAATTTGGCTAACTGGTTTTACAGCTGTTGAAAAAAAATTACTTTTATTCTGGCAACCTCCATGTTCTCTGTGCTATGCTGTGTGAATACTGCAGCCAAGAGGGAAGGTAATTTGCCGTGAAAATCTCCATTACTGTATTATTTTAACTGGTCTTATGTTATATTCATGTACTGATCAGTTTTGCATTGCTTCATTTATTTATGTTATGATTTCTTAATTTATTTTATTGTTATGAATTGTTATTGTTAAATTGATAGGTGCCATGAGGATGTTTTTTGTCTGTCATATTAATATCGTATTAATATTATCAAGCTTTACTCAATAGTAAAGGCAGGTAACTCATGAGTACATGAATACATGAGTACATATAGTTGCAGCATGAATGGGGCACTTCATGCTGGAGTTAAGTCTGAGACGATGGTGGTGTGCATGTGGATGGAACTATAAATGGTCCTGTGGGCCACGGGTCACCAGTGGGCCACGAAGCACCCTCTAGTGGTCCGAAGGCCTGTACTTACGTGGAGGCAGTAGTTTGTAGTGCACCAGAAACATCATACATATAATCATATTAGTATTATATTAAGTATATTAATATAAATAAATGTATATTCATGTACACATGTCCAGATTAAAAAATGTCACTTTAACATTAAATTAAACATTCAGACAACAGAACTGCTGGCTAGCCACTGATGGAGAGGTTTTCTGGGGTGCTTTCACAGCTCATCTGTTTGCCATACTATAATTGTCTTTAACCAAATTCCTCGAAGAAACTGTATTTATAAAAGCTGATTGTAGTTTTCTGGTAGTTTTCAAGTGGGCCTTGGGGCAGGAAAAGGTTGAGAACCCCTGAACTAGTCTACGCTACATCTCTTGGTTTGATCCAGGTTCTTTGATGACCTAAATATTTAGTTGCGCTATTATGTGTAAATGTAGTAATACCTACTTTTTACCCTGTACTGTGAGCATCTTGATCAATCACAGTTCCAGATGAGTGTTTTATAAAGTGTTTTCATAAATCAAAGTCTCATGGTAAATTATTTTTTGTTAATATAATGCAGGCCAGTCCTAAACCATGTCATACATCACCAGTGTGATTTTTAATACATTGTTAGGTGTATCACAGTGTGTAGAAATATGATCACACATTTTTTTTCCACATTTTGCAGCCATAGTGCAGCTTGTTTTACCTCTCGGGAGTAACTGACCTCAAACCTTCGTCTTTCATTAGTTTCGCTGTGCTCCACCTCAAACACAAGCCACTCTCCAGAGAGATACAGTGAGCTCTGTAAGTATTGAGGCACCAGCAGGTTCGGTGATGCCTTTGATTAGGCTGTGTTAGTCTGTGTACTCAAGTTTTCAGTCTGAAACGTCACATTGGCCTTGTGGGTGAAAGTGCAGCCTGTCAGCTTTCATATAGAAGCTTTTGCACTCATTTCTGAGGTGTACAGCAGAAAACAACCCTCTGATTCGAACTAAATATAACCAAATCCCCCAACTCACTGGATGGCACCTTCATCATACAGAAGGATAACATCTGCCCTGACACTGGAAAGACATTTTCAGAGCCTAAATAAATAAATAAATAAATAAACACACACACACACACACACACACACACACGTATATATGTAGTACTGCTTATATAAGTATATGCTTATCTTATATATAAGTAATGCTTATCAGAAGATTATTACAGTAGCATTACAAAGGGTTCACAATGAAGGGATAACCTTTCCTTCATTACTGATCATGTAAGTCTGTATACTTGCGTCTGGTGGAAAAAATAAGGGCAAATTGTACAAAACCATCACATGTTTGCATTGAGTGAATGTGGCGTGCACAAAGGATTTACTGTATATGTGCATCCACTCACTTATACAAAAACACCTAACACCGTCAGCCTTAATGCTTCTTTTACAGCTGCAATACTGCAGTTTTCAATGTCCAAAATTAATACTAAGAAAGGATCAATACAGGCAGTACAGACCAGTGCCAATATCTGATGTTTTTCATGTACATACAGTGTAAATGTGTTACACTAGTGTAAATGCTCCTGAATGAAGTATTGTTGACATCTGTTTGATGCTAATCTTTTGTTTTGAGCAATTATCTGCTGACACCAATGTGACTGAAATATCATATTCTGCTCATTTTTTGCATTTTATGATCATTTAATATCTGTAACCCCACCAGACTGTACTAAGGGTACTGCATAGCACAGAGGTGGAAACTGGGCTGTGTTTTTAACAGTGTTGTTCATAGCTAAAGTGTTGTTTTAGATGCAGAAGTCAATGCAAAATATCTACTCAAACAATAGCTGGGCTGAAACGGACCCATAAGAAATGCTTTGCCAGAAAGAAAACAAAAGTATCGCTGTGGTCTGTTTGGTATAAATGCCACTTGGTTTGGCATTTTGTTTCCTAACACAATTCTAAAAGCCAGCAGTGTGAATTCCGAAGTCCTTCTGTTATTTTGAATCTGCTGGAGTGCAGAGCCAAAACAGTAACCATTATTGACCGGATGTATTTGAAATTCACTCTACGGCGACTTGACTGTCATTCGTGCAGTATGCATATCCGGCTCCTCATGTGCTGTTCTATTAAAATAGGAAGTCTTATATGGAATGTGGATATATGAATGTCACAGGTATATATATAGCGCTACATAACGAATACCTGAATCTAGTGTATGGCTGGTGGTATTGTTTAGAAATGATCTGCTTGTCGTTTCTTGTGTAACAGGCTGCACCATTCCATCCATCATGTCTCTTCATCTTTCCATTCTCATCTTCGTTCCTTTTTCTCTCCTCCTACTCCTCATCCTCCCCCTCAGCCTCCTCCTCCTTCTTCCTCTGAGAGCAAGGAACACAACTTTTTAAAACAACTGACAAGTGCACGTCAAGGTCTGATTGAAAAAAGAAAAAAAAGACAAGAACTTTCAAGAACGGGGACAGAAAGAGAAACAAGAGCTGCTGTCAAAACAGGGGTGGAAAAAAAATTACAACGAGTTTGGAGTTTATGAATTTTTAGACAGTTCAGACAGACACCACCAGAATAGCAATTCCTACACTTGAGGAGGTAAATAAGACTGCTAGCAGTGCGTTATGAATGCTTGTGAGCGTATTTGGGGGAATATGAGATACCACACCTGGACAGGAAAACAAGACAATTAAGCAGCGCAAACTTCTCTCATTTTCTTTTCCCCCCACTTCTACGATACGCTTTCGCTTCCGCTTTCCCCTTTTAAGTACTTTTTTTTTTCGTCCTCTCTGTCTCCACAGCTCATGTCTTTCGTGTTCGTTTTCTGATTGCTAGCGCTACAGCTGTGCTATCAGCTCCAGTAAATGAGCACCTCGAAGCGGCTAATTACTCCCTCACTCGAAGTTTAGCTGCCTGAATGCTAATAAAGCAGCCTGACACGAAGCTATAGGGAGACGGAGTCATCCATAATGCAAATGCTATGCTAAAGGGAGACAAGCTCATCCTTACAGGGGAGTATTTTTCTAACCTATTTTTTTTCTCTCTCCCTTCAGCCTACTTAAACATGTCTTGACTGGGCTCAAGTAGTTTAAGGTCATATAAATAAGACTGCATGGAAAAAGTTGCTGAAGGAGACAGCTGTGGAGAACTGTGAATAAACTTTATTAGAATAAGCATGATGCTAAAAGTCCAAGCAGCTAAATGTAGGGGTAAATGTTGGACTGCTTGGTTTTGCCCTTCTTCAAGTATCTTTGAACCAATTAACAATTTTGAGAAATATTCATCACACTATGTATTAAGAATGATATTCAGAAATAGAATCGCTGGAGGGGGACTAAATTATAAATGGGGATTTGAAGCTTCCAGCTGCAAGCTGCAAGTCTCCAACCTAGATGTTAAGTTAATTCAGACCTTGTCATATACAAAATATGAGGCCAAGAGTGTAGAATTAGAACACATTTATTTCATGGAATATATTGATGGTGCATGCCACATGAGTAATCGTTTGGTTTCTATATGAGAGGTTTTCAATACTTTTTTCATTGAGAACCAGCCAAAGGGCCACAAGAAGCCCACCATTCCTTTTTGAAGGGGACCTGCTATGCTCGTTTCAGTCTTCATAATTAAATTTTTGTCCTTTTCTAAGATCATTTACATCATTTTTCCAATAACACATTATTTTTCTCGCACTGTGCATACACACTGTATACACCCTCTGTCCGATAGGCTCTATTAGAGTTCCTGTGTCTTTAATCCCCGCCTCCCAGTCAGCCCAGTGTACTCTGCTTGGTCAGCTCACACACTCTGCTCTGATTGGTCAACTGCCAGAGCGGCATCCTGCAACAAGTTCCACCCCATGGACATGGTTGTGGCTGTTCTTATAGTGGCACCAGTTCTGCCATATCACTTTGAGCCAGAGTCTCATCCTGAAAGTCAGGTAGAACAAGTAGGTAGACCTGTTCCACCTTCACAAGCTAGACTGACTCAGGACGTTCGAGAGTGGTAAGCCCTCTGCGTTGTGTGAGGGTGTGCCAAGCTTATCGATAGGCAGGCAAGAAGGATTATGTAGAACAAGTAGGTAGGCCTGATCCACCTTCGCAAGCTAGACTGGAACAGGAATTCTCAGAGTGGCTAGCCCTGCGTTATGTGAAGCTGTGCCAAACTTGCCAGTCAGGCAATAAGGATTGTGTTATGAGATAACATCACCTCGTAACAGAGAAAAGGGCTGCAACTACAATAAGGCAGCCGAGAAAAGTGTCTTCTGTGGTTTCTGGTGTGTACTTTGGGATTTATAACTTTGCAAATCATTTATATGTACAATAAGCTATGTAACACACTAAAGGAATTGAGGGGGATTGGAAAAGCATAATAAGCCCCTTTTAATTTATCTGTCCAGGTCTTGGTGTACCATCACTAATCATGTTTGATTATTTCCCTTGCATCAAACACGCTTGATGCAACTAATGAACTAAATTAACAAGCCCTTCTTAAGATGAGCGTTAGAGCAGGGAGAACCCTACAACTACTACTTGGGAGTGTGTCTGTGGGAATGTGTGCCCATTCAGTCAAAACAGCATTTGTAAGGTCAGGCACTGATGTTGGACAAGAGGGGCTGGCTCGTGACCAAAGTTCTAGTTCATCCAAAAAGGTGTTCAGTAGAGTTGAGGTCAGGGTTCTGTGCAGGTCACTAGTGCTCCTCCACACCAAACTCATCACAGCATGTCCTTATGGACCTTGCTTTGTGCACAGGGGCACAGTCATGCTGGAACAGACTGATGCTGAGCTGTTGATGCCACAATGTTGGAAACCATTTAATTGCCTAAAGTGTATTTGTATTCTGTAGCATTAACATTACTGAAACAGTCTCAGACCATTATCCCCTCTCCATCAATCTTTACTGCTGGTACTGTGCATTTTGGTAGGAAGCTTGGCATTGTACATAGTGATCTTAGGCTTGTGTGCACCTGCTGAGCCATGGAAAAGCATTTCATGAGCTCCTGGTGCACAGTTCTTGTGCTGATGTTGCCTCCAGAGGCAGTTGGGAACTGTGTGGTGAGTGATGCAACAGAACATTTTAATGCGCTACATGCTTCAGCACTCTGTGGCACCAGTCTGCTTGCCTGTGCTTTCACTTTTTGACTGAGCTGTTGTTGCTCCTATATGCTTACATTTTACAATAATAGCACTTACAGTAGGCAGGAAATTCCATGAAATGACTTGTGGCAAAGGTGAAATGCCACATTCATAGTTACCAAGCTCTTCAGCGTAACCCATTCTTCTGCCACTGTTTGTCTATGGAGATTATTGGGTCACTGTGCTACAATGTCTGTATATATATTTTTAAATGTTCTGCATTTGTAACCTTACAGAAATAAATGTTGCATTTCTCTGTAATGCTAATCCAGGTGGATTTAGTCCCACACTTTATAAATGTCTATCTATCAGCACTGGCAGATCTGTACAAGAGAAATATCAGGTATAGGCCTGCAACGCAAATATCAGAATGTCACTACATTTAAACACCTTTTTAATTATGTTTTGTGACTTGTGTCTACTTGAAGGACAGTCTAAAACAAGCTTGATCAGAGTCAGGTTTTCCAAGCACGTTGCTGCAATAACACCATCATATACTAGCAGAGGCAGAATCACCCTTCACGCCTCTTCCACCTCCCTGAATCAAGCATATAAGCCGTTAGGCGAGGGGTATTTATTATTTCTGATTGCAGTCACCACACAGGAGGGAAGCACTCTATCGCTACCTTTCACAGCTGCACTCATTATCTACGCAAAAGACCAGAAAACAACAACACAGCAAGGAATACTTGAAAATGTGACGCTCTCAGGCTAACTAACCAGAACATCTGGGGTTTTATGTTTCATTTATTAAGATTTAGGATGCTGAAATTTATTTCTAGCACTCACAATCAAAGGAAGGCAGAGAAGTGAGTATTATCTCAGAAGTGTGCTTTTAAATCTTCTTTACCCATTTTTCTTAAAAACAATTGCAGGTCCTGAAACCAGCTGAGATCAACAGATCACCACATTGCAAAATCAGCACAATGATTCCCTCAAATGTCATCCAAACAGGTACTATATGAAGCACCTATTGCATTTTAACATAACAAGTAATGCAATAAACCTGTGTTTTTTGGGGGGTTATGTTATAGACTATGTCACCAAGTAAATTCACAGATTTGTGAGATGACAGAGAACTATGTCGTGCTGAATTGTGTTATAGCATTAAATTAATTTTTAAATGAATTTAATTAATTTTTTTTTGTAACTTTTTGGTTTTTTCAGGATCTTTTGGGCTGGCCACAAATCATGACTCAAATGAGCTCACTGGAGCCATACTTAGCATAGAGTCCGAATTTGCAGAACAGCTCAGTTTCCTTATTTTTCTTAAGAATGATGAGATGAAGAAGAAGAGGACTGATTTAGTGAAGAGCCACATTGATGGAAAGCCAAGGATTCATACAATCTTTGATTTGACTCGTTTCACTCAGTTTTGTCAAATTCCAACCATGCTTGCCTTGCCTGGCTGGTTAGCAAGCGTAATCCTCCACAAAATCCATGTTAGATCACATGAATCTTCTATTCCCACTGGAGAGCCAGTCAATCTAAAGTCTTTAAGAGAAACAGAAGTAAACACTAATAGTCTGACAGATCAACTAACCTTGCTAGCCCAGGCACAGCTTAACCTACGTCACCTCGGATCCCGTAGCTACACCTTAACTGGAGAAGTGCATTTTGAGAGATAATCGTTAGGATTTTTGATAAGTACAATGCTGAGATTTGCTTTTTACTGGGCAGCCTCTTATTCCAGTTTTCTGTTCCATCTAAAAGGACCAGTGTATATACCTTTAGTAGTGAGGTTGTGTATTGCAACCTACTGAATGGGAAAATTCAAACAACTAGCTGGACAACTAGAATACCAGAATGTAACTTCTGCACCATTTAAAGTGGAACGGGAAAACTCCAAGAAGAAGCTGGTGAATAAGAAGCTGAATCCCAGTTCCAGAATACAAATGCACCATTTAAGGTGGAACAGGGAAATATGCACAAGAATCATGCAAATAAGAAGCCGACTTCAGCCTCGTAGTTTTAATGTTGTTAGTACTTTTTTTTATAAGAAATAATAATAATAATCTTATTTGGATAGCAGCCTACCTGGAGTTTTATGTATGGAACTGTTGATAAATATGTGCTACAGTAGGACATTTCGACAAGGATTCTTCTTCTTTCTACATCTTCAAACTGGTGCTTTAGTGCTTTCAAATTCCACCTCAGTGTAAGACACAAAACAGGACAGGTATCCTCTACAGCCAGTGTGTTGTTTGTCTATTCTGGCCTACTGTTGCAACACTGCATGCTATTTAAGCAGAGTAAGTCCTTTTTCTCTGAACTGGACAAGTCCAATAAAGTAAACAGAGCATCCATTTTTCAGGTCATAGTGATATTTGACACATGAGAGAAACTGCACCTTTCCCACAATGGGGTGTGGTTTCAACAGACACACCCCCAGCACTTCAGAGCAAAGAATACTGCTTGTTGGTCATGATTTTGACACCTAATTTCATATACTTGGTATTTTTTTACCATTCATATTTGGCAGGCTGGTTTCTCTGTGGTGTGACAAAGTCAGAACACGTATTTTATTACTGCTGAACGCAGACTTCAAGATACAGGCTAATTGGTCTAATTAATTGAAGTGAAAAGCTGACTAAATTCAATGCAACAACATTTTAATGCCATAACCTTTTGGTCATCTGGCACTTTAGAATCTATAGCGCGATACTAAGTTACTAATCTTTTCTGTCTGTGTGAGGAAAATTGTCTACAGATGCAGAATTGATTGCAGAGAGGCAGAAGTGCTTGGTCATTTTCTCAGTGGCCTTCTAGCCATTACGTGCCCTTTACAGAACAGCTGTTTTCCATAAGGCCTCCAGAAGAGTAGGTGGAAATGTGAATCGAATGCCAAATCTGTAAAAATGAATGCTAAAAGCTAAAATCATAGAAAGCCAACACCATACACAGGAAGTTAGTAGGAAAAAAAGAGAACTATGCATGCATGCAATCATTCACTGGTGGCCTGTTTATTGGAGTTTATAACATGTTTACCATTTTCAAAATTCTTTATACATACAAAAAATCCCACCAGTCACAAATCAACCTCTGCAGTCATGCCACACCAGCATTCACTTTCCACTGAGAGGCATTTTCAGTCGCCTGCAGCTCTTTTCTTTCTCTCTCCCTCTATGTGCATGTGTGTGCACGTGCACAGCTCGGCTGATGGTTTGTTTGCTTCTACCTGCTCAGCCAAAGTCACCACCTCTTCCTGCTCGCGCTGCCTCTGTGGACTGCTGCTCTTCACTGGAGTATTCAGGTTCTTCTATTAAATATGACACTCGTGTCAAATGCCAAACTCTCTCCTTTCATAACTCTAAATGACCACTTTTACTCTGAATAGGCAGTATTCAATTTATTTTTACTCCTACTGACCACACACCTACCTACGTGTAATTTCTTTACTGCCAGGTTTGCCCAGGTTGCCAGTAACGGCCTTATCGTGCTTTGCAGTGTGGGTAGATTGCAGCAGCCCATGGCGGGCCAGGCGCTGTCTAAGAAAATGTGGGTTTTGCCAACAGTTGAAGGGCTGGAGGCTAAAAGGAGTCATACAAATGCTAGTAAACTCGTCTAATTTGTTCAGGTGTCTGTGTTTGATCTTGCTGAGGCGTCTCAGAAGTGCCTGAAATTTAAGGAGCAGACACCCAGGCATGTAGTACAAGTGGTTAGGGGAGGCAGAGACATGGTGTGTGTTAGCAAAAACCAAATGGATGACCTCAAAACCCACACTTAGACCGGCGTTCAAGAGGCAAAACAAATACACTACACTGCACTATCAAACTGTTACTTTGATCCAACAAAAATCTCATCAGTCCTAAGGATAGCAGAACATCGTTATACACTCACCAAGCACTTTATTTTCATATATCCAACCAACAATATCAAAATCCAGCCCACAGCAGCATGTGGGCAGTGTGACAATGACCAACACAAACTGTGCGGTGACAGATAAGCTATCTTCTCTGACTTCACATCTACAAGGTGGACCAACAAAGTAGGAGTGTCTAATAGAGTGGACAGTGAGTGGACACAGTGTTTAAACACTTCAGCAACACTGCTGTATCTGATGCACTCGTACCAGTGCAAAACACAAAAGCTTGTCACCACCATGTCAGTGTCACTGCAAAGCTGAGAAGGATCTACCACCCACATAATGCCTGCTCTGTGGTGGTCCTGACCATTGATGAACAGGCTAAAGATGGGACAACAAATTATGCAAAGAAACAGATGGGCTACAGTCTGTGATTGTAGAACTACAAAGTGCTCCTATGTGGAAAGTGGAGCTGATAAAATGGACAATGAGTGTAGATGCAAGGTGGGTGTATCTAATAAAGTGCTTATTGAGTGTTTAGCTAACTGAATGTATGTCCAATTGAACAGTAGTAAAAAGACATACATGGAGAAGGTATGGGACAGATGTGGACTACTTGGGTCAGGGTGTAGATGCTGTAATTTGATCATCCTTTCTGAAGCATTAATGTAAGATCCTTCCCTAGAGTTACAAGCTTATGACATGGCAACAATAAATTACTTTGTGTTACATCTCCCTAAGGCATTTTATTACTAGAGTGAGGCCTTTAGTTCAGGCCATGAATGTACTAGGAAAAAACACAACCTCTACTATAACGCTAGTTTTTGCTATCCCCCTATGGGATTTCTAATAGTATGCTAGAGCTAAGCTGGTCTGAAACCTTTGACTTGTTTGTAAAAGATATGCTGTGTTTTATTTTAAGCTTTATTTGAAGCAGTGAATATAGGCTATCCTAAAGTGACCATCCTAATTGGTATGTTAATCTAACAAATCTAACTGTTCTGATACTGAAGGCCTAACCAAAGGGAGAGCTTGCTTGGCTATATCCTCATTAGACAATTTGCATTGGCTGTTTTGAAAATGTACCAATTAATAAATTAATGAAAGATGCACTATAATTTACAGATACGTATTTTTCAGGTTCCAGACCCCATTATACCTTCTCTGAAGGCCCAGTAGGCACTGAGGCACCTCATTATTACTTAGAATACAGGAGTTTTTTTTGTTACTGATATGCACAAATGACTTCTGTTCTTATTGGATGTCTTGTACTGTGCTGTTTTTGCAGCTTTCCATGTATGGACTAAATGGTACTGTTTTGCTTCAGTGTTTACATTCTAAATAACACAGTTTTATTTGAATGAAAAAAAATATTTGAAAGAAAATCATGTTCACCACAGTATGGGTTGTTTGGGGATGCATATTTATCCTTTATCAAAAATGACAGATGCTTAAGCTGTAAGCTGTTTGGAGTACAGAATGTATCATCCGCTAATGCTAAATCTACCAAACGTGCAGGTAATCCTAAACTGCCTATTGCAAATAAAAACGAGGGTAGGTGGCACTGATGGACTGCCGGCACGGTCGTGAAAGTTTCACAGGAGGCCATGATGATATTTACAGCGTGTGATGAACCTTGTTTACCTGTAATGCTGATGAATGATCCTCTCTGCAGAGAAACGCTTTCAGTCTCCTCTTATCAAATGGACGTGGGCATCTCCGAGTGGCCCATTCTCACCACACTGGAAGGGTCAGCGATGTGGGAGGTAAGATAATAGAGCATGTGATGGAGCTATAGATCATTATATACACCATGGTTGGACACTGTGCTGTTAGATATAGTTAAAAGGAGTATGGAGGTGCTAGACAGATTATGTGGAACGGATAACGGGCTGGGTCAGAAAAGGTCAGTTTAGATTCGGTAATTTGATCACCCTCGCGCTCTCTCGCTCTGCGATGGCCAATCCATTGTCCTGGCCTCACTTAAGAGCCTTGGGCACCTTTATTCCCTCTCTACAGGCATTTTGTTACAGGGATAGTATAATGGTGAATTTACACAAATGAGGAGATGCTATTTATGTCTATTGATGTTGCACAGATGTTGCAAAACCACCTAAAGCAGTCTGTTTAAAATTATTGAACACCTTGGGGCAGGTGTGTGGTGATTTAGGCATGCAGTTTGCATAGGCTTGCCAGATTTCAGCTTTGGCAAAACCAGACAGTCTGGAGGGGTCATTGGGGAAAGGGTGTTTGGTAGGGCCAATTAAGGAGGGGGCGTTTGTGGGGGTTGGAGGAGTGTTCAGCAAGCATCCAATATGTCTTTATCATGGCCCCTAATTCTGGCATGTCTTTTGTGTGTTTCTCAGACAGTTTTCTGTTTTATATAATGAATACTTATGGGTCAAACTCTAAGCTAAGTGCTGTACAAATACATCTAGACTACTATTTGTTTTTGTAACACAAATAAAAAACAAACCAATTGTTTATTCTTCTGTAGGTTAACCAGTGCATAAAAGCAATGACAGTGTTTGCTGAATTGCTACAGGACTAATCGAGAAATAACAGGTTCACTTATGTTTTTATCTCGAACCCCTACATAAGGCAGCCCGACTTTGCTTATGCAGATACTAAATTGTAATCAAATCATATCAAATCACGTTTATTGCCATGTCACATTTACACAGGTGTGAAGGTGAGTGGAAATCCTAGGCGTGTAGTCCCTTGCAGTACTTAAATACAAAAAACACACAGTACTAAACACCAGAATAACTCTGTTTAACCATATATACAGTTTTATGTAACAGTGATATGTTAAGTTATGAATAGAAGCTATTATATATATGCAAATGTACACATTCCTGCATATGATATACAGATATATGGATATATGCATTTGTATGTATATAGTCAAAATATTCACCATTACTGGTAAACAAAGTTAATGTATCACAAATATAAATGTCTTTTTGGTTTGCAAATAATTTGACACAAAAACTTAAAAATGGTGTATTTCTGAAAATTTAAGTGTACAGTTTTCATTGATTTGTTTAACATATTAAAAAAAAACTAATAATAATTTTTACACAGGCATTTATTTTATGTTTTGTGTTATTTTTACTTTAATATGTTAAATTCAATTTACTTTTTCACTTTCCATTTGACCACGGGCACCTAAACTTTTTCATAAGGCTGTATGTTGTTTGAGATGTAGCTGTAGAATGTAGCCAAGCTGCAAATTAAAAACCCCTACCCACTTAGAATGAAATGATTGGTGAAATAAACATGTATAGAGACATGCATAGGGATTTGTGCCGAAGTGAAAAGCAATGGCTAAAGTGGGAAAACATGAAATGCATGACACAACGTGATTACTTTTCCACAGAATATGAGTCAAAATGAAAAGCTAAATCTTCATTACGTTGTTTTCATCTTTTAAAAACGAAATGCTTTATTTGTATCAGAATTTAATGTGAAGTTTGAAATGTAATGAAGGCAAAGCTATACAGCATTCCACTGTGTAGTAGTTTCAGTGGACTTGCTCCGTTGAAATGCAATCAGATGAATCAGCAGTGAAATGCAGCGGACGCACATACATTACTTTTCCACAGGTGACGTGCAGAATATGTGCCAAAATGAAAAAAATACAAATCTTCAATTACACTGTTTTCATGTCACTCGACCTCTTTTTTGTACTTCAAATCTGTTTGCCCCAACCAAATCAGTGGAATGCAATGCACATGTGAGATTGCATGTAAACAGTAAGATGCAGGAAACATGGCAAAATGAAAAGTGAAAGATCCATTACATTGGTTTGACGTTGTTCGAAGAACTGTGCAGTGGAAAGCAATATAGCTGTGATTCATTACACTTGGTAGTAGATCGCATTCAAGTCCGGCATTTTGTTTTCTTCAATGTAATAGAGGTTTTGTTTTTCATTTTGGCATATATTCTGCATACCACTATGGAAAAGTAATGTCAAGACTGCTTGTAGCGATTGATATTCAAAGTCCACTTAATAAGAATGCCTAGAAAGCTACACATGCAACAAATGGAGTACATTTAGAGTGAGATTTGACCAGGCGGAACTCAAAACCCAACATATCTCACAGGCTTACATGAAGGTCAAAATTCCAGTGCAAAATTAAAGAAGTAAACTACAGAGATCAAACAAGCTTTGGCTGATCACCTATGTTGGGAGTACGGAGTCAGTTTGACCAATTTTATTGCTGAACTTTAATGTTGAGCAATAACTACAGTCCTCTGCTCATCAGCACTAACTCTGAGTTAGACGGTGCTCACATAAGAATGAATTATAAATCCACTAGACTCCAGAATAAGGGCAGCTTCTGCTTTCCACATCTGTAAATATTGCAGAACCATTCTCAATGAGTTGTCACACTGTCATTGAAGGATGGTGCTGATAGGTTTTGGTGAATGATACAAAATACTTTCTAAAGCTTTAATTCGCTTGTCATGTCAGGCCATAAATGATTTATGTGTAGTTTGTGTAGTTTTCTCCCAACTGCTTCTAAAACTAGGTCATTGAACATATTCTGACTTCAGCTGAAGCCCTACCGCCACTTTCTCTCTCTCTCTCTCTCTCTCTCTCTCTCTCTCTCTGAGTTCTATTATTGATTACTGTTTTTACCTTAATATTATTCCATGTGTCTGCAAAGTCTCCCTCATCACTTTTAAGCTGGAGAAATCCAGGCAGGAAGATGTGAAAGATTTATGGAAATTTTCACTTTACAATTCCTTTTGACTAGACCCTGTATTGGCCTGGGATCATTAATTGCGCTTGATAAGCTGTGATAAACAAGATGGCGGAAATGGAGAAATGAGGATAGTTTTAGGCCAGAGACCCCCCACTGAGGTTCACACTGAGCCTCACTCTGACACCTTTTAATGTCTTCTGAGAGAGAGAGAGAGAGAATAAGAGAGAAATGCGATCTCTGAATGCCTCAGATACATTATTTACACAATTTGCAACCAATTTGACAGAAACGCAAAATGCAATCTCAAAGTTTCCCTCTGTGCAAAATTGATTAAATACCATTAGACGCTCTGCGTGTGTGTGAGAGAGAGAGTTCAGAGGAGTGCTTGAGGGTTATGTAGAGAGATGGAGAGTGTATGCGAGTGTGTTCATGTGTGGGTATGCTCCAAATAGCTTTGTGCATTATTAACGCTAGATGAATCCTCCTTCAGTAAAAGACGGAATAAAAAAAATCAAAAAGAAACATATCTGAATTTTAACATTGTTTTGGACAGAAATAATAGGTGTTTGTTTGTTTGTTTGTTTGTTTGTTTGCTCATTAGGTTCAGGCCATAGATGTGGCACTTTCCCCACTGAGCAGACTAGATAAATGTGCCAAAGATGTGATAGTGGGTTGACAAGATCGCCCCATTTTCCAGGGACAGTCCCCATTTTTGGTTGCCTGTCCCCAGCTGGAACTTTCCCCAGAAATGAATTCAAAAACACACCAGAAAGTCCTGTGAAAGACCTGCAGCAAAGCAGATGGGTAGTCGTCTTACATTGCTCTTGTTTTGGTCAACAGATGAGGCTGGCTGCTTCTATCCATTAACACCACTTGCTCGACTAGTTTTAGAGAACACAGCTGTGGAAAGCTCCTTCAGAAGCTAGCAGTTATCAAGTGAGCCCACAACATCACCACAGACGTCTTTTAACATAGCTCAAATATGCAAGTATAGAGGTCTAGTTAAAGTGCAAGTGTATCCCGTCCTGTGGGCTAGTGGAGGCTAGTGTGTAGTTGCTGGGGTGATCTGGGCTAGGTCAGTAACAGTCTCTAGTGTTGTAGTCATGTTCTGGTAGGCGCTGATGGTGTGACCACTTTGACAGCTCTTGGGTAAAAGCTGTTCTTAAACCCGGAGGTACAAAGAGTGTGTCTTTTTATTTATTTATTTTTTTTTGTAAACATTGTCACTTTTTCAGTAATCCACATACGACACAATGCATACTGCATATGGCAGCTGTCTCTCCAGAACTGGAGCTACACCCAGGGGTGTGTTTAGGGTCTTGCTATTGGGCTATAGCCATGGGTCTGAATCCAACATTTTCAGTTCCAGTTTGGGACACTTTTATAGCCTATGTGGTGTTGAAATCAGATCCGATACGTGGCAATGTAACTTAGTCCGGACAGCCAGATCGGAATTCATGCTCAACTTGTATGCCAATCCAACTTGACATTCGTCAAGACCTCAAACATTTGGGTTGATGTTTCCGTAGAAAAAAATTAAAAGCCACTTATTACAACTGCTCTATGTTCAGTTCAGAGTTTTGAATCAGATGTCCGAATGCAGTCATAGGAGAATGAGACTGCAGTGCCAAAGAGAAGTTAAAAGTCTGAAAACAAAGTCTGAAAGTAATCCAGAATGCGAACCAAACAAGTGGCCATAGCTCAATAAAATGCATTTTTACAGCAAGCTTGAATATGTTTTCAGTGGTAAGCCCTGCTGTCAGCCATCGGAACTCTCTGATAGGTCCTGAGATGCTAGTGAAGATGCCTTCGGGAGTGGACTCGCATCCATCGGCAGTCATGAATGTTTAGCTCTGAATGAGGTGTAGCTCAGCGGGTAACACCACTACCCACCAGGGAGCCACCACATGTGGGAGACTGGCGTTTGAATCCTGGTCTGGGTGACTGTGCTGTGCTAAACCATTAAGAGTCCTTGGGCAAGACTCCTAACACTACACTGGCCTACCTGTAATATGATTAACCTTGTAAGTCGCTCTGGATAAGAGCGTCAGCTAAATGTCGTAAATGTGCCATGTGAAGCATTGATCTATTGTGCATGTGGGTCAGTTTAGGAGCGTGATCTGTTCAGACTCATGTCAGATGCAGTACAGGATATATTTCTTGTGAACAGCCTCACAAGAAAATCAGATTTGGTGAGAAAAACCCCAGATTTGGGTTGTTTTTACCTGCAGTGTGAATGTACCCTGAGTGACATTTAAAACCTTTTCTTTCTTTCTTTTAATTAGTGACTTCTCACAATCTCACAATGTGCCTGGTTTTCATTTCAGAATTCTGCTCACCCCGTGTGATAGCATTTCTAATTTGTTAAACATTGTTGTGTTTCTGTCTTGTTAAAATGCACAAACTGAGTCAGGAGAGATTACATGTAAAGCAGCTGTAAAAATCCCTATCACAGTCTTGTCAACTGCAATATCAATACTAGAATGAACCCACAGCGCTTAACAAAGAAGTTAATAAATCGATATCTTACCTGCGGGATCTAATTCACGACAAAAACAAGACAGAGTGGAGTTACCATAGAAACGGTGGCACAGCGAGGGCTCGCGTACGCTCATGTTTAATATGGTTCATCGTCTGACCCGGAAACACATCGGGACCTGCTCCAGAGAAATGGAGCGAGAGAGACCTGCTGGACCTGGTCAATGTGACCATCACCTTATAGACAGAGAGAGGGAGACAGGGGGAGAGCAAGCGAGTGAGAGAGGCTCTCTCAAACTCTCTCTCTGTCTTTGCCGATGGCAAACAAATCGTTTTTTATTGTTCTATATTTATTTCCATGTTTCCTTTCCTTCCCTTATTTCTATTTACTGTTATCTGCTTGCTCAATACTGTAACATGTAACAGTTATGTCAATAAAGCCAGAGAAAGAGAGAGACAGAGAGGCAACAGACCAGAGAAATGAGAGAGGAATGAGAGACAGAAAAGATACAGACGGAAAGAGAGAAACAGACAAACAGAGACAGACAGAATGTGATAGAAAGACAAAGAGAAAGTCTGCCACAGGAATGAGAAAGACAGAGAGTGAGAAAGAGTGTGAGAGTGATGTATAGAGAGGAATAGACAGAGCGAAAGAGACACAAAGCGAGACAAGCAGTGATAAAGAAGTAAAAGACAGACAATGAGAAACACATAGAAAGACAGATAGATGAATGAGAGACAGAGAGTTGCACCCAGAAGGGATCAACCAACAAGAATGAAACTTGGTGGGTAAGTTTGACATTGTGAGACATGTGAATGATTGAAGTATCGCCCTCGGCTACGCGTATGATATAAGAAAGGACGGGCCTTATTGCTGTAACTGACAGACCCAACAGCCACGATTGTAGACATTCAGCAAGCAGTGATGCCCACTATGCTGCTTTTCACTAACAAATCTATGTGTGGAGTCACCGTGATCAATGCCAAGATGAACGGTTTGTTATCATGTGTCATGTGTCCAGAGGTCCTGGTGTCACTCCACCTCCACCCCTACCGCAAAATCTGCAGGGACTGTGTGAGAATATTCAAGCTACATGGGATGGATTATCACAGGACACCGTTAGGAACCTCTACAACTCCATGCCAAGACGTCTGGCATGGTGCATTAGCAAACATGGCGCACCAATGTCATACTGAGAGGCACTACTTCTGTATGTGTAGCTCAATAAGTATTACCCATATCAGTGTAAATTTATCAAAATTTATCAAAAGTATTGGGACACACCTCTTTATCAATTCATTAATTTGGTGTTTCATTAGGTCCCATTACCACAGGTGTATAAAAATCAAGCACCTGGCCATGCAGTCTGCCTTTACAATTTCTTCCTCCTAGATTTTGGTTTCGACCAAAAGAACCCTGGTTTTTGAACTGGTTCCGTTCACTCATCGTAGAACATTTGTGCTATTCAGGGAGTTGTGTGAACCAAGGAATGACAAAGAATACATCATCAATGTCAACAAATGGTGTTCCACAGTAGTAAACAGTACAAACAATACAAATATTTGTACTAGTCAACATTACAAATAGGATGGCGGGGAGCATAGATTACCTGCAAACATTTGTGCTGTTATTACAGGCATTTGTTTTGATCCAAAAGCATGCGTGGATCAACTACTGGTGATAAGAAGAGGCAGAAGAGTTTCTTCAGCAGACCACTGGGTGTTGCCATTGTTGCCTTCTTTTTTCTCAACAAATGACCCGCCTATACATGTCATCACGGTTCATGCTGAGGAACCTACTATTCTTTGGTTCCTGCTGTAAACAAACTTTTTGGGTTCGAACTTTTATTTTTTTAAAATTTATTTTCTGCGGAAATGTTTTGATTCATTCAAAATTAGGTGTGCAGACTGGGGAAGCGTTTAGAAAACCATATTGGCAAACCAAGTTACAGAGCGTTACAGAATAATGTGTTCTGTTGAGTGACAAATCATGCTTCTCTATCTGGCAGTCTAAAGGACGAGTCTGGGATTGGCAAATGCCATGAGAAAGTGGCCTGCCAGACAGCATTGTGCTGAATATAAAGTTTGGTGGAGGAGGGATAATGCTATGGGGTTGCTTTTCAGGGGTTGTATGCTTCCAACTTTCTAGGAACAGTTTTCTGGTCCAGCATGACTGTGCACCAGCACACGAAACAAGGTCCATAAGGGCTTTTTGACTGGCATGCCCAGACCTCAGCCCCCCTGAACACCTTTGGGATGAACTGAAATGGAGATTGTCCAACATCAGAGTCTAACCTCACGAATGGTCCTCTGGATGAATGGCCAGACATTCCACAGACACACTCCAAAATTTGGTAGAAAGCCTTCCCAGAAAAGTGGAAGCTGAAAAGTGGGGACCAATTCTATGTTAAAGCCATGGATCGAGAATGGGATGTCATAAAAGCACCTGTAGGTGGAATGTATAGGTGTCCCAATAATTATTATATATAGTGCAATAACAATACAGTAGTGTTTCATTACATACATGCCAGTAAAGTACTGTTGAAGTGAAATTGAACTAACAGACAGACGAAGATAGAAAGACAGAGTGCGAGTGAGAGACAGAAAGAGATAAAGAGACCTTCAAAAGTAACATTTAATGTCACAATTGCTGAAGAATAAAACACCAGTAAGCACGTTTGATTTAACTTATAATTAGAAGATCAGATGGATAAAACAAAGAGCACAAGAAAACCCTCTCCACCCCCCAACCCCTCTGTCCCCACATCTGACAGAAATCCTGCAGCCTGTGAATCATTTTGAATTATGCAAATTCAGCCCTCAGCCTGATCGTCACTACAAATTTAGGCAATTGCACAGGATCCAGCGTCCCACTGCCTTCCATTTCATTCCAGCTGGTGAGTTGCACAAGTTTCACTTGACCTACTAAACAATTCACTGAAGACTCCTGCTTCCTGTAATGTACTCTGGTCCAAAAACATATAGGCACTCTGTCCACACCACTCTGAGCCCCCTACAGAGAGAGAGAGAGTAAGACGGGATAGAAGGAGAGAGATAAAAGGGGGGTGGGGGGTGAGGCAGAGAGAGACAGAAAGAGAAAGAGAGAGAGTGAGAGATGGATAGAGAGATGTCCAACTTTGCCTCCAAGATCAGTCATCCCCGTCCCTTCTTCTGTTGCTGGATGCGAGTTGGCTGCAAAAAGAGATGGATAGATAGAAGGAGAGAAAAGGAGAGGTACAGTCCCCATCTGCTCTCTTCCTCCTCAACACCTGTGCCCAGATACCTTGTCTCAACACACACACACACACACACACACACACAGCATTAAGTTCCATGTCCGCACCAGACCTTGACAAATGGGCTCCTGCTGAACGAAGGGGAGCAGAGGAGAGGTGGGGACACAGGGAAAGAGAGAGGGATGAGGGGAGAACAGAAAACTCTATTACTTTGTAATGAGAGATGAAGCAGTGAATGGATGGCCTCTGAAAAGTCCATTCTCCCCGGAGCGGGGGCCGGATCAGCACGTCACCCAGACGAAAGAGTGAAAACCACATCATCACACCACCGCTTATGAGCACCATTACATCATGAGAGCGATTCTGGAACCCCACTGATTCCAAATTACTGGATCAATCTGCAATACATAAATCACACAGAGAGCATGCTGCAGTAACTCAGTGTGCTGTATCATCGTTAGACAATGGAACAGATGAGGACTGTGATGAGCAGGTCATGATCAATAACCTGCTTCACTTCATGATTTCAAACCACATTAAATGAAGTTTAATCAAGTCACTTAGGCCCCTTTCACAGCACATCTTTTTTCCCCTCGGAGCTGTATAAACACAAAAAATCTGATCTTTTTCCTTTTAAACATGTTTCTAGATTGGAGACATGGGCTGATATGTCTGATACATAGCCACGTGACGCTGCCAAAGAGAATATCTTGGCAATAAAACTTCTGAAATCCAGTCAATGTATCTAATATTTATCATTGTAACTGTGGGATTATTGTGGGGATGTTTTAAGATTTAAGAAGTTCTTATTAAACTGTTTTAAGTAATTTTATCAAGCAAAATTGCCATTTGGCAGATTATTTTGCTTGTTTCAAGACATAAGGCAGATATTTTTGCTTGTCAGAAACAATGCTTAGAACAGAGCAACACCAGATTCACACACACATTCAAACACCACCAACACTATCATCAAAAGAATAGTTGTACCCAGAAGATACTGTTGGAATGCTGTTGGGAAGGAAGATAAAGGTTACCAGGAACAATAAATGATGATAAATTTAGACTGACGTGAGCAATATATATTGAGTTACACATACAGAAGTAATGTCCCTCAGTATGGCGTTGGGCCTCCATGTTTGCTAATGTAACATGCCAGACGTCTCAGCATGGAGTTGTAGAGGTTCCTAATGGTGTTCTGTGATGATCCATCCCATGCAGCTTGAATATTCTCACACAGTTCCTGCAGATTTTGGGGTAGTTTCATTCCTGTTGGTTGATTCCTTCTGGGTGCAATTTGTTTTGATTATGAGTGTATTCTATTGATTATGAGTGTAATTCGCCAAGACATACTTGTACTTTTCGTATTTTTTTTTGTGGACAATGTGCTTCTGCTCCACCTTCTCTTCATACATACTGTGGCATCCAGGCACCGTTTGCGCTATCATAGAAGTCCTGGGTGACGGTTTTCCCCTGCTGCCTGTTGTAGTAAAAGAGCATTTGCCTTTCACGATGTAAGGTTACTCTATGCCAATGCCACACTGGTGTTTGAAGGGGATAGAGGAAGAAGCAGCGGGCCGACCCCCGGAAGCTAAGTGCAGCTAGAGAACATCTGTAGAGAACCTGCCTACAGAGCAACTTGGCAACCTGACGGTGCTGACCATGGCCCTCCAGCGATGCACAGGCAGGTGCCAGGGACGTGGTTGACCAGCCAGCTTCTTGTTGAAGAGCATATAGGCAAGCTGGCAGCAGAGCTGATTATGATGGTTAGGCAGGCATATTGCTCTAAAAGGTGAAACAGGAGGAGTTGCACTGCTAACATCTTCTCATCTGCAGGAGTTGAGGTGGCATGTGCAGTCTGCTGCACTGGCCAGCCTCCAATCTGCAGTAGCTCAGTTATGCTGCTCAAACTTCGTCGGCTTGCCGGGAAGGGTGAACCTTGAAGGAGGTCTATGTTGGTGCCGTTCTCTGGTGCCTTTCTCCAGATGGTGCTTGTCCTAATAGAAAAGCATTTGTCTGCATGTGTCATGTTTGCATCTTACTCTATGGTTTAGCCTAAATATGGAACAGACCGACCCTCTCAAGAAGCAGGTTCACACTAAAGGCTGAAATTCGAAAGACTGGCTGAATAAACAGTGGGGGTCTCACCCCTCCGTATTCACCTCTCACTGCTCACTAGCAGCTCAACACAAGATGTTTCCCAGAGAGAGGTAACTGTGTCTTAGTAAGTCACAGCCTATTGTTACAGCCTATTCATACCAAAAAACAAACAGATTTGGCAAACAGCACTGATTTGGGAAGAAGAAGACAAAGAAGAACAAAAATGGATTTCAAACAGTAGCTAAATAAATCTACCAGTTTCTACACCCTATTCTGTAAAAAAGCATAAAACAGGACTAAGACTAGGATCAATTTAGAGGTACTAACTAACTTTCCTCAGCATTTCAGCCGTGGTCCATGTGTATTATGTAGGTATTCTTCAAGCTCAGTGTGATGCCTTTGTACGTTTTGTGCTCTGGAACGAGCAAGATGAGCTGTTCTGGCACCACTTGATTGGTCAGCCTGATTTTTAACACATTCGTACAGCACAGACAATTGAGCTGGCTCTGATTAAAGATTTTATGCAGTGTTGCAGGCCGTCACTTTTGGACTCGCTGTAAAAAAAAAAAAAAAACTTCATTAATATGGATGTGTTTGTTTCATCATGTGTTTTTCTCATCCATTTAAAACAGACTCGGTGTGAATAGACCTTTATCAGGAAAATTATCATCACTGTTTTAAAACTTATATCATATACAATATAAAAACTATATATCTGAGATGACTTCTGTTCTGCTGGCCACTATGGGACCGACAGAAAGAGGTTAACACTGACACGTAACAAAAAAACTGTACCTGAGCTAGAAGGCTTACAATGTAAACTCTGAAATGAAGAGACAGATGGAGGCTGGTGACTAACAATGAAACACAGGTCTTCATTGCTTTTCTTGGTTCTGTCACAAGTTACAAGCTACTCTTCGGTAAAGTAAAGACCAGGACGGCCAGTTGATCTGCTTCTTTCACTGGACTGTAAAGAAGCATATTCTTACAAAGGGCTGTATGCTCATCTGTGATAGGAGAAAACTGTTACCATGGACACCAGTGCGAACCACACTTCATGCAGTAGTGAGTGTGCCCTGTCCTCACCTTCACCACTTCCCCGCACCCCCCACCCCGACTCTGAATCAGAAGAGGGGGATGAGAGGACTAGCCTGACAACAGTCTAGCTGAATGTGTGCAGACAGAAAGAGCAGGGAGGGAGGGAGAGATAGAGAGAGAGAGAAAGAGAGAGAGAGAGAGGAGGAAGAGAAGAAAGGGGAGATGTGCAGCACATGCAACAGGGTTGATGAAAAATTCATGGTCAGTACAGTCCGTGACCAGAGCAATGTACAGAGTGCGCTAGCAACCTTGACTTTCTCTAAAGAGAGAATACAACAGCACCTCTTTCTGTCTCTCTCTCTCTCTCTCTCTCTCTCTCTCTCTCGCTCTCTCTCTTTTTCACACACAAACCTTCATTATAGTCTGTATCATTCGCCTCTGCAGTATGGAGCAACACTGGCCTTCTATAGAGATAACACGGGCACCACGGACCCTGAGGAATCTGACACATCACTTTTACTTTTCCAATATTTTCTGGCATTCCTGCTGCACAGCCACTGCAGGGTGGAGATCCAGAACGCTGACGAGGAGCCTGAAACGAGAAATAAATGATTCATTTGATAAAAAGAGAACATTGTTCTAAACTTTACTCTATCTTTTCTGCTCCTCGCTCCATACGCTGTAGTGTTTTTGAGTGTGTGGAAGATTTCTATGAGACTAGAGAGAATTAGGCCTGCATGCCTTTGCTGAGTGTGATAAATGTGGGTGCAGTGGAGCGGCTGGCTGGCCCTGTTAGGAGTTCATTTGAAAGTTTCCCTATGAGAAACTTTTGCTTTGAGATAAAGACAAAATCACCTACCACAGCAGTGGAAGAGCAGGTACGAATGCAGACCGATTGTTTTTGTTTCGGTTTTCTTTATCATATGTGATGGTTGATTACTTCTGCTACTGTTTTTTTTTCTTTTTGGTGCATGAGAATACAAGTGTAGGGAATAATTTATTTATTTGATCTATAAAACATTAGGTCTTTCCATAATGTAAAAGCTGTAATAATTAGCCATCTAGAGATAACATTTACACATTTTTACTTTCACTAACGTTCATGCCCTGAGGCTTATTATTTATTATTGCAAAACAATGCAAAATTGATTTGATTAAGTTATTAAGTTTGTGAGGAGTGTAAGCAGAAAACAGTATACAGACAAGTGCAAAACTCTTAAATAGAGGAAATACGTCTTTATAATCTAATATGTCATTATAATTCTTATACTGACTTGGCCGATCCAAAACACAAATATTCCTTATATTCCACCATTCTTTAGTTAATTTACTTGTGGGATTTGGGTTATTGTCTTGTTGCATCACTCAACGTCTCTCCAGCTTGAGGTCATGGACTGCTGCTCTTACATTCCCCTGTAAAATGTTTTGATACAACTTTGAATTCATTGGCCCCTCAATGATTGCAAGGCATCCAGAACCTGTGACGGCAAAGCACTCCCAAACTATGATGCTCCCTCCACCATGCTTCACAGTGATGAGGTTTTGGTGCTGTGAATCAATAACCACCCAGATTTTTAGGAACACATGTGAAGTGTTTTCCAGCTTTATGAATCCCTATAACACGTCTTATGAGGTCTTCTGAAAGTCGTTTGCATTGAGGTATGGTTTGTCAGTAACCAGGCTTTATGTGTCTTTAATCTGAAACCCAAACTTCAATTTCATCTACTTGATTAAAACAGTGTTTACCAATTAGCTGTTGGAGAAGTCATTAACAGAGAGGTTTACTTACATTTTATAGCCTGCACTGTGGACGTGACTCGCTGTGTTCAATAAAAACATGAAGAGTAGAACAGTTTAGGCATTATTAGTTTAGATGGACTGTGTTTGTCTACCTAGATCACCATCAGACCACATTTATGAGTAATCAATGCAAAGATCCAGGTCATTTTAAAGGGTTTTAATTGCAACTGTGGGTTTTCTTGCAACTGTACATCTGTATTCACCCCTGTCTGAAATGCTATGTTTGAGCTCCTGTGTCTTTAAGCCCTGCTTTTGATGAGCCCAGTGTTCCAAGACTGGTCAGCTTGCCCACTTTGTTCTGACTGATCAACAGCCAGAGTGATGAGATGATGTATGTTGTAACAAAAAAAAATAGATCCCCTTTAAATGTGAATGTACTGTATTTACAATGAAATTTTATTCCAAATCATTTTGGACTTTGGAATCATTACTATCTGTACATCCTGAAATGTTCACTCAATGTAAATGACAACTGGTGCCATCAAAAGGTTTTGATCTGATGGTGTTGGCACACTGAATTCATGTAAGATATTTTTAGTTGCCAGGATGTTTTTGCAGTGAGGTCTGGACCTTCTGGCAGAGGGTTAGGGGGTTAAATCTATTTCTGGAAACTAGACTGTAAATGTTATCGCTAAGGCAAAGGCAAAGGCAAACCAGGCCGTGTCAAACTGAGTTAGACATATCATCTCCCTGGTGCTGGAACAGGAGGCCTGCAGGACCTTTACTGTTTCTGCTCTTCTGCTTCACACATGGTTCCTCACAAAGGCCCATCTCTCCAACTGGAGAGTGGTTTTAGCACAATCACTTTTCTTTTCAATTAGACAAGTTCTATCCGCCATCTCTTACGGCTTGTAGAGAGGACATTAAAGTAGGCCGAGAAGAACAGGACTTGAATTATGAATCATAAAGGTTAATGAAAAGCATGCTCTCTTTCCGCCCCCCTCATTAATAAGGCACATGGCCTGGAGATAGCAGGAGATACGGCCTTGGCGCTTAATGGACTTTTCCATGAGAAGCGCTATCAGGGAACAGACAGAGAAAGAGAGAGATGGCGCGCGTAGGTGTGTGTGGTGGGTGTGTGTGTGTAATTAAGACCTCTCCTTGGAGACCACGCTTATCATACTGAAGCACAACATGGCGCAAGGGATCACCAAGCAGCCCCCCAACCTTCTTCCTCTCGCCTGGCATTTGATGCTAGCCCACCCCCTCTCTGCTTTAATTAATTAGACACATAGAGCTGCTCTCTTGTCAGTGATGTTGCCAGCCATGTCCAAGCCTTATCTCCCCTGCACAAAGCTGTAAATCAAGCCGTCATTTGAAACGTGCCCAAAAGAAACAGTTCATTAACTGAAGAGTTGTCCGCGCTTTCCATCACAGGTCTCATTAACACAGGAAAAAAGGTCTAGCTGGACATATGGTTGCAGGTCAGTGCAATATAACCTTAGTCTTTTAGATATGCTGTGGACTTGACAGCAAGGGAATACGAAATACAACATACAGCACTGTGCAAATGTTAAAGACCACCCTTATTTTATTTACTTTACAGTCAAACAGCCACTAAACGTAAGTTGCTCATTTTTCAGCATCAGGAACAAAGCCGAGGATATTTAGTTACCAGAAAATGACACAGCTAAACACACTCATCATCTAAAGAGTAGTAAGGAATCAACCAGCTTGGTGGGTAGGTTTGACATCGTGAAACATGCAAATGACTCAAGTTTGAAGCTTAGCTGTGCATGTGACGCAAGCAAGGATGGACCTTATCGCTGTACCTGTATGATTATGGATATTCAGCGAGCGGTGATGCCCTCCATGTGTCATCCTGTTAGTGCCAGTAACATTGGTAGATGGCTGCACGATGCAGGACTACATGCACACAGACCATTACAACGACTGCCCTTAACGCCACATCAATGCCACCAAAGACTGCAATGGTGTTGTGCCATACTGTCATAGCGTGACTCAGGATGTCAGTGGTTCAGTGATGAGTGATGAGGCCTGGACCTTTTACAACTCCATGCTGAGACGTCTGGCATGTTGCATTAGCAAACATGGCGGCTCGACACCATACTGAGAGACACTACTTCTCTGTGTAGGACATATTGCCCATATCAGTCTAAATTGATCATCATTTATTGTTCCTGGTAACCTTTATCTTCCTTCCCAGTAGCATTGCAATCCAACACTTCCTTCTGGGTACAACTATTCGTTTGATGATAAGTGTATAATGTCAGTTTTTTCAGTATTTCTCAGCATCGTTTGCCTTTATTACAGCTTCTGATCTTTTCAGGAGACTGGCTGTCAATTTTCCAAAGTAATTGACAGGGATATTTTGTCACACCTCCAATGGTTAGTCTTAAAAGGTGGTTGTATTTTGTTGTTGGTTGTAAAAAAAAATCTTTACTGCTTATCATTCAAAATATTAACTAAAAGAACTTTTTTGAAGTAGAAATGAAAAAAGTCTTATCATGAAATAAATATTTTTTTTTAATCAAATTTATGTTTCACAGTAGTTGGAACCCTTAGTGAAATCAAACTGAGGTATGTTCCCATTCATATTGTAGTGACCCTCTACTGGCATGCGATGCCATGGGAGGTGTGGCCATACAGAGTGAGAGGAGGCTCATGGGAAGCATTGCATTCAGGGTAGGAGAGACATTTGTTGTAGACAAAATGTTGTTGCCAGTTTAATAATATGCAACAGTGTTGGATGTAATATTGTATGCTGGGCTGTGGGGATGATAGGGGGACTGTCATTTACCACAAAAACAAAATGGCTACAAATGACCTGCCTGCTTCTCAACCAGTTTTAGACAGTGCGGATAAGGTAGCAGTTTCTCGCCTAAAGCTAGATCCCCTTAATGTTCAATGAAAGAGCGTTCGCTTTAAGTGCTACGCTCCTGTGTCTTTTTGTTCTACTCCAAAATTTATGTTGAAAGTTCACCTGAGTTATTAGGAACACCTAAATGGCCACCCATGACTTCTTGTTTTACTGTGATGACAAACAGGACAAATTCCATTAGTCATCCATGACTATGAGAAAGACCAGACCATACAGTGGTGATGTGCAGCAAAAAATTGTTGAGCAGCACAAATAATTAAATGACTACAAAATAACAGCCACACAGTTGAAAATGCCAATTTCTGCTTTCCAGGCAATAATTAAGAAGCTTAAAGCAACTGGAGATGTTAGGAATCTGCCAGGAAGAGGAGGTATGTCTATCTTGACCCCTCGCACAGTGAGGAGGATGGTTCAAGTGTCCAAAGAATCTCCAAGGATCATAACTGGGGAACTGCAGAAATTAGTTAGGTCATGTGTGCTAGTTGTTTGGCATGGTTGCCAGAAGAAAGCCTCTGCTGCCAAGTTCAACTCCAGCGCCTACAGTTTGCCAGACCTGGAATTCTCCTGGGCACTGTGTTCTATAGTCAGATGAGACCAGCTTTGTTTTAGAGATTTTTGGGAGCACACACCCAGAGATAGCCATGCAGAAAAGTTTCATTCGTACTGTGAAATATGGTGGGACATTTTTCTTCCAACGGTCTTGGACAACTTGCCGAATATATGGTATTATGGACTCCAGCAGATATTAAATCAAAACATGACTGCCTCATCCAGGGAGCTTAGACTGGGTCCTGGTTGGACCTTCCAGCAGGGCAGCGATTCAAAGCACAACTCAAAATCAGCTCAAAAAATGGTTCACTGAGCTGGTTCAGTCCGCAAGCGTGGACCTCAGATTCTGAAGGATCTGGAGAGATTCTGTATGGAGGAATTGTCTCTAAACCCTTGCCGTGTGTTTTCCAGTCCTTTCAAGCAGCATAGAAGATTTAGAGCTGTTATCTTTGCAAAGAGAGGCTGCACAAGGTAGTAAGTGAAGCAGTGTCAACGATTGCATCACATAGATTTAAAATATGTATGTTTCATGATACGACTGAGATTTTTTCTTTCAGTTATTGTACTTCAGATAAAGGTTTGACTTGTAGTAATATTTTGAATGAATAATTAACATGATATGCCAAAATGTCTTTTTCTTTTAGACTGAGTTTTGCTCATGTTTGGGGCAATGGTGAGGTCAATATTTGTGAAGGACACTGTAGTTGGGTCTAACTGATGCAACACTTTACTCTACTCACAAAGCTGGGAACATTTTGGGATCAAATGGGCCAGTCAGTGCTCTGCCCCAAACAGTATCACTATAGTTTTACTCTATGGAAATTAGTATCTCATATGACACTGTTATTAAAACTTGAATAGCGATCTGCAGTGTGTGTTAAATCACAGCCAAAAATGTAGCAGAAAATAGTCATGAATTGACTTAGAAATTCCAATATTTTTCATGTCACATTATGTTGCTATGTATGTATTGACAATACATTATATGTAGTGTTCATATGACATATCACACAGCTCTAGTTTAGTAGAACCAAATGCAGTTAATATTCATAAATTTCCTTTTTGTCATGTTTTTACTCTCTCTGGCAATGACACTTCAACTCTTCCCTTCATTCTGTCTGTCTCCTACTCTTTCTATCCTTGGTGGCAGTATGAGGCTTGTCGGCTATAATCAGGAGGACAGGCCACGCTCCTCTGGGAGGTGACCTGATTGGTGGAGGAGGAAAGAGCACGATCAGACAGCTGCCTAAAGAAGAGGGGGTTGGAGGACGGGGACAAGTTCAGCCTTCTGGGTCATTTCTCACCATCACCCTCTCTTTAGCGCTGACTTGTGTCTTCAGTGCGTGGGCATCAAGCCTGGAGTCTTTTCTCAAACAGGTTTATATATATCTTCTTAATTTGTGTCTTTTTGACTTTTTCTTCCAGTATGAAGAGAACAATAATAACATAAAAAACAACAAAACAAATTTAAATTAAAAAGAAAGGGTGCAGTTCTAACACACTGAAATGCCCAGAATCTACGAATGCAAGTATCATCTGTCATCGAGTCGATCTGTACCTCGAGCCCTTCGAGCTTCAAGCACAGCTCCGCTTGACCCAACATAACTCAAAATGCATGGAAGACAAGCATCCAGTCTTTTCTCTGTCCTGGCACCCAAGATGGTGGAATGAACTTCCACTGACTGTCCGAACAGCAGATTCTCTCACAGTCTTCAAAGGCAGACTGAAGACCCATCTCTTTGTAAAGCACTTAAGTGAATAATCACTAATAGATGTATATATTGTAATGCTTTGTTTTGGCACTGATACTGAGATTAACCTATCTTCTGTCTCTAGGTATGACGCTGGCTTGGGGTTGCTTGGCAATGTCTGAGCTCAAGGAGAGTTTTAGACTCTAACCTTCTTGTACTAGCTAGGAAATATTCTCAGATCGAACACTAAGCACGCTCTGGATAAGAGCGTCTGCTAAATGCCATAAATGTGAATCATCTGTCATATATGCAGTATTTACAGTATATTTATTTCATTAGAAAACTCAAAAAAAAAAAAAAACAGCACACACTAAGTAGAATGTCTGTGTTTGAGCTGTCATTTATTTCTGCCACTAGTGTTAAAACAGTTCTTTTGACACCAAGATACTTAATAACTATCACACATCTTGCAAGCAGATTTTCCTACTGCTAAGAGCTACAGCAGTGTAATGAAGATAAGTGTCATGCAGTTATGTGTGATTTGCACAAGTTCTCTGTGAGATGAAGTCTTTTGTCTTTTAACCAATTTTAATCATCATTAGAGGTAAAATTCTCAAAAATAAAGGTGCAATGGGGTGACGCTATAGAACATGCCAACCTTGATACTGGGCTGTATTCAAAACCACACACTAACACTTACTTCTATGTCCTATATATACTATACTGTACTGTGCAAAAGTCGGAGACCCCATTTCATTTATTTCATTTCCAGTCAAAACCCTGTGAAAACAGATCAGATCAAGACATTAAAAGTTAATGCTGGTTCCTGGTGGTGTCTAAAAGTCAGTAATGGTATTTTGTGCTTTCCTGATTGGTTGATATGACAGCGTAAATCTCATCGTTTTAACAGGTGTTCTGGGACTGATTCCAGATGCATTTTATAGTTTCCAAATGGGATCTAAAGGTGTTCTACAGGAAACCATTAGTGGTCTCTAATGATGACCATTAAGCCAAATCCCATTCCCATTGTGAGAGGATTCATTTGCTTGCATGGGAATAAATACATGAGCCTCCTAAACTTTAAAAGTCATTAAAAGATACAGAGACTCATAACAACCCGGCATGACCTGGTAGACCACCGGAACTTGCTCTATCAAACATTTATCTTTGCGAGAGAGGTTAAAATAGCTCCACTATTGCTTCAGAGCTAAAGAAATTTCACAACTTCCTCTGTGAGAAGACAACTCAGTGAACATGTTTGTGATCATTCAGATTGTGAGAAATTAAGACTAAACTTTGAAGGTGTGCTTATCTTGTACATGACCATTTGTCAAAAGTTGCACCCAGAAGGAAGTGTCAGATTGCAATGCTGAAACAAGGACCAATAAATGATGATTAAATTTAGACTGATATGGACAATATTTATTGAGCTACACATACAAAAGTAATGTCTCTCAGTATGGCGTTGAGGCAGCATGCTTGCTAACGCAACATGCCAGATGTCTTGGCATGGAGTTGTAGAGGTTGGGGCTCACCATTGAAGATGACCTGCTGCCATTCTGAGTCACTCCATGACAGCCTGGCACAACACCATTGCAGTCTTTAGTGACGTTGATCTGATGTTAAGGGCAGTCTTCGTAACGGTCCGTGTGCATGTAGTCCTGCATCATGCAGCCTTCTGCCAGTGGTGCTGGCACTAACAGGATGACTCATGGAGGGAATCACTGCTCACTCAATCGTAGCTATTGGGTGATTCGGGTACAGTGATAATACCTGTCCTTGCTTACACCAAGTGGAACTTAAATCATTCTCATGTCTCACAATGTCAAACCTACCCATCAAGTTTCATTCCTGTTGGTTGATTCCTTCAAGGTGCAACAATTTGTGCAACTATTTTTTTGAACGTTGAGTGTATTTAAACATACAGATACTTAGTCAGCATCTAAACAATGTTGATGGATAAACATGACCTAAAGTTTTTTTGTTATCCTCTCAAAAAACTGAAATAAACATAAATGTTGTTTGTAAAAAGTCAGTATTACATATACAACTCCTTCAAATGTGTCAAATTGAAACCCGGTCCACCAGATCAAGTGCTAATGATTATAACAACTTTAGAGAATATCTTTGAGGAACCTGTCCTATTCAAACTAAGACATCAGGTCTGGTTTGCTCTGTTATTGGCGCATGTGGCAGCATCAGGATTAGATCAAAAGAGCTCTCCAAGGCCTTTAGAAATAAGGTTGTAGATGAATGTGTCTGAAAAGCTGTTTGAGATATATTGGAAATCAATCCTTCCTCAGTACAAATCATCATCTACAAGTAAAGAAGATTTAAAACCACCGCAAACTTGTCCAAGCCAGCAAATTCAATCCAAGAGCCGATCACAAGATGCTAAAGGAAGTCTTTAACAGCCCCCCACACACACACTTTAAATCACAGGCTCTGCTATATAGCTTTTGCGACTATGGAGCTCAAAGTGCATGCATCCATCATTAGAACAAGATGGTACAAATTTGACCTACATAGGAGGTGCACAAGGAGGAAGGCTTTGCTGTCTACAAAGAGCATCAGGGCAAGACTATAGTCTAGTAATCCGTATATAAGTAAGGACCAGGACTTCTGGAACAATGTACTGTGAACGTGTAAGTCAAAGATAGAGCTGTTTGGCCACAGTATTAGAAGCCATGTTAGGTGAAAACCAGCATTTGATATGAAGTACCTCATACCAACTATAAAGCATTGTGGTGGAAAATGAAAGGTTTGGTGCTGCTTTTCTGCCTCAGGGCCTGGCCAACTTGCAGACTCACAAAAACCTATGAATTCTCTTTCATACAAGAGAGTGCTTGATGGGAATGTGAGACCAACAGCCAAAAAGATGAAGCCAAAGAAGTGAGCTTTCAAATAGGATAATGATCCCAAACAGACAGGTAAATCCACCAAGGAATGGCTCAAAAGGAAGAAATGGAAGGTTATGAAATGGTTTACTCAAAGGCCAAATCCGAACCCTTTAGACCCCTTAGGCAATACATGCAAGAAGCCCCTCAAACACTGCAGAGTTGAAAGAATTCTGTATGGTAAGTGGGCAAAATATTTTCCCAGTGGATGGGAGAAACTGGTAGGCAGTTATGGGAAATGCTTACATAAAGATTGCAAAGTCAAATATGCTTTGTTTTTTTCTTTTGTTCTGTCACTTATCTGTACATACTTTTTAGCTGAAGATCTCATCCTGATATATCCACAAATATCAAGCAGAAAGTGTAGTTACTTTTGATTGTTTGTGAATTACCCTACCCCCCAAAATGTCATTAAACCATTCAGAGAGTTCAGAAAGGGTTAATTAGGAGGTCTGGGACTTCAAGGGCCCCTGTACTTCACACCTCGAATATACTAACGAACGTACAGCTAATTGCAGTGTACTATTTTGACTACTAAATGTGGAAGCATATCGGTTTCGATACCACCCCAGTTGTCTACAAATCTTGACAGTTTAGTTCTAACCTTAATGCAACATACCTCATTCAGTTAATGAAAGCTCTTGGGAACGTCTGAATAAGGAGCCAACTAAAGAGGGCAGTAGATCACCAGGACCAGGGCTGGCCATCCTTTCCAGAGAAACACCAGTTTTCATTTCCAAATAAACTTGTTGTGGATTCAGCTGAGGTTTTAGTTGCACCCAGAAGGAATGAAACTTGGTGGGTAGGTTTGACACGTGAGACATGTAAATGGCCACACATCCCTGGCTTTACCGCTGTACCTGACTGATTATATAACATGACTGCCCAGTGTCATCAAAGACTGCAATGGCGGCGTGCCAGACTGTCACGGAGTGATTTAGAATGGCAGTGGGTCATCTTCGGTGATGAGTCCCGCCTTTGTCTTGGAGGGGATGACCAACGAATCCTTATGTGAAGACATGGTGGTCACATGATGAACTGTGTGAGAATATTCTGCATGGAATGGATTATCGCAGGACACAATTAGGAAGCTCTACAACTCCATGCTGTCTGGGGTGTTGCGTTACAAAGATGGTGCCCCGATGCCATACTGAGATACACTACTTCTGTATGTGTAGCTCAATAAATATTGCCCAAGTATAATTCATAAGTATAGTGTGCGAGGGGAGAAAAAACACTGGAAACTTGTTTATTTAGCAAAAGACTGTTTAATCTCTCATTGATGTGTGTTTATTTACAAGTAGTAAATCTGCAAAATAGGAAACAACAGATATATTTACACAATGGATGCTTACCAGCCAACTTATGACAGTTACTTCAAGTCTGAAATTCTTAAAAATGCGTCTGATTTATCATTAATATTAAAACTCGACTGATGTCATTCTTCCTGCAATTCTTTTAACTAGTGCTTTGTTTCCGAGACCATGCCATTGCGGGCGCATTTTGAAAAGGACAGTTTACTGCTTTGGGGAAAGACTGAGGAAGCGAGAAAGAGTGTGGTTGAGATTTGAGATGTTTGGGACCTGCCTGACGAGCACTGATGTTGGAGAAGCACAATGGCGTCAAGATGAAGGCAGTGTTGTGTGTTTCTGGTGCAGAGATGTGCTGTGATGGACAGAAAGGCCTGTGGTAGGAGGAACTGAAGAAGGGAGTGTGCTTTAGAATACAGAACCAGGGGAGGAGGGAGACAGAATGAGCACAGGAAGGAGGTAAAGAGGGGGGAGGCCATGATCAGCAACACACACTTGAGAGAAGGAGAGGGAGAGAGTGAGAGAGAGAGAGAGAGCAGCTGAGAACTCACCACTATTAACATCACACTTTTTATACAGTTCAGCATGAACAGTGAGAGGAAGAGAGAAAAAGAAGTAGAATAGTTCTACTGATCTCTACACAGGGTGTGTAATAAAGTGGAAGTAAACATAAATTCTCCAAAAGCCTGTGTTACCTGCCTCTTATTCAGTCTGAATGGTGTGCACACACATTTGATATTCCTTCATATTAGAGCTGCACAATATGTAGCTTATGCAAATAACCAAAGACCTCCTAACCAAACACAATGCGTCTGAATCACACTGACTGAAGCTATCCTCACTGTCAGGACAAAACTTTGCATCAGTAATTTTGTTGGTTGTTTATTCATCAATTTAGTTAGATAAATAATTTAAAAACTGTTTTTTATGGTTATAAAAAGTAAACCAATAAAAATAGCCCAATAAAAAGAGGCAAAAATGACTTGAAATCTAAAAATCTCGCTCTCCAAAAATGGGTGTTTTTCCTTCTGTACTGCTACCATCTTGGAGAAAACAGCTGACAATATTGACATCATGCAACAAAAGTATCTTGGCCAAACACTACAGGTCAATCTTGAGCCAGCTCATGTTTTTTGAACATCAACGTCATATTAAAACCCTTTTTAAAGTTTTTATCCCACTTGACAACAGCAACTGCCCATTACACTATGAACTCGAGATGACATCTCATAACCTTCAACACAGGCCTCAGTTAATGTTTTCTTCCTTCATAAAAAGCTTTCAATTGAGAAATGCAATGTTTACCACGCTGACGTTACACTGCAACTGCTAGCATTTCGTCCATATCATGCAGCTCTACTTCACATTGCCTCTGATTATCAGCCCTGGTCTGAGGCAGAGTCAACACAAAAGCTAAAAGGAGATCCTGAGATGTTTCAATGCACCTTCACGCCATCCTCAGCCCAGTCGTGCCACGCTCAGCCTCGGCATTCCTACAGCTGAGTGGAATCTGAATTTGCCCTGCCTGAGTGAGGCTGAGCCTTGTACTGCTGAGTAGACTAATGTAAAATTCATTTGATTACATAAGTCTGATAGCTCATCAGCCAGCGGTTAGCGGAAACTGCTTCAAGCCTCCTTGCACACAGCTCATCTATTTCCATTAGGCCAGATCCAACGGTGGGGCAAAGATACTAGCCTATCCAAACCACACAGACACAGCCTAGCGTGCGGCCACACTTGTGAGGTAAGCGGTTTTCTTTAACTCGCTCTCTCTCTCTCTCTCTCTCTCCACATGTTCACCTTGGTTAAATATGGATGAATGTGTCAGAACCAGTGGATGTTTGCCGGCTAACCACTGCTGACAGCTCACTCACACAGGGTCTGGGCTTGATGGGCTTTGGGCGGGAAGTGACCCTGTTTGAACCTGCATTTTTTAATGATGATTTGATTCGAAAAAAAAATAAAGAAGAAGAAAAAAAAAAAAAGAGAAGAGAGAACTTATGTGTTCTAGAGGAAACCTACATGGTACCTTAGTTTGTCATTTGGAAATAGAACGATAATAATTAAAGGGGGTTCTAAGCAGCATTTAACTGTCCCTTGACACATATTCCACCGGAAAAGCAGGCGGAAGCCGCCATGCCATGCCATCCCACCCCACCCGACCCCACCCCAAACAAGGATCTCTTCAGGGGGTGCAGGCACACAAGCAAGGGGTGGGATGTAAAATTTGGATCCACATAAAAAATAGCACTTCTTTTTTTTTTTCGTACCTTAGACAGTACCGCCCACACGGAGAGGATGATGACCGAAAAACACAACTCGTTCAGGTACAATGGTAAACCACTTTCAGATGTTGCATTACAAAAAAATAAAATAAAATAAAAAAAAAAAACACACCAAATCAAATCCACCACAGATCACAGTTTGGTTTCTTTAGGCAAGCAAAGTAAAGCAAGAGTTTAAAAAAACGAAAGGGAAAAAAAACTTTGAAGATCTCTGATCACAGAACGTCTCTCATACGAGATCATTTATAAAAAAAGCAGGCTGAATCAAACACACACACGCTGGAGGCAGAAGGCCAGAGGGTAACAGGATTACTTAGCTCTGTCTCTTTAATGAGCTAAGGCTAAAGCCCCTCTTTCTCTCAGTCTCTATCCTCCTCTTCGTCCTTCCCTCGCTCGCTTGCACTCCCTCTCTCTGATCCGAGTTTGAAGCAGTAATGAATTAGAAGCTTCAAACCTCTCTTCTTCCCTTAAGAGACCAAGAAAAAAAGGGATTGCAGTAAATCTACTGCTCCTTCTCCAGATGTGTTTGCGCAAGGAGGAAGCAAAACCCACAAGGGAGAGAGGAAGCGTCACACGTTCATAAAGAGAGCATCGAATGAGCCCGAGAGCAAAAAATCTCAAACTCTTTGCCTTCTGAACTCCGGATAATTCTAAACTCACCAGTTCTACTCAGCTACGCCAAACATATTTTCAGATTTTCTTTTTTCTTTTTTTTCAGTCATCAGGCAAGATCATATAAAAAAAACAAAAAAAACAAAAAAAAAAATCATAGCACATTCCCATGTAACAAAATGCCTTTTCACTAAACGACATTCAAATAAAACATGGCACAGGACAACAATTTATTCATAGTTTCTTTTCTTTTTTTTTTTTTTTTTTTTAACTCCTTCCTATGTAGATTTTTTTCTTTTCTTCTGCTTAAATATCTAATTCATCTTTGACTCTATTGTGTTCCGGTGATAACATGGCAAAGGAAAAATTCTCAATGGTTAATTTTGCTTGGCTGAAAATGTAACAGTATTTATATATTTATAGATTTCTATATATAATATCTGAAGATTTGTCCTTTGTACTGGTTCCTGTAAACTGTGCAAATTCAGCAGTAACACGAGTGGCAAAAAAGAGCAGAGAGAGGGCAGTCCATTACATTTGTACAAAATAAACCCAAAAAATAAACAATAAAGGACAAATCAACACACAAAGAAAACAAATCTGAATGTCCTTTGTCATTCCTGGAAGGGGCGTGTCGTGACAACAGCTATCACATGACCAATCACATGACCAATCACACGGCTGGAGTGAAGGTATCCCACAATTCCTTCTTTTCTTCACACCACGTGTGTGTAATGTGTGCGTGTGTGTATTTGTGTGTCTGCGAGTGAAGAGGTCCAACGCACACTAGTACACGCCAACACTCCAACAAAAAAAACAAGATGGAAGAAGAAAGAAAAAAAAAGAAATTGCACCACGACAACCAGTCAAAATGTCTCCTGTGATGTGTCCTCGGTGGTTCATCCACACACACACTCACACAGACACACACACAGACCAAGAGTGTGTGCCCCGCTCTGTAGAAGCTCCAGTGTACTGCCTCACTTTTCCGCAGTGTGTAGCCCGGTGGGGTTGAGAGCCGGGGAGTGTGTGTCGTCAGTCCGTGTTTGTTTCGAGTGCTCGGACCCCCGATCAGCTGCTCAGAGCCATGGTGTCAATCACCTGCTCCAGCTTACTCCTCAACCGCTGCCTGCGGGCCTGCTCATCACGCTCCAGAGCAGAGAGGATCTACAGAGAGGGGGAGACAGAGAGAGAGAGAGAGAGTGTAAGTAAGAGACAAAAAAAAATTGTGCAAGAGAAAGAAAAATAAGAAAAAGGGAGGGGGAAGAGAAAGAGAGAAAGAGAAACAACACCATCAAGAAGGAGATAGAAAGAGAAAGACAAATGACAGTGATAGACAGACAGATAAAGAAAAAGAGTGGGAAAGAGAAAAAGAAGCAAGAGAGGGAGGGACAGATAGCATATTAATAAATACAGACAGAAAGAAAGAGGGAGAAAGAGAGAAACGGAGAAGAAATCGAGCGGGAGAAAAAAGTGAGAGGGACAAAAGATAGATAAATAGACAGACAGAGAGAAATACACAAGATTGCAAGAGAGGGAGAGAATTGGAGGTGTATGCAAAAGAGAAAAAAAGTGAATGATGAAGGAGAAACAGAGATGGAGAGAGAGAGAGAGAGAGAGAGGGAAAGAAAGGAAAAAAGAGAGACTTTCAGTGAAATCAAAAGGTACATTATCATGCTACTGTTAACTATCCATCCATCCAGTCTGTTAGCTTCCGCTGCTTTTGATCTGTGTTCACATTTCTATTATAGCACAAATATGATGGTGTGGGTATGGGTGTGTGTGTGTGTGTGTGTGTGTGTGTGTGTGTGTGTGTGTGTGTGCTTTTACAGGATAATGACACATGATGAGGAGCGGTGCTAATGGAGCCAGCTGCAATACATTACCCAGAAAAACAGAAAACCATAACACACACACACACACACACACGCACAGAGGGTTACAACAACAGAGCTGTAGGACTGAAGGTCATTTGGCAGGAGGTTCAGTGAGGGGAGATGGTGAAATAGCTCTAGACGATACGGCCAAAAAAACGGTAACTCCCCGCAGGACAACAACATAGACAACAAGATCCTCTCTATTCAGCCATGCACTGCATTTCTGTGAGATTACCTGCAGGATTTTGTCAGACAGCAACATGCTATCCAACATGCTATGTTTATATTCTTGTTCATCAGACGTTAGAATTATCACACATAAACTTCCTTCCTGTTAGCAAATTCACAGCCCTTCGAGAGCTGGAACATCTTGGAACCCAGTATCCTGCATTGATTCCATTTGGCAATAACGATATGCTTGCAGAATAATATCCAGCCCTGCCGAGGCAAGGTGTGAAATCTCGGGAGGATGGGTGCATAGGGCTGTTTGTGTGCACGTATGCTTACCTCGTCTTTGTACTTGGTGATATAGGAGTAGATCTCGTGCAGAGCACTCATGCTGTTGAACTGGTTTAAGTGCAGGCGGGATTGCTCTGCCAAGTACGCACTCATATCCTGATCACTGATCGCAGGCATCCGAGAGATATCGGAATAATACCTGAGAGAGAGAGAGAGAGAGAGAGAGAGAGAGAGAGAGAGAGAGGGGCATGATCGTGTTGAGTGAATAACGGGACGACAGCAAAAATATCTAATGTAGCCCAATTATCTACTGGTGAATAACTCTACGAGGACAATACTGCAGGTACAGGCTGATGGGTGGCTTACCTCTCTACCCAGTTCTTGTAGTTGGGGATGTCTTTAGCGTAGAGCAGTTTGTTGGAGGGCGAGTCTTTGCCCAGCTTATGTTCTGACGTAGAGCACGAGTCCATGAAGGTCTGAGCTACTACAGACAGACACGCGTCCGTAATACTGTTCTTGTGGATGTCAAAAACAAACTGAGGATTCTTTATCACATTCACCCAGAACCTCAAGGGCAAACTGCAGAGAGTGAGAGAATGAAAGAGTTAGAAAAATAAAAGAGTTAGAAAACCTTTATGCAACAAAGTAAACTCGTTGCTGTTGAATGCTGCCATGTACTTTTGGGCCACATAGTCCTGCACTGATTAGTTAACCAACTTGATCAGTCCTTGACAATGATGCTGATTATGGAAAAAGAAGTCACATACACTACTGTTTTAAAGTGCGGAATGACTTTTCAAATGTCTGGAATCACTGTTCTTGGTATAAAACCAAATACGCCATGTAAGTATATAAAATGATTCTAATATTTTAGTCTGTGCAACTTTACCAGTTAAAAATAACTGGTAGAACAGGAGGAAGATCTAAATAAAAATAAAGACACATTTGACGTGCCCAGGATGATGAATGGAGCAGCAAAAGGCTCTAAAATGAAAACGCCATCTTGAACTCAATATTATTATCTTTAAATGTTATATCTGTATTTAACTGTATAGGAAATGGCTACTATATTTATGGCAGATATGTGCTAATATTAAAGCACTGACACAATGTCTTCTTCTTTCTTTTCTTTTTCTTTTCTTTTTTTTTTAGGTGTAAACTGTTGTAAAGATACACTTGAGGAGGTGTATTGTTGTAAAACACATCACAGCTGTGATCCATGATAACCACCTTCGTCTTGTGGCTGAAATGAAGTCACAGTGTCAGTCTAGATGAACTTCCTCTCGTGGTAATAATACGATTTTTTAAATCTGTGCAGACATTTACAAATTACTGACTGATGAGTAACTTCCTGTTCACAAAATATCAGAAATACAATATCGGAAACTGTCCTGTGCACATTACCATTACATTAAAAGTTGGCTGGACAAGTGATTCCAAACTTCTGAATGATATACAATGTCCGCATGATATATGTGTATAATAGTGTAAAATGTTCAGTAACTCTTTATGGTACTGTATGTGACATCTACATCAACCTGTCATGACAACCGACATAACCTTATAAGGGTTACATTTGCCAGTTTTGCTGTCAAAGTTAGCTAAAGTAGCCTTTATGACATATGATGCCAACTGGAATAAGCATTTATAAACATTCATGTAGGGTTATGTCATGTGTGGTGATAACAAGCTATTTACAATATTTAGTGTCAACATAGACACTATACAGAAATTGAAACATCCAAGCATAAGCCACACTAACACCACCCCCAACCCCCTCACCCCTCCCACTAACCAGTTGCTCTTCCATGTGTGTCGAACATCTGGATCTGTTATCTGGTGTTTGTCGGCTTGCTCGTCCAGGAAGTCAAACATGTATTTGATGGCAAGAGGGAGCGCGCTGCCTCTATGAGCTGTGCTGAAGATGGTCTCAAACAGGTCGTCTACAAACTTCTGCAGTGTGCCCTGTCATACAGAGAGAGCAAAATCAACTGCGTTAATCGCAAAACAAGATAACTGTTATAAAACAGGTCAAATCACTTATATATTACACAACAAAACCAAACACACATGAAAACAAAGAGAGAGGAAGAGTGTGCTACAGAAACAGTCTACAATTTGATTCCAGCATCTATAGCTTTATTGATCTCCACCAAGACCTTTATTGAACAATCAGTGGTATAAAAAACATGACCTATGTTGTAAGAAGCTTCGAACACAGTTATCCATTATACAGTGGCCCAAGGGCCGAGAGGATTATGGGAAATGTGGCTTATAAGCAGTTAAAGCTGAGACATCTCAATAAGTGAACTCTATAGTGTCAGGAGATAGGAGTACAGATGAGATAAAAAGAGACCTGGCTTTTCCCAAACAGCTCGATAAGCAAAGGTCACCAGTCTAATTAAGATACAGTGGTGCGTGTCAGAGCGGACCTGCTGCTAAATGTTAATCAGGGACTAGCCTTTCACACTCAAAGGTCAACACGAACTGGCCATGGAGATCAGCAACACAAATCACGCAGTAAATACAGGGTTAAGACAGAAACATTAGCATGCATGTACAGTAATGTTTAAAAGTCTGGAATCACTTGTCATAACTGTTATTCTATTAACCCTTTTGAGTCAGGCATCTCACCAGCAAATCAAATTTGGCAATGGCCCCTTTAATCTGCCACCAGAGTATGTTCTTGCTGACCACAGTAAAGCGTATCAGTGTGTAGAATATGAGCTTACTGTGTGCTACTGTGTTTTTATCACTATCACTGTGTAAAAGATGCAGTGTTTCCTCTTCATGTGCTTTCTACGACACAAACGAAATTAATACCACATTGTCAGTTTAGTCAGATTGTGTTTGTTACATATCAAATTAAGCAACATCTTTACTGAGAAGAGTAAATGACAGAAATGGACATTGTTTTGTGCCGGAGGGTTAATATCTTACTAATAACTATTTTTAAAAAGAAAATAAGGATAATAAATAACAATAATAAAGCTTAGCAAGCCTCATAAGATTATTTAAAAAAGGTTTAATATAATTCTATTTTGTCAAGCTGTCTTCCTTGAGATTTGAAATTCTGGATCCTAAGTTTAATTCATTATCATGATTACGCGACTGTATTTTAAAAGCTTTAGACAGGTTATGTGTACTATAATCATTAGTATATGTGTAGTAACAGCATCACATGAAAATCATTTTAAACATTCTTAACGTTTGCAGGGTAATTCCAAACTTCTGAATGGGTGTGTGCATATAGTTGTGTATTATCTACCTTGGTAGCAAGCAGGCGTGTCAGGTAAATCTCTGAGACCATCTTGCTGCCGCGGTCTCCCTCTCTCTGGTCTGAATGGTCATGGTTCTTGACGAGATGCCAGAGCTTTGTTCCACTCTCCAGGTCTGGAGTGATCATGGGTGTCCGAGAACGAAGACTGTCCGGACTACTGGCCGTCCTCAACATACTCTCTGTGAGTGCAGAGGGAGGGAGGGAGAGAGCGGGGGAAAGAAGGAAGATGATGAAATAATATTCGGGGATAAGTTAGGCGTAATGGGACAGCTGTCATTACTGCTTTGGCAATGCCTTAAAAAAGAAGGAGAGAGATAGCTGTTCAAATGTTCAAAAAGACAGCTTATTCCAGTGAAGGAGAGAATTCACCACATGTAGAAAGGCTACACTCTGTACTGTCACTAATATGACATGCAATTCTTTTATATTCACACTCTATCAGAATCTTCCTGGACTTAATGTCTGTCATCGACAGTTTGACAGCCTGAGCTGCTTCACCAACCAATGAAGTCACACAGATACAGAACCGAGCTCAGAGGACAGAGACAGAGAGAGAGAGAGAGAGAGAGAGAGAGAGAGAGAGAGAGAGAGAAGATAAACAGTGAAAAAGTGAATGACGGAGAGAGTGTATATGAGAGAGAGGAAAAGAGGTAACACAAGAGAAATCGAGAGCTTGTACCGTATCTGCTGAGGGACTTGGTGAAAGTGGAGGAATTGGAGATGTTGTAGGCAGAGTTTTGCTTTGGGACGAGAGCGATCACAGAGCCGTCCGTCACCTGCAGAGAGAAAGCGAGAGAGAGCGAGAGAGACAGAGACAGAGGGGGAGAGCGAGAGAAGGCGAGAGACAGAGACAGAGAGAGAGAGAGAGAGAGAGAGAGAGAGAGAATCAAACCAAATCTGAAACTAAGGGCACATACTTGAACATTTCCCCAAAGACTTATCAGGCATTGCTGAAGTGTCTTGCTGCTGGGTAAAAGCTGTGGATGTTGCCATGGTTACATGTTGAGGTGTTGCTATGGTTACCTGGCTGTGTGCTAGGGTGTTGAGGTGTTGCTATGGTAACCTGGTCGTGTGGGAGGGTTTTTTTGGGGGCCCTGGCTACGGTTGGCCGAGGCTCTGTATGTGGGTGTGAGGACGTCGCTATTGCACAGGAATGCTAATGCGGTTTACCTGGTAGTGCGCAAGCGTGTTGAGCCGTTTCCAGTCATTGTCAATCTTGGTGGTGACGTCCTCATCCTGAAGGATGATTCTGGCCATCCTGCCCTGGCGCCATTCTGCACAGAAACGGGCAGAGTTCAAATCACGTCATAATAGCCGCCGGCCATTGACTCTCCTGCAGGTCAAGCACTATGCAGTTCCCTGTTATATTACACTATTGATCCTGTGGTCTATTTTTCATGCTTATGCCTTTAAATGGCTCTGGAGCGACAGCCCTCTACCATTCTCTCGCACTCTCTTACCCAGATCCATGTCTCCAGCCTTTGGCCTCTGAGAGTACGGGCTGCCCTTATACACAGCATCCAGGAGCTTCTCCTTCACCTGAGTGATGGTGTCACAGTTGAGGCATTTGACCGTCACCTCCGGTGCATTCTCGTTCTCTGGGTTCACGCAGTGCAGTGTCTGCACACAGAGCAATCAAAACCGGAGCTCTAATTAACAGCCAACAATGACACGGATATCAGACCTAAGACTGAACCGCTGCGCATCTGACAAAGCGTCTTTGATTCCCACTTAGGAAATAACATTCTCATTAATCTTATTTAAATGGCGTCCATCAGCACTAATAAGACAAAACACAGCATAACTACTGTTATCTGGCAACTAACAGCACAAATCTTATAATTAGAGTAATGATAATTAGGGCTGCATGGTATGAACAAAAGATGCTTCACTTACATCACTACATATTGCAATACCAATATTTGTCAAAGTTTGACATAACTTCCAGCATTGGGGCTGCACGATATATTGCCTGTTACTTGCTATCACACTGGCCTCTACAATAATCTGCTGTAATATACAAATGAACACTCTAGGTAGTTGCAGTTCCAGATGTCTATATAGGTGTTTTGATGAATTAAGGTATTCATGAAATGCAACAAAAGTAAGTACATTTATTAATGTATTTTTAATGTAATGCAGCCCATATGTATTAATAGCATTGCAATATGAGTACTCCGTCCATAACATGCAGCTGTTCTGGTGCAGTAACTGTGAAGCGACACCATAGCTGTAACGCTAAATCAAAGGTCACAGTGGGGTGGCAGTGATGCGAGAATAGTTAAAGATGTGGCTCTTGCTGTGTTTGAAGATGGTGCTCCAGGCTCACACTGTGAAGCTACTGACCAGAGTCTTATAGTCGATCTGCTGTCTGATGAGTTTGTCTTCGCTCAGAGAGTAGCGCGCCTCTCCCGTGATGGCATCTATCGGGCCTTTCTCCATCTGCTGCTTCATCGCACAATACAGCATAAACAGAGGCTCCCCAGCACACTCCTGTACACAAACACACAACAGCGTTGTCACAATTTTGATACCGATACCAACAATGAAACATTCAAACAGCATAAATGGCAGCTGGTAACTCCAAATGATATAAAAATTCATGCTGTTTTGATTCAGAAGGAACTGAACAATGAACTGAACTATTAGGTAGACACCAGAAGCTATTTGAAGAAGCTTTATTCAATATTTACAAAGTTATTTAAAAAGTTATTATATCTATTCATATTCAACAATAATAATAACAACAACAATAATAATAAAAATAGTAATAATAATAATATTAAGAGACAGAGACTTTATAACACATGCGTAAGCATTAAATAACATTTGTAATGCAACACTTGAGTATTAAACAGTTTACAGCTCGCAAGATGCCATAGGACATACTATAAAACAAAGTTCGGCTAACGCCCAGTCCACACTACAGGATAATCGGGGCAATTTTGAGGCCAATGTCATCTTACTGGTGACGTCCTCATCCTGAAGGATGACTCTAGCCATCCTGCTCTGGCGCTACTCTGCACAGAAATGTGCAGTTCAAATCACGTCATAACAGCCATCAGCCGCTGACTCTAGCACAGGTCAAGCGCTATGCAGTTCCCTGTTATTCAGCTAATGCCTGGTCCACCCTACAGGATAATCAGGCCGATTTTGAAGCCGGTGTGCTCCTCCCGACAATTGCTAAAGGTCTCCTGATATCATGGCAATCTTAAACCATCATCTTCCCAGATTACCCTGTGCAGAAGGATGTCTATAATCCAATCTTTACTCTTGCAGTCTACTAAATATTAAATCAAATGCTCAGTATTTATGTATTATATCCTGTAATGCGGTGAGATGCAATGATGACATCATGCCAGAAAGACCATCAACCAACGAGAGCACACCTGATCAAAACTCAAAAAATCTGCGTATACATGTATGTACGTGTGTATGTATGAATGTTCTCTCCTCAAGCTCGTAATGCAGTATGTATAAGACCCACTGATCCCTTCTTTTCAGCCATGGCTTCATCTACGTTTTTACTTCTGCTTGGCTTGTTCTGTGCAGAATGTGTGGACCACCAGCATAGCAACAGCCTCACCATGTTTCTTTAGATCTCCAAGTCTTGTTAGTTTGCACAGACCCCACAATGTAGCATGGGCATGATCAAAAAATGTACGGGGTTTCATTTAGGGTAGGATGACAGTCAAGGATAATGAATATTGGTGAAAATTGTCATGTGTGGGGCTCCTCCGGTTTTCAATATTTCTGAAATCCTGTAGTGTGGGCCAGGGACAGACAGACATCTGTTCTGTTTATACCTCTAATATATCGCATCAGATGCTTTGTGCCTACAAGCATAAGCTCTTGACAAATAAGCTATTCAGTACTTATGCATGTATTACAAAGTTATAGGCAGCCTTCAAATCAAATATTACCATACTGATTACCATACAAATAACAGTATGGTTAAAATTACTGAACTTTTAACACACTGTGGAACACTAACACACAAAACACACAAGAGGGGAAAATTAACAAAGGAGGTGAGATCACACTCAAATGCTCAGGAGGGCATATCTGTGATGTTTCTGAGGTGTAGTTCATACTAACACAGAGTTTATTTTCCATTCAGATCTGAAGCATTCATACCTCTCTCTCTCTCTCTCTCTCTCTCTCTCTCTGCTTAAGCACCGGTCTCAATGGCTCTGGAGCTGAGCTGAGGGCTATCACAGCCTCTCAGCGCTTAAACTGTTTTCCCATCATAAGAGCAGGAGGTGTATTAAACTCCAATCAGTCCGCAACACACACACAAGCACACGCAAGTGCACGCGCGCACACACACACAGCTCGTTTCAGGGTTCGGGGGGTGGGGGGATAGAGTGATTTCTGCTGCTTCAGTGTTTCTGCTCTTCCTTCACAGCCCACTGGAGAGAGGGGAAGAGAGAGAGATGGGTAATGTTCTCCAGACTCCAGGTCTTTTTGTTCCGCAAAGCATTAACGGTTTCTGCCAAAATGCTTGTTCTGAAGTGGCCCATTTCCTCTGTGCCAAACTGAGGGCAAGTGGTTTATCCTGGGTTCGAGATAAAGGTGCAAGATATGTCTGTCGGGAGAGTCCTCTAGGACTTATGAGTAATTCCTGTAGTCAGGGAAAACAAAAACAGTACGGAAGCAACGTAAGCTGCCACCGCTCCCCAGAGTGTTGTTTTATTTCCACAAAAGCAGCCGAGAGCGAGTCACAACGAGACGCAGAGCGTACTTGACGGAGGTGGGGGGGGAGGTGGGGGGGCAACTGATGGAGGGGTTAATAGAAGGCTAATGACTGTGGAGGAAAGTGCCGGAGAAGCACTTCAGAGCATGAAATGTGTCAAACAGGCAATGAGACGAACGCTGGGACTGCCTCTCCCCTTCGCCTTCCTCAGTCCTTCCCACGCACAACCATCCTTCCTCGTGTTCCGCAGCTTCTCCCACGCTCTCCCACATTTCCCTCTTTACCTCCGTCCTTTCATGTCCTTTTCACCTTCGTTCGCTCATTTTCTCTTGCTCAAAGTTGTTTTTCCTCTGCAGAGAGAGGAACCACTCAAGCACTGAGAGAGCATTTGGCCGTAAAGGGGTTGGACCCACACTTGACAGTGTGTGTATTGGCAGCAAATTATCCAATTAATTAACAATAATTTGTCTTTATTTCTGTCCTTTCATGTCCTTCTCACCTTTGTTCTCTCATTTTCACTGGCAATGCTGTTTCTCTGAGTAGAGAAAAATCACGGAGGCATATTCAGAGCGTGACCGAGAACATATTGGCAGCCAAAGTGTCCAGTGAATGAACAACGATTTAACAACAGTCTGTCTTTATTTTTCTCTTTTTCACCTTCGTTCTCATTTTCTCACACCAAGTTGAGAGAAAGCACTGAGCATCTCAGCATAAGTGTTGAGAGAGTTGCACTGCCAGCCAAATTATTCACAATTATTCAGCTATAATTTAACAACTTCATCTCTTTTTTTTATTACTTTAATCACCTTCATTCTCTCACTCTACCTCTTTCTCACTGCAGACAGAAACAACTAACTCACGGTGGACAGCACAAAGCATCTCTAGTACCTTAAGAAAGGACCCAAATTATCCCCAATGAATTCACAATAACTGACTCAAACAAGGGTAACAGTCATCAGGTCTGGATAAGTTACTCTTATTAATACACCACAGAAATGCACCCATGTCCCCAGACACATTCTGCCTCTAGTGGCCCTTGCTGGCATCCATACCCCTCTGGGCCACCCCTCCCCAACCACCACCACCACCAACCACCAACCCCCACCATATGTCCCTGCCTCGTTAGGCTCGTCAGCATTGGGGCTAATTAAACAGACAGCTGTTAACGAGCACCAACAGACAGGAGACAGACACAAACATTCTCTGATAGCCAGACATACTGTCTGGGTCAGGCTGCTCACTTTCTGATCAGATATCTCTCTGCATAGTTTTTAAAACAAGCCACTTAACTGTAGAGGTCATAACTATAAAGCAGAGTAGCTGCTCGCCTGAAACGTTTCGTCATGCTCTTGTGAATGCACATTACTATTTCACGGTGTAGGAAAGAAGCAACACATCAAACCTTAACCTGCTGCAGAAAAGAAGACCCAACATCAGAGCGAAGTGTGCTCTGAAGAATGCATCTCCACACAAACAAATATCCATGTGCTCCAGCACTTCTCAAGTAGTCACTTCTTTTGATTCCTGTAACCATCTGGCTGGTAATTCACTTCAAGAAACACAAATTTTTGTCTTGGTCCAGAGTCAAAGACATTAAGAAGGCTATATATAGAGTGCTGGCTGAGTGTGCATGTGATGGGCTGACGGTTGAGAGACTGAGAAAGTGGTGCTGCCAGGGACATATGGTAGGCTGCACACTGTTACTGAACTCAATCTCCCATAAGCCTTTGCACAGCACCCAAGGTCAGCAGAGGATACCCAAACACCAGGGACCTCAAGCTGTTATGTTCGCAGACACACGTTCACACTGAGAGTGCACCCATAGCCAGGACACATACACACACACACACACACACACACACACACACACACACACACACACACGAGTACAGAACCACATCCAAGAACACTCACTCTCTCTCACACACACACACTCACCTTCAGAAACTTGTAGAGCAGGAAGGTGAACCAGTTTGTCAGCATTTTCTCAGCCACAGACTCCGTCCTGGAGAGGAGTAGAGGAGTAATGTCATACATTCAGACCCACACAGTGCAAAAAAGCAGTACAAGCCTTTAGGTCAGGTGACATGCGTGAAGTTTCAGAGAAAGTCAGCCAAAGAGAAAGAAAGACACAACGTCCTACAAGGGAAGCACCTTGTCGAGGAAAAGAACGACTGAGGATGGTGCTTTCAACTTTTGTACTGGTGCTCGAGGAAGGTGGAGGTGGAGAGGGCAGTGATAAGAACACTGTTACATGCAAAGGCTTGAACTCCCAGGTAAAACGACGTGTTTTTTTCCTCTAGCGGAAAATACGTTGGCCAAATATCACAAGAACCTTAGCGGACACCTTCACCTCTTCCTGAAGCACAAACTCTGTACTGTCTGTACTGTGCTGGACTCCCATTTCCTTAGTATCACCATGTACCAAAAGTGAAAAATAACGATCTCAATTACATTTCACAAATGAAATGTCATTCAAAGCACGTATTAGGGATGCACTGTTCTGGGTCGACGTGATATCCAATGATTGACACCTTATGGTTATCAAAACTGATACATTATTTATCAGCGAGACTTCTTCACTTTTATGCATTTAAAACATGTTCACACTATAATCCAGGGCAGTAAGCACCGAGGTACTTTACAGCTGCACTACATACATTTTTAAAATTGAAAGAAGAAGCATTACAGAGTCAGGAGAAAAGATCACGCTAAATGTGGTGTGCATGCACAGCTGCGAGTCACTCTGTAAAGCCTGAAATAATAATATAAAATTCAGCAGTAACTAGTAGAATTTTTATGAACCATGTAATACGTCTTTACTAATAACGTCACATGCACAGACTCCAAAAAAAAAGGTCTGGTTTGATGTATAGGTATCTAATGCTAAATCAATATTATACTATTGAAGATATGACAAATCATGTGATCTATACCCTTCAGAGGCCTTTAAAATGATGAATATATCTAATCAGGTGTGTCTAAACATTTGACTGGTAATGTATCTAGATCAATGGTCTCCAATTATGTTGCTGGAGAGTTGCCTTCCTGCAGGGCATAATTGGGTAGCTCTCCAGGACAAGGGTTGGAGACCACCAATCTAGAAGAAGCTCTCCCAATGAACCACTGGCTTTACAGATTTTCTGGTGGGTTATAAAACATATTCCAATGTCACGCATTTGTTAGCCATAGCTCATGTTGACAGTCATTCTGAGGAGCAGCGCCTGAAGATTTGAGAGTTTAACCCCTCTCTCACAGCACCGTGCTTAATAGCCAAATAGCACCACCAGCGTCAGCTAACCCAACTGTAACCCACAGCGGCACGCGCCCAAATGAATCAGCAATATTATGGAAGCAATTGCTCCCTTTTCAGCTCTCTACAAAGCAAGTCACCAATCTTCATTAAGAAATACACCAATTAGATGAATTCAGTAACTTCTCTAGCTGAGCAGAAACCTGCCGCATAAAATAACCCTCGCAAAAGTCCCTCGGAATGAAGCTAATTAACAGGCAGGGTAATTAGCGGACGTTATTAGCGCTAATCTGCTAACGAAGGGGGAGAGGAGGAGTGGAAGAAGAGTGCGGGGGGAAAACTGTTTGTTTTCTTCTTTTCTCCGTTTAATTATTCACTCGCTCACCCACAGACAGATGAAACGGAGAGAGGAGTGGTGGAAAGAGAGAGAAATGAGGCAGCGCTATCTTTAAATGAGCAAAAGAAAAGCGCGAGCCAGAGAGACGAAGAGAACGGCAGCGCTTCATCTAGGAAACGGGTGATAGTGCTCAATTTTGGGCCCTTTTTTTCTTGCAGATCTACTGGAGGAAGATGGAAGTGCAAGCACTCTGACAAGGATACCTGTAGAGAACAAGCTTTAGGCCAAACCTCCTGAAAGTGGACCTGTTAATGAAACTTCTCTCAAGATCTCACATTCACATTATCCTTGAGGTGTTTGTAGATACAGTTCTGAGCTGAGCTTCTGTCAAAACCAATCATGTTGGTTTTACAGAAAGATAAAAGTATGTATAAGAAATATTCTGATATGGAAGTTCTGGGTCCAAATATGATTAACACCTTATTGTTCCTCATACTGATACCATTGAATTTACCATTTTTGCATTTAAGACATATTCAAAACTCTAGTGGACCAGAGATTTATTTTGGACAACAGTGATAAAGCAGACACAACAATTAATTTAAACTTCTACATTATTTTATGTGGATATTTATCATGTGCTGGTCCACAGCAGTAGGTTAGTGTAACATTGGGAGTCTAGCCCAAGGACTCTCACTGTGGCATTCTGTCAGTGGTATATCAGTGTGTTTACTTGTGTGTGGTGGAGATAGTATCAGAGTATCAGAATGATATTAGCAGTCAGATATCACAGGAAAGATGAATAAATATGATCCAATTCTGCAACAAAAGTGAAACAGATCAAATGCCACAGTGGCATTGTGCCATCTTTATGTGTAGACACTGTATGACGGTGGTATTCCTGCCAGGATGCAGAATCAAACCCTGTTCCCCCCATGTATGAGGTGGTTCAGCTATTCACCATCTTAAAGGATAGCTGTGCTAATAATTCAAATAAAAAAAATATAACAACTCAAAAGACATGTGGGTTTGTTGGTGGTTTTGGACAGTAAATAAAATGGCTAAAATTTGTATTGTAGACATGGTGATGTCTGGCTACCATCATCACTGCAAAGAAACTTCTCTACAGTTTCTCTACAGTGAACCACTTCACATCAAACCTCTCTGAACGACTCTGTTTACATCTCAAGGACTGAACTACTCAGAGATTAAAGAGGAATAGGTGGGATTCCCCTTTAACCACTTTGACTACATGGGCTTCTTTGAATGTGCAGAGTAATAGAGAACCAATTTCTTGGTTGTAATTATCAGCTGGAATTCCAATATCGATCAAATTAAATATGTTCTAAGAGTAAATAAGTGCACATCCTCAAAAGAAAATACATTTCTGCACATTTTAATACACAACTGCTGTTTACTAGCTAATTTCAACATACTGGAAAAAAAATGCAAACATTATGGCACGTTTTATACCTTATACTATACTTGTATCAAATTTGTCCCACTTGGCAAATAAACAGACAGATTAGAGGACGGCCTGAATATCAACAAAACATGATATTTAACCCAACTTTTGTATACAACTGTACATCATGCACTCCTAACATTTGCTTGTGTTAGTTGTTGTACATTTGAACAGTGTAGCCACACCCATTCTCCACAGCTATGAAGAACAGTAGCGGTTTTCATATACGGCTGTATTCATATCAATCTCTCACCCACTCCATTGCTCTTACTTGCAATGTTTCGTCTTCTCGACACAAAACTATATCTCCACCCCACCTTCCCCATCATGCTTCTCTCTTTCACCCACCCCTCCCTCTCTTGCTTCAAGCCTCCCAGTGCACCTCTCTCTCTTTCTCTATCTACTTCTCTCCCTGTCTCTCTCTCCAGGGAGCTTGTGTGCTCAGGTGTGTAATATTCTCAGACAGAAGCAGAGGGATGGAGAGAGGAGAGGGAAAAGAAGAGACACATGCGTCAACAGTGGCAGACGGGGAGGAAAGATGACAAAGGACCTCCTAAGGCTTCAATTTATATTAAAGCATCATCTAACAACTAACTTTAAAGCCAAGGCTGAGCTAAAAAACAAATTTACGCGATGTTACCCTTAACCCAAATATAGTCAGCAAAGACGTGCTTGCTATCTGTAGTTCTGCGCTAGAACTACGGGGCTAATGAAGCTAGTAATGGAAGCTGGTATTACTTGCTTTTACAGATCTCCAGGTTCTAGATATTAATCCAGATAGTGTGTCTTACAAACTACAAAGTACTAGGTAACTCTTTTTTTTCCATGACAGTTTAAATGAATTAACTCTGAAACACCAATCATTATTTGGAGTAATATTGTAAAAATAAGCAAACTAAATTTCACTGCAGAGGTATTTCATTTTAGGTAACAGGAGGTATGTACTATTGTATGTACTCATATGTCTTTATAACACCCCACCCCACGGGGTACTGGGGAGTTCCACCAATTTTCCAACAGAATTTGGGGTATTACAGTAAAATTAACTTTATAGGTGATACTTACCTGGTCAATGGCTAAACTGTACAAGAAACTGATACCTGGAAGGCCAATTAGCATCATGCAAATTGTATGCTAAAATCTTCACACATTTGAAGTGTGTCAAGGTGGTAAGTGACTTGCTTATGTAGTTTCTGACAGTATGACACATTATATCAGCTTCTGTTACTTGCTAACTACATCAGCTCTGGTGCAAAACAAAAGAAGCAAACTACAGATGGCAAACACTGGCTGATCAAACACATCTGGGGTAAGAGAAAAATCGTGTAAATCTGATCTTTATCTAAACAATCACTCCCACAGAATGCAAAAAAAAGACCACAGGTACCTGCGGAGCAGCAGTTTGGGGTGGTTCTTGCTCTCCAGGTTCTTGTCTATGAGGTCAGAGAGCAACTGCTTGAGCACCCCTGTGGCGTACTCCATCTCCCCCTGCAGGGCACTCATGATGAGAGAGGCCACGTTGCCACGGTCGCGCATGGAGAAGGAGCGCTGGGCCTCCAGAGTGCGGATAAACGTCAGCAGGAAGTGCTTCTTGTTCAGTAGCTGCCCGAACAACGTCAGGGCCTTCTCTACATTGGCTGGCACCTGAGGGACAAGGAAAAAGCGAAAGACAGAGAGAGAAAGTGAGCAGTGTGACCGAGAGCATGAGGTGAAGGATGAGTTCAATGTTTAAAGCTTCAATGCAGATGCTTTGGGAATTGATTTGGTTCGAGGGCTGTTTAATTTTTCATGTTTCTCAGGGCAGATTGGCTCAGGGAAGTGACACCATGTTTGATTTATCCGGTTGATTCCAGAATAGTCATTATTCTTTAGAGTTGCTTTTGATCTACAATCCACAGCGGACTTGTTTTATTGATATAGAGTGAGTTAGTGTGGTTAATAAGCCATAACATTTGGCTTCTGCAGCTTCATAGACTAGACAGGCTGGGGACACTTGTCAGCATAATAAAGAGGCTTTGCTTTACTTTATTTGAATTATGCCATTATTTAAATCGAACCAAACATGACTAATATTTTGCACCCCACTGTCGCTAATTGGCCAGGTCTCTCTGTTGCTCAACTGCCACATCTCTCACACAAGTGCTACCTGTCTAAAAACCAACTAATTGCATTATTCATTGTTTACTAACAAATCAATGAGCAACCAAAAGGAGGAATCACAATGCATGATCTTGAACCTAACGTGACTAATATTTTGCATTCCTGTTTGTCTAATTGGCCAATTCCTTCTGTTTCGAACTTCAGGAAGTCAGTCTGTCAATGCAGCAGTCAGGCCAAAACTTCGTGCCACATAATCACTGCACCCCCTCAAGTCTGAGCACATATTTTAGTTAATAGAATTCAGAAACTCAGAGAATAAGACCCACCATATCATCCATTTTTGTGCTGTGTGGGCTTAGACTGAGTAGGTTAGGAGTGTTGGGCAGATTTGCATTCAATTTAGTGCTAAAAACTCTTTAAAAGCCCTAAAACCATCCTGACAGAGGCTTTAAGAGACTAGCCATTTTAGTCTCCCCATTTTGCTTTGCACACAACATCTTAGAGCCACATATACACATGGGAAATGAGACAGCACACACAGAGCAGCAGCCCAATTCTGGGGGCGCCTAACTGGAGGGAGAAATAAAATATTGCAATATTTCCAAGAGCTTTTAAGCAGAAAAATGCATGAGGCTCTCTGGGGAGGGTCCGGACTGCAACTCAGTATAACAGCATAATAAGAAATTGATCCATATAGCACAAGGGCTGATTCTGCCAGAGATATGAATAGAAATCCAACGGCAACACATACATTCTTCCAATTATGCAGCTTCGGATGCTTTGTGGTCTTAGCGCGCAAGTATGCAAGACAGTTTTCTGCCAGCTTTTAGTAAGTAGCATAGCAGCAAGAGGAGTCCATGGAACAGAAAAAAATAATGTGTTTGTGTAAACACGACGTCTTACCTCCATCTCCTTCAGCACAGGGTGGTCTTCAATGCCAGGGAAGAGCACTCTCATGGCGTAAGTGCGGTAATCCAAGAAGGGAATTCCAGCACCGTCTAATTCCTGAGTCAGCTCGTGGATATCAGTCTGCAACTCTGCAAACGCTGGAGACATAAAGACGCGGCCAGTTTATTTAATCTCTCCCAGACAACTTCCTATCAACTTCAGCCCACTGAGAGCAAAGCAAACACTGTGCAAGAAGCATTTTAGCAGCTTAGAGAGGATTTTAACAGCTGATACCTGGTGAAATCAACCCGTATAAGGAGATGAGAAAACAGCAAGAACTGGTAATTCATCACCGACTCTTTTGCAGTCAGTGCTTGTGATAAAACACTAATTTTCTATTATCCATTTCACCCGTAGCCCATAGCAACGAGCATAGACACTCTGTTGGAAGTGCAGGTTCTACATTTCCAATAAACACCATGTGTGTACCAGGAAATGATCTATAGGATGAATACATTTTACATGCTAAACTTTTTAAAATTTTAACTATGTATTATGTAACACAGACTTCTTAAGGTTAAATAAAGTAGAAAGAAGAAAAGCAGGACATGTGCTGACTGCACCAATTAACAGCACACACTCAAACCACTTTCTCCAATCAGCGAGTGAGTGAATGTGTCCTTTAGGACTGTGCAGTAAATGAGGCCCCAGCAGGGGAGGGTTTATATTTTCTGACAGGCAGCAACGCGGGCAGCCGCACGTCTGTCTCTTTCGCTACAGGGCAGCCAGGGGGAAGAGTTTAGCGGACACACGTGTCAACCCCTGACATCCTGTCTGGACAGAAGAGGAGGAGAGGTGAACTGTGGGTTATCGAAAAGCCTGAGACTCCACTAGCAACCTAATGAAGAAGAGAGAGAGAGAGAGATAGAAAGGGTGGAGGGCATAAGAAGAGGGGAAGAGCAGGAGGGAAAGAAAACCTATAGGGAGAGAGTGTTAAAGGCAGGGAGAGTGCGAGAGAGTGAGATGCTGAGGGAGAGAGAGAAGGAGGACAAGGGATCGGGAGGGACAGTGAGAGAAAGAGAAAAGGGAGAGGAAGGGAGTGCAAGAGAGGGAAAAAAGAGGAAGCAAAAGACAAAGAGAGAGAGTCGTTGTAAAGGAGGAGGGATGGGGAGGCAAAGTGACAGCGGGAGAGAGGAGAAAGGAGAAATAAATAGAGGGAGCAAGGAAAAGATGAAAGGAGCAAGAGAAAAAAAGTAACAGAGAAAGGGGGAGAGAGAGAAGAATGGAGAGAAAGAATGAAAGGGGGTAGAAGGAGAAGGAGAAGGAGAAAAAGAGAGTGAACAAAAGAAGCAACAGACAGAGGAAGGGAAGGAGAGAGACAGAGAGAAAGATGTGTAGAATCATCTGTGTGAAAAAGGGAGACAGAGAGTGAAACTGAAAGACAAGGAGAAAGAGAGCATAGGAGAGAGAAAGAGAAAGAGAGAGAGAGAGAGAGAGAGAGAGAGAGAGAGAGAGAGAGAGAGAGAGAGAGAGAATAATAGCAAAAGAATAGGAAAAGAAGAGTGAGAGCAATGAAATGATTTGTTTTGTCTTAAGGCCAAATGTGCTGTCTCTCTAAGCCCAACCGGCCTAAATCCTGCCTAACTTCAGCACTATTTTCTGCCACTTCTATCAAATCAGTGAACAACCAAAATAATGAAGCAGAATACACGATTTTCAGGTGGAAAATCTAAGACGAGGCTGAAACTATTTATGGGGAAATGGTGAAAGGTGCTTAACAATCAAAAAACCAAGTAAAGCAGCACAAAAAACTGTGAAGTCTTAAAAGTGTGAGTAAGCAGAACTCACAAAACTTACAGTTGGACTACTTAAACACTCCACTCGCCCACGGGAGAGAGGGAGGAACAGGAGAGAGACAGCCAGGAAGAATGAGAGAGACTGAAAGAGTCTGAGAGAGTGAAAGAATGGAAAAAGAAGCTCCTCTCGTTTCTTCTCCTGACATCTCTGGAGGTCATTCCCTGTGTTATCTCCTGACCCCATGTTCTCTCTCCTCCCCTATTCATCTCTTTTGTCCTCTCCTCCTTCTCCCATCCCTCTCTCTGGGTCTGCATGTCTGGTTAATGTCAGTGTCAGGAGATGGACGAGGGCATCACCTCAGGGCAGACACGCATACAGATAATGGCTGCCCTGTCTCAAGCCCTTTTGACCGCAGACAGGAGCAATAGAGGGGGGCGGTTTCTGGCCAGTATGACCAGCACCATAAACTGGTGTAACAGAAAGCCTTTTGATGACAACAAGGAACCACATCTCTTCATAGTGGTGGTTCAAAATATATAGGAATATAGGAATCCTGGTCAGGAAGGCAAATGAGGCTAACGTAGCTAATAACTAATGAACGCTTATAGCCAACCAACTAACTATAGATGTTTATGTATCGGCACCTGCAGACACGTACATGAAAAACATCCGATTTTTGCATCAACTTGCAAATTCCCACATCAATGCCTTCCTACTTTCACCACTAACATTGAGCTGTGCAAGAGAAGAGGAGAAGTAAATAAATTAAGGTAGATATCATTACCCTCCTTGCACTCCAGGGCCACCCTGGACTCCAGGTTGTCCATCTGCAGCTGTAGGCGTTTGAGGGTGCGGTCAGCATCGCGGGACTTGCGCTTGTAGGCGATGAGGACGATGATGATGACGAGCAGCAGGAGACCTCCTCCTCCACCGATGCCGATGATGGCGGGCAACGTCAGCAGACTGTCCGAGTAGATCTGTAGCGTGCCAGGGGAATACTCGAACCCTCCAACCCGCACCTGCAACACACACATGCACAATTAACACTGTAAACATACAAAGCCTGGAAAGACATATGCACACACATACACTTCCACCAACATGTGTTAAGTGTGGCACCGCCCCTATTTTCAGTGTTTTCACTTAATGTCTCTGTTGAGCATTCTGTAGTAAGTGGCTGTTAACAGCTGTAATTACCAGGAACACGCAGACTAAAGCTTTTCCCATTAAACCCACTAAAACCTCACACCTCCACACTGAGCACATCAATTAAACAGCCCCAACCGCAGAAAGCTATTACATACGGTCAGACTACATTAGGCACAGCACTCGCACATCTCCACAATGCTGTGACAATTTAAGAAGAAGAGGTGTATCATGGAATCGTAGTGTATTAGTGAGGAGTTGTTGTTTTTTATTTTTGCCCAATTTTCTCCCCAATTAAGTCATGTCCAATTCCACCAGCTAGTTAGGTCTCCTCCTATTGCACAGCGCTATCAGTCTAAAGCTAGAGCACATACTACATCCGAGACATGTGGCATGCAACTATAACTTTTCAAACTGCAGCTAAGGCATCATCAATGGACGGCTCAACACACTTGGAGGGGAACCCCTACTACCAATGCTTTTACGTCAGCGCTGACTAGCATCGTGCTGAGTGGCAAGGAGGAGCAAGGCCAATCTTGCTGTGTTGGACACTTGGCCAAAGATGTGCACAGCACTGTGGCAGATCGCCAGGGATCCAATTTACAATCTCCCAACAATAGTGGTAATGCTTAGAACACTTAGTACCATTTTGGAACCCTCAACTCTTGAGTAACTTTGTCAGCTAACTTTCTCAGCCATAGCCAATGACGGACTTCCTCTAGATTTGCTCCAAATATTTATGCAAGCTAAGGCATCAGCCTACTGAAATGACATAAGTGGTGAATTACGGCGACCATAATCTACTGAGAGAGCTGAAACCAGTGAGGTAATTAATAAGTAAATAGGGTAGGTCTAAGTAATAGCTGTAATTCTTAATGATATTTGAAAACCAACTGTTTCAATGTTTAATAGATTAAAGGTTCTTTGTTAAATCGTTTCTCTAAGTAAGAGTTTATATGCTAGATTGAATTTACATATAAATAACATACAAACAAATAAATTACAAAATGTATTATTGGGGATGCTCTGCAATTTTCTGAGAGACCAATTATTGGTCAAAAATGGCACCGTTGCCTTTTGAGTAAAAAAGTAAAACTACAAACAGGCCTACAGTAAAGTTTTAACATCAATAATTTTTACAAATAATTTTATATGTAATTAAAATGAGAAGTAACTCATTTAAAAGTGACTTAACAGTCATTAAATATCAGCCGTGTGGAGCTATTTCAAGTTTCTAAGAGGAACATTTAGAGTATCGAGAGGAGTTACAGCTTTTCCCCAACAGGTCTGATACCATTTGAACACACAGCACACATTTGCCTTGATATACAGAATGCGGTAAAACAACAATCGCTGTCCCTGTGAGCATGCAAATCCCATCTGTACCCATAGTTCTTGACAACAGAGACTGAGAAGAACATTTTCCGTTATGGAGTATGAGAGGATTCATGATACCTTCTACAGTAAGTCTCTGTTGTTAAGTTTATGTGAAATGTTTTTATGTAGCATTTTTTCGTTCAGTGTGTCCTGAATTCTTGGTTTCAGTCAGGAATTCCCATTTCAGTGTGTCCTATAATTTATGTAAATCACCACACAAACTAATCTAACGATCCACACATGGCTTAATCAGTCACTGCATAGATACATTTCCAAACACAGCCTTTAGACCTGTTTAGTTAGTGTTTTGAAGCAGTTTATTCATGCTGCTATGTTCACACACTTTGCCTTACTCCAGAAGCACCGAAAGACTTTAGTAAATTGATTCAGGAGAAACAAATTATTTTCGTGAATTAGGTCAAATGATTCAGATCCTTGAAAAGAACAGTAATGCCCACCACTACCGTACATAACAGGGGATCAGAACAATGCAGATGATGCACAGAGGACCAGATGCAAATTACTGTTTGAACACCACATATTGTCTATAACAAAGCCAGCTGGTGTTCAGGCATTCAGGTATATGCCAGAGGTTAAAGAGAGTCAAACAGCACTAAGGGAATTCTTACACACAATTTAAGCTGTGAATGAAAGAAAGGGAGGAAGAGCAAGCACCAGATGAGGCAAGTGAGGCGAAAGGATGGGGGGAAAAAAAAACAAAAAAACAAAAAGCATGCTACATGGTCGACTCCCTCAACCAGCGTAATATAGGTCACAATATATAGGTCGAGGACAAACATCTGGGCCTGCAGGTCTCAGAGGGTCTCTCTCTCTTTCTTGTTCTCCCTTTCTCCCCCCGTTCTCTTTCTTTTCCCCCTTCTGTCTATCGTTTTCTCCTCGGGGTTTTTTCCTCACATAAGGAGAGCAGACGGCTTGGGAAAAATAGCAGCATGCTATTTTAATACCCCTGGCATATGAGGAAAATTAATGTATAAAGACCGTGTCTGGAAGAAGAAGAAAAAAAAAATGAAAAGAAAGCATCTCCAGCTTAAAGGATGGAATATACTATAAAAATAGATCTGCCTGTCTGCAAGTCCACTAATCATTACAGGCTGTAAATAAAATCAACCTCGCACAAATCCCTATGGACACACAACGCTCCAGCCATTAAAAATCATCATGTCAGATTATATGAAAAAAATAAACTGGAGGAGGGAAGAAGATGAATAGATACAGTGTGAAAATGAATGGATGAGAGGATGCATTACGGAGAGCAAAAAAAAAAAATCAGTGTCAGAAAATACCGAAAAAAAATGAAAGCATAAAACAACCACCATAATGGCTTAATGGCCAAAATGTGAATACTTGTTAAATTCATCTAGACGACAAAAACAACATGCCTCCTCACCACAACTACAGTCTACAGGCTCACTGAATATTTCCAACAAAGTCCTGCATAAATAATCTTTAACACTAGGACTGAATGGGACCAGACTTTGCACACTGAATTGTCTTGAGGACACACTCTGATATATGGACTGTTGAGAACAGAGTGTTAAACAAAATCCATGATCCACTAGAACATCTACATATACATGTAATACTCTTATTACAGCTTGTTTCTGAGCAAAGAACACACTGAAATAAATCATTCTACCACGTGTATGACCTAACAAAGGAAGATGCCACAAAAACTAGGATACTGTGATAGAGCTGTGTGAAAAATAATACCCCAATATCAATTACATATCCCAATGTACAGAATTGCTCTTATTCTGCCCAGGCTTACAAATGTATTAATATAGAATATACATTACTGATCATTCCTGGTCACAGAAACGCAAAAGGAGCTTCAATGTGAAACTGATCAAGAGCCAGTGTGTAAACTCACAGTGACTTTGTGCTGTCCGGTGAGGTTGGGCCATTCACATAGCAGCTGAGTCTCAGACACAGTCAACACACATGGTTCGTCTCCTATCAGGACTGTGTAGTTCAGCCTGGTGTTGCCAGCAGCTGGAGGAATCAAGTTCTTCCCCTGAAACAAACACAAATGCAAATGTTTGAAAAAAGGAACTACAGATATTCCAAAATGCACCAAATAACATTTACATTAAAGGTATTTAGGCTCATTTCCATGAAACCACCTCAAACCGTGCCCATAAACAGTGGGGTGTCAATCATCATGCAGACACACCATTTTCATAGAATTAAGTAAATGTTAAATTATTTATTTTTCAGTTTTATGTTTTTCTTCCCCCACTCATTACTGCGATGTCTCCACCTGTCTGCTGAATCATTTGCTTTAATGTTTTCCTCGTCAGCTCTAAGGATGTAAAACAAACCAACAAAATGTTTTCACACCAGTTAAAAGGAAAAGCTCAATGGCTGTGAACATGTAGCAGTAATGACACAAAATGGCTAGACCCTGTATTTTGTGAAACATATGTTTTAATAATTAGCTTTAGAACACTTAGCAGAGTATGAAAAGGAATGCTGATAAACACTGTTTACCTCAAATCTTGTTTTGTCTAATGAGAATTTGCTCACAGAAGTTGTGGGAAATGTCTACATTTAATGATTACATTCATTTAGAAAATCAATTTAAAAAACATATGTAATCTGTCAGGTTTATTTCCCAGTAGTGTGACATTCATGAAAATAACCCTTTGACAGACTCTCTTATTCAGAGAAGCCTAATACTTAACTTTCACCATATTACAAAGGAAGGTAAATGTAGCATTAGGACGCTTGGTGTTCTGCTTGACTGGGTTAGGAATTCAATGCCAGTTTGCCATTAGGAAGACAACAGTGTTACTCTCTACGCCAACTGTACAGTATCTAAAAATTCACACCTACTCACAGGAGAAAAGCGGTCCTCATTTTTCCTACTTTATGGGCCGTAGAATAAAAGTAAAGAATATATATGTACAGAATCCATAAGAACATAATGTATAAATGGAAGAACTGATTGGTCTATAATTCTCTAACTCAGCAGAGCCTGAGAGCTGATCACACGCAAAACATATGAGCCATATTATGAAATTTAAGGATGCAGCCCTGTGCAAGGGCCCTTGGGTCATCAGACCCTGTGGTTCCTCATGCAAAATGCTAGTGCAAATACAGACCCTCTGACTTCTGATTGCAGCACTAAAACTACGGGCCTTCACAAACGACGTGTGTGCTGGTAGAAAACATGCCGTCAGACTGGCTACTCCACCCCCCCCCCCTCCACCCTCTATATGTGACTCAGCCAAAGCTACTTGTAAAACTAAGTGTATTTCTTAAATTAAATGTGCCTAGTGGGGGACGCAAATGAAAGACTTAAAACCAGTAACCTGACACGAACACTTAAGAGAGCGTCACTCAACCCATTACAGTTACAGCGAATATCAGAAGACAGTAGAACCGGCGAAGACTCCAGCTCCGCCCTCAACTAGTATTGGTTATCGGCCTACTGCGCTGAAGGGCGATCGGCATTGACCCCAAAAACACAGAGTGGTCCATATATATCCAAGCTTCACCTAAACATCAGTAACGCTGCACTCGTCTTATTTCCACATGTACACTCAGTATAAAACAGGCCTAATCATTTGGAGGCTGCTTCATACGAGTCGATGAAACACTGCACCCTTACACTGAGACTGCATTCCCTCTCTTGCAGGGATACAGTCAGCTTGCCAATATCCAATATCCCCTCCTCCCCAGGGGGCTTATGGGAAGACAGGCCTGGGGGTGGAATCTACCAGAAAGGTTTGCATGGCAGTGCGTGCAGAGATATTTACCACCAGAGGGGATCCAATTAAACGTGTAAATAAAACCCAGGAATAGTGACACACACACACACACACACACACACACGCACACACACACACATACACACACGCATACACACACGCATACACACACACACAGAGGCTACATTCATTTACACACACACCTCGTGTTTTACCCAGGAGGCCTTGCACGAAGTGGAGAAAAATTAATTGCACAGAAAATCTGATGCACATCTAATTTATCTGCAATTATTTAATGGAATTGGGTTGATTTGCTGCTCTTATTTTCTGTGTGGGGCGAGAGGGGGCTCTGCCGCTTGGCAGAAATGCGGTAATCAAAAAAGGTTTCATTACCGAGCTTGATTTAACTAGAGAAAGTTGGTTATGGAAGTCACGGTGCTTCTTGCTATGGTATTTACTTTCGAATTGGCTGTGGGGGGAAAAAGAAACATTTTTCCATTAAAAATACCACGACGGGTTTTTAAACCAGGGCTTTGAAGTTCAAGCAGAGAGGAAAGAGAGGGGGGAAAATAAAGTCTATCGACAGAGGAGATGAGGTAAAGCAACACAAGCTCAAAAGGGGAGAGAAATGGATGTTGCGGAGAGTAAACAGTCTTTTTAGATGATATCAGCGACTGCGGAAGGCAGGTCGCAAAGCTAGATTCAGAAAGCCATCAAGCTCTTCAGCTCTTCATATCTAAAGCTATCTATGGAAACACTCTTCTAATGGAGTAGCCATCGCAGATAAGAACAGTGGTTTGGGTGCTTTATATGTGGGTGTGGTATCGTATGGACGCGGCTCTGGAAAGGACAATGCTGAAATGGTGGGAGGGATGTGTTTGGCGTCTGAAGTGTGCTTCTTAAATCTTGAACCTACAAGGTTACGTTAGCTATGTAGCTAACAAGCACTGGCAGAAGCCATTCCAAAATAAATAAATAAATAAATAAAATTGGTCATACTTTGGTCCATTTTTGTCCATTGTTTACTTATAGCTACACTACTTAAGTTTTGGGGATTTGGGGAACTCTCTGGCAGAAATGGGTAACTGTTGGCAATACGTAGAAGAATGAAAGTCCACTGGGGACCACTATCCCAAGCAATGAATTCAAGGAATGAGTATTCAAAGACATCTTTGTGATGAATACATCTTCTGAGGATGTAAGTGAATGATCTGTTATTGTCACCATATCTTCAATTTTGGACCTAGACATTGAGCTGGAACTTTTTTTGAGTCTGCGCATGTGATGTGAATATGTATAGGCATCTTACATTGTCTGGAAAACATCTGCAAAAACTGACCCAACACCTCTGACATTTAAATTATTATTATTATTCAAGGTGTACAGAATGACACTCAGCATATGTTATTGTGTTTCTTTCTTCTTCTACTCTTGACTACTTCTTTCAGTTTTAACAGACATTAAACAGTGCACCGTTTTTATAACATTTATATTATTACATAGAAACAAATATTACTATTTGCAAGTGTACCTATAGCACTCACACACATCCTACCTTTAGTATGAGTGGAGATCCGGGTTTGAGCTCCAGCATGGTCGGTGCGAGGGGCTCGAACACAGGGTCTGGATAGTAGTTGAAGCTTTCATTGACCACCAGCAATGTCTGAACATTATCCATAACGAAGCCTATCTCATCTGGACTACTGCCTACTTCAGACAAGCTTCTCTCAGAGTCTGCAGCAGCCACGGAGGGGGCCAAACACACCATCACTGTGTTATTGACCACTGTACAATTCTGGTAGAAGGGGGAGAACAAAAGACAGAGACAGAGAGAGAGACAGAGAGAGAGAGAGAGAGAGAGAGAGAGAGAGAGAGAGAGATATTAAATTTGATGTGTGACTGAGGGAATATGTGGGTGTTGGCTGGGGGTAAGGTTGGTGGGAGGAGAGCAAGTAGAGTCAGTAGGAGGTGGAGAGGAGGAGTAGGTGGTGAAAGAGCGCAGTGTTCAGGTATATACAGGTCAAGCAGGGGAAATGTTCTTCCAGTCCAATGGGGACTCAGCAGGGAGCCACTGCCACTTCCTTCTTAGGCCTGATTTTCCTTCACTGGCTGACATTTTAAAGGTTAAACTGCTAAAAGGAGAATTGCTGTTACACACACACACAGGCAGACACATGCACAAACACATTCACTAAAACACATGCACAAACACGCCTAGGGCAGGGTTAGTCAGAGGGCAGTTCAATACCCCCTGTGTATCTGTTTCTATGGGAAGGTATGATATTTTGAATGTGCAAAAGGGAATACAACTGCAGACAGCAGCGGGACACTGCTGGGTGTGTATAAAACACTTACATGGATGGACTGGATTTCGCCATACTTTGTCCTCATCTTCGGCTCTCTCACGGTGGCAAGGTTGGTACCAATGACAGTCAGTGGAGTCCCACCACTTACAGAAGGAAAGGAAGGATGGTTAAATGAAAACCTGTCGATTACTTCTTTAATATATCCAGCCACTCATTTTCTCCCTCTTTAAAGACAGTCTAGTCTTTTTTTTAAAGCAAGGGCCAACTACTAAAACCAACATTATCTAACTGAGGCACAAGACGTGCATCATTATCTGGTGCTAATGCTAATACAGCGTATTGGAAGCTAGTAAAGGCCAATTCAGTAGCACCAGTGGCTAATAAAGGGTAATTCTGTTCCGGTCACGTTAAAGTCAATTCACTATACCAGGCTAGTGAGAATTCAGTTTATCTGTTGATAATTCAGTACACCTTCGTCTAGTAACAGCTAACCCAGTGCATCTTTGTCTAGTACCAGCTAATTCAGTGCATCTTTGTCTAGTACCAGCTAATTCAGTACATCTTTGTCTAGTACCAGCTAATTCAGTACATCTTTGTCTAGTACCAGCTAATTCAGTACATCTTTGTCTAGTACCAGCTAATTCAGTATGTTTTTGTTTAGTAACAGCTAATTCAGTACATCTTTGTCTAGTAACAGCTAATCCAGGACATCTTTGTCTAGTACCAGCTAATTCAGTACATCTTTGTCTAGTACCAGCTAATCCAGTACATATGTGGCTAGGGAAGGTCAATTCACCCCGTAAAGGTCAATTCAGTACATCAGACTAGTAAGGTTTAATGCACTATATCACTGCCCAGTGAAGGTTAATTGAGTATATCAGGCTAGTGAGGATTTATTTAGTAAATTTGTAGCTTGTGAAGGCGAATTCAGTATCAATCTATTGAGGGTTAATTCAGGATATCGGTCTAGTGAAGGCTAATTCAGTACATCAGTAGCTAGTGATATCTGATGCAGTATTTCAATAGTTAGTGAAGGCTAACTCAGTCTATCAATAATGAGTGAATCCAAATTCAGTAAATCAATAGCTAGTCCTTGGCAGTGTACTGGCTCTGTTTGCACTGTCTGGTATTTCCATACTCAGGCAACTCTTACTACTTTCCTAACAAAAGCAGGCTTTACGAGCAGAACTAAGAAATTAGCCAGTCTACCCACATCCTATTATAAAAAAATATGTAATGTCCTGATAATATGCTGCTTGCTGTACATCTCAATAAGACATTAACCTATGTGGGTCACCATAGTGGGCAATATGAAATTTCTTAATGAGTTAATTAGCCTCTGGTTACTCATTAGCTGTGATTAAGCAGTGATTTAACAATTACTTAACCTTCCACACACACACCTTCAGTAAGGTAATTACAAGGGTAAATATAGTCCTTTCTAAAGGATTAGTCTATCCCTCATACCCTCTGGTGAGCAAAACCTACAATATATTTCAGAGTCTGACGTGGGCGAAACCCCAGAGTGGCCTATCACTTGAGAAGTAATGTAATTAGAGACGTGTTAACCTACAAAACATGCTGTACACACCAAGGGACAATGGTTAGTCCTAAATAGAGTTCAGCCTTGACTCCTGGGCTGATGCTTTTCTGTAGGACTGGTGTGATATGTACAGATGTTTAGGTCAGCAAGAAAAGTGAGTTGTTTTCCAGAGACAAGGGGAGTAAACTCATTGCTTCACTGTCAATCAAAAACAGCTCCAATGGGATCAAAGCAACAAATATGAGGGCCAAAAGAGGTCATTCCCCTCGGGCTTATACATTTTCTCTTTCTTTTTCTCGCTCCTCACTTCACACCTTCACATCACTTCACTACCAACTAGCCCCCCTTCCCCCATCTCTTTCTCTCTCTCTCTCTCTCTCTCTGGATTTTGAAAGCTTGTTCTCATTTTCAGGTTGCCAGTGTGCCACTGTTTTGGAGCGTGGCCCCACTGACAGCCATTTTCGTCTGTCGACTCTGATGTTGGTGTGATCCCTGCAGACACAGCTGTCCGGCCTCGCTCTCTTTCTCAAATACACACATATCACAGAATGAACACAGTGGAGAGAGAAAGTGTGTCTCGAGGGTGTGGGTGTTCTACAGGACTGTGAAGCAGCAATACAAGGGTCTGAACTGAAGTGAAGGTTCTGCATCACCCACACACTCAGCGAGCTACACAAGCGGTGCTGGCAGCTTAAGCTCCTACGCTTCACATACACATCTGCAGTCCTTTGGCAACGCTACTGATTTAAACATAAGGTTCTATGCCAGTGGCCTGTACAATAATTTTAGGACAGGCTCAACCTCAATCATATCTTAACTTATCAAATGGCTTTGTATGTTTATCACAGCAATGAATTCACTAACTGCATTTTGAATAGTCTGCCACAAATATTTGCCCGGCATTTTACACAGCCACTGGTCACTGTGCTTCTGAGTCTATGTGGTGAAGGCAAGTACTCAGAACTGTTCTATCGATTAAGCCTTCTATAACTAACTAGACTAGCTAGATGTAAAGGGGAGTGTTACCTTACATCCAATTTCCAAACTTTTGGGTTTACATCATTTGTTTAGTCTTAAGTGCACATTTCTTTAAAATATAAAATATATAATTTATTATATATTATAATACATGACTTTCTGACCAGCTTCCATGAAAATACACCCATTTAAGATGCCACACTGCCATGTCACTACAGTTTTAGACTACTGATCGGCTGCATGTTTCTTCCTCTGGGGTAGTGGAGTGTTTCAGTACTTTCAGCAAGATAGTCTACTTTTAATTAATGTTCTTTAATTAAACTGAACAAAGTTTAAAGCTTAACAGATTTTGTTGGACCTGCTAGGATCTAACTAGGTCTCCCCGAATCACACAATGCTACCAAGCTGTGAGGGTGAACACACGTGAAGTACTACCTTCATCTTCCTCAAACTGCTGCACCACAGTAGTGATGGACAGTAATGAAGTACATGTAATTTGTTACTGTACTTAAGTAGTTTCTATGTGTATTCTTACTTTACTGAAGCATTTCCGTTCTAGGGGACCATTTACTTTAACTCCACTACACGTCAAAGTCAAATGTCTTACCTTTTACTCAACTACATTGTACAAAATCTGCCATTCCTTTTGGCTTATGTGTACATTAAAACCTAAGCTGTATAAATGAAAGAGGCGCAAAGTGAGCCCACCAATCAGGATACAGCAGTCACTTTGTTTTGAGCATGTTTTGAGCTGTTGGACAGAGCTTGGTTCTACCTAATGGAAATTGTTTGCCTTCAGTGTATTTGTGCTTATGATCATTTGAATAGACATCAGGGTCAGACTAATTAACTAATGACACTCTATTAAAAGATTGGTGGAGAGTGACACCAGAGTCTGTTCACCTAAACTGAGTTGATAAAGAGTCTTGTTCCAGAAATGACAATAGAATATTAGAGCCATAATAAATCATGCTACTTTTACTTTCCATAGTTAAATTAATTTGAAAGTAAATACTTTAGCACTTTTACTCAAGTGGAGGTCTAAAGGGAGGATCTTCTACTTTTGCTGGAGGAATATTTTACCTTGGGGATCTCTACTTCAACTCAAGTACATGGCTTGAGTACTTCTTCCACCACTGCCACAGTCATTGGACAGTTCAACATGCTTAGAGGAAAACACTAACTACAAGTTCTATTATATCAGCTAAAAGATACCCATATTGATTGGCATCATGCTGAGTGTCGGAGGGAGAGCATGGTCCAGACAGAGCATGGTCAATTATGCCTCCTTAGACTCCCTAAGATAAACTGGCACTGTGCCATTTTTAGTGAAAATAGCAAGTCTACGACATCATATAGCTGAAATATGACCATCTTCATAACGCTAGGCTAAACAGTGTCTTAAAACTGTGGTGACATCAGGTGTGTGGCTCTGCAGACAATATCGGAGGTCAGAAGCACCAAAAGCACCACATGCAATAATTTTGTACATCACTTCCTTTTATCAGTGTACCCCGCCCTCCTCTGTACCTGGCGATGCTCCAGTCAGGCTCGATCTTGGTGATGGTGGGGTCGTTGGTGTAGTTGAACTTCACCTCAGGGTTCCGCAGCTCTGCTGCATTAATGTCCACCATTACAGGAGTGCCCCCAGTGCTCTGGCCCGCTGGAGTCACACACACTATCTCCCTTGCACTGCGCCTGGACCACAACAGCACATGCATTTCAATACAAACAAAAGGATGAATGGAACTATGGCTCAGTTAAGACTACCTAAGAGGAACAGTGACAAACTAGGATGTGTATGTGGGTTCGATCTGTCCCTAAGCAGCACTACAGCTTATTCAGGGCAACATTCATAATGTGCGTACCGAGCGAGAAATACAACAAAAGCGGGACACTTTGCTCGTCTTCCTGATTTGGTTGAAAAGAAAGGGAATGTGTTTCTCAGCGTGCACGAGCGTGTGTGCATGCACACAGAATTCTTATACTGATGCGCTCTCGCTGTGTTGCCCAGGCAACCATTTTCACAACACGCAGCTGAGAAACCCGCAGAGTTCTGTACATATTTTGACAAGGTTGTTGTCACAAGCACACAGAGAGAGAGAGAGAGAGAGAGAGAGAGAGAGAGAGAGAGAGAGAGAGAGAGAGC
>CM067476.1:30097025-30113904 GCA_034552555.1 Semaprochilodus insignis | reverse complement strand
ACACACACACACACACACACACACACACACACACACACACACACACACACACACACACACACACGTCTTATTCATAAATACGCGGCACATTTGCCTCAGTCGGGCATAAAGTGGAGGTGTAGGCGAAGGGCTCCTGTTCTTTTGGAAGCCCAGATATGAAGACAAAATGGCACACATACACAGACACAGCCGCTTGGCAGGCCCAAATCAATCCGCCCTCTACGCGCTTTCAAAAGCTCCTGCACGCCCGCCACTCCTTACATGTGTCAGACAGAGTGTGGGGATGCAGATAGTGTGAGTGCGAGCGTGGGTGTAGTTCCACCATGAGAAATAGGTTTAAGCTCGGGCTAAATCACCTAGCACAGATTAAACGCCAGATGCTGGAAATGTTGAAGTGTGGATCTTATTTATTTATTTATTTATTTTTGTCAGTGTCGGGAATCCATCAGGGGAAAAGAAAGGAGGAGCAGAGGATAAGCAGCATTAGTTCATTTCCTCCCTCACACTCTTCACCATCAGAGGGAAAAATCCCAGGGCATTCTTGTGAGAAGTGTTAACTAAGCTCCCCTTTTCTCATCTCGCCGACAGAGTGGGCAGATGTTCCGAGAGGTTAACACCACCACATACTCTTAGGACGATTTAAATAAATGCTCTTTTTGACACTACTTAGGTTGCACTGTGCACAAATGGTGAGTTTCGTTAAAGTTCCTATTTAAATATGCACAATATCTGCCGAGTTTAACACCCTGGAAAAAATAAAACAGAGAATACGCCACACCTTTTATACAGGCCACGGTCTGTTCAATTTTCATCCATTATGTTAAATTCAGCAAGTAAATATTAACCGTGCACTGAAACATGCAGAAGTGTGCTGACGGTAGAGGAGTTCTTTATCTGGATAATCAACTTAACCACTGGCACCCAAACTGTGGCATGTGACTGTATAAGAATGATGCTTCATGTGCAGGACAGAAAAGAGAACCATCAAAGTGAGTTGTTACCTCTCGAAATGGCAGATGTTGAGTCCGATTTTGACGGAAACTGCACTGCCTGCGTTCAGGTGGCTGCCGTGGATGGTGATTCTTGTCCCGCCAGAGACCGGTCCACGCATCGGCACCACACGTGTGAAGTATGGAGACTGTACACACACAGTAAACTGTTACTCAAAGTACATTTATAATAGAGTCAATATTAAGTGCTTTACACACGCATCACATCTTTCCCTTTACGCCTCCCGTACGAAAGGTCAGAACTTTACCGCACCCAGCTTTTCATATGACAGGTGGAAATTGCTCACGTCTATTGTATGGTAACCATGGTGACTTCAGAGCTAGCACAGCTAGCACACAAGCAGCCTAGACTCTACTAGTATACTACATAAATTGCACTGAAAATAAACGTCGAAAGCAGAGAACCACCAACTTAAGGACATGCTGCTGCCCCAGCAGAGACTGTAATGTCATTGGCTGACCCCAGTGAGAATCTTGAGTTGTGACCACAGAAATTTACATGTGAGGACATTTGCAGTGGTTCTTGGAGTCAAGCAAGTCGTACGGGCTGCCTTTGTCGTGTGAAAAGTCCTTTAAACTCCTTACACTGTTAGATTACCTCACGTGTAAAGAATTGCAAAGAAGAAAACAACGATATTACACGGAAGTACTGAACATGTCTATAAATATTACTGTTATGTCTCAGAACTTCCAAATTTAATCGGACAGATCAGTGCCAGGGCCGATCTAGACATATCCAAATAGATTGCTATCAATTAATTCCATCACGTCCAGTCCAATTTCAGCGCTTTGTGATGAAAGTGAATGACCATTATTCATGACCCATGGCAGTGAAGCACACTTTCAGAGGTTTAAAGCCGTGTAAATCAGAGTTACCCAGCTCCGGTCCTTTCATCACTGCATAGTTTTATGTTTTCTCCTGCTGTAACACACCAGACGCAGCTCTGCACAGGGCTGCTAATTAGCTAATGATATCACTAGGAATGTTAGAACATTAGAAGCAGCACAGGACAGAAACACTGCTCTAAATGTGTGCAGTGCACAACAGCCTAACACTCATAGTATGCTCGATGCCAGCAGTACGACTGCAGTCAAGGTAGATGCCGTTTGTCAAAACACAACTCAATGATTCACCTCAATTCGCTTATAAAACGTGAGAATTTGGATTTAAGATATACATATAATGATCGATTCAAATATAATATATAATGATTGATTCAAAAATATTTAGAGCATCACACCCCAAAATCAAGCACTATGACTGTAGCATTTTTAGATAGTTGTTAGTCTAGCATGCCTTATCTCAAGTCAAATAGAACTTGAAGTATGTACCATGTGGCTTTATTATTTATGAATATACACAAATTGGACTGTGTCTTGGTAGATGCTCCATGGTAAATGACTAATCAGGATCAGGGAAAAAACACACCTCATTCCCCCAAGTTACTATACAGCTATACTTTTGAGGGGGAAAGCCTTGTGTGTTAGCAGAGTATAGTAAAGAGTATGGCGCACTCACCACAAAGGTGAAAGCTTTGGGAGAGATGGCTCTATACTCCGGCTGACAATCTCTCACACAAACCTCCACCTGAGCCTCCTGCACACGATAGCCTGTAGCATCCGCCAAGCGACACACAATCCTATGGGGGGAAGGGGACAGAGGGAGAGAGAGGGAGAGAGAGGAAAAAACATTTGCATTTTAATTCCTATTCTAATCTCAGCCTGACATTCACTTTGCTCAAGAAAATGCTCCTCCATCCTGTTGCTGAAAAAGGAGGGAGTGGGAGAGAGAGAGAGAGAGAGATATGGATGAGAACGGATGGATAAGACAGCGCTGTAAGAGCTGTGGAAGCCGCCTAAAGCCCCCAACAGCTCTAATGAAAACCCATTTCAGCAGTGACGAAGGAGCAAGACAGGACAGTAAGGAAAGCACAGCTAAGCTTGTACTGCTCCTCAGGGCTCTCTCTCTCTCACTCTCACAGAGCTGGACCTTCTGTTTCATGATGTGCAGTCTCACTGGTGGGTTAATTAGCTGGGTGGGGTGTGTGTGTATCAGCATCTCTGTGATTAATAAAATACGTCCAACCTTCCCATCATGCCCTAGGGCGTCTCCTCCTCTCATAGAGGGTTATTAACTCTCCTACCTCTGTCCCGCTCTGAGGGTGGCCACGTCAAATGCTCCCACTGCGACCTGCATCTCTACGTTCCACTAACGCCGCCACCTTGGAGATAGCGTCCTCCGTACGGATTAAAGAGCAGCGGGATTGTGACATAACACGGCGAGAGAGGACCGAGTCACACTTCTGATTTTGATTCACAAAGAGAAACTCCTTTTTTGTTACTTTAAAGGGTCTGTATCACGGAACACTCAAGTTTTCTAATTTTTTAAAAATAAGACTTTAATGCAGCATAATAACATTGCTACAGTGAAGATGCATGCTCTGAATGAATTGTTTTTGTGATGTCACAAATCCAGCACACTTACATATCCACCTATTCAGCCTGTAGCAGTTTAACTCCGCCCTTCTGCATGGACGTTATAAGGACCAGTTCAGCCTTTACTGCTTTTTGAATGAGGCATAATAAAGGGCAGCCAATCATCGAATCGAGCTCAAGGGGAAAAAATACAAGAAAATGTTGGATATGGGCCCTTTAATACATCTGTACAAGTGCCTGCGTCAGTACTGCTACCTAGCATGACAGGTAACTAAGAAGGCAAAGTTAATAATGGTTCTTCCATCATGCAGGCTGTAAAACCGCCTTAACGTCCTCGTTATCTATCCACAATATAGTTACCCAGACGCTTCACTCTAATTCTCCCAGGAAAAAAACAAGTAATGTCAATTACTATTATTCAGTTCCTCCATCCCCAGAAGCCGCACAGAGTCTTTGGGTGTTCTCTTTTTATTCTCCGTTTGGTTCTTCAGCTAGAAAGAACACTGGCTACTAGGCAAAACTTTAGCACTTAATAACACAGGCAGCTGGAGAATGATCACCATGAAAGAAGGAGTCGGGTATGTGACTAAAAATACATAACTAATATGTTCTACACACTGTTGTGCCGAGAACAAAATGTGTATGGGGCTCACATCTGTGTATGGGTGTGTGTGTTTTTATGGAGCATAAATAACGATCCTCCATCACAGGTTTAAATGAACTTGCATTGACCCCTGACATTAACACAGTCACCTGTGTCTCTCTTTCTCTCCCACTCCCTCTCCTCCCTCCCACAACAGACACTGTGAGCAGAGAGGCGTTCACCTTTCCTGATCCCAGAGCACCAAATCACTTTCAATTAAACTGCTCATCTTAGAGGCAGGTCATAATCAGCTACACCGGCACAGAAACCAGGAGAGCAAGGTCAAACAGCCATCACCCTGCTCACTGCTGCACTGCCTTTCAGTACAGTCAGAATATCTTTAACATGTCACATGTTATAACACTGTCACTACAAAGGGCTAACTGGGAACTTCACAATAGCTGGAATATTAACCTATACTTAACATCTTAATGTGTGTGTAGTAACCTACATTATGGTCAAACAAACCCCTTTTCCACCAACAAGATACTCTGTGCTCATGTTCTGCTTTTCCACTGACTTGAAAGTCACTGCTTAGCCTAGAATCTGATCAAAATTGACATCATTTTTATTTCTATATCAATAAAGGTTATGGTGCAGATTCTCTGCTCTTGTATTTTTACCAACTTATTGGCTGCTTGGCTACGTAGCACTGAGGATTCATGATTTTGCTGCTTTTTATTCGTTTTTTCAGAAAAACATGTGAAAATTTTACTTTCTCGTTGGAAAATAGTAGATCATTTCCTGTAAACAACATGGGTACGGTATGCCCCCCCTTACTGGTAGAATAGAGGTGATCAGAATGTGTCCTGGCTCCGGATTTTGCCAGGTGAGAATCCATGTTTTGAGGAGGAAAAGCAACTATTCAAGACTGGCAGGAAGGAGGCAAGAGGATACTCACTGCTCTGCGCTGACGTACTCCTCCTCTATGGGCTGGCAGGCCACCTTGCCGATGCGGACGCCATTCTGGATGTCTCTGAACTGCAGGCCTAGGTTCTCTCCAGTGATGGTCAGCCTGGTGCCCCCCTGCCGCGGCCCCGTCTCTGGAGACAGCTGAAATGATATGGTTTTGACAAATCAGTCTCGTCGCTGAGCGTGCTCCTCTAGGACAGAGCCGACTGCTCTCGCACAATAACTTCACACAGATGCTCACAACAAAGCTGAACAAACAGCTCCCTTTCTTAACTCTCTCCCCATCACCTGCAGCACACACCCCAGAGGATATTAGAGTGAAAGAAAAGAAGCGACGACTGTGAGCGCGCCAGACAGAGAGAGCGATAGAGATGTGAGGCAAGAGGCTAAGAGAAGTCAGAATGTGCAAGCTGAATAGTGAGAAAGTAGAAAGGAGAACATCAGAGGGGAGTTCATCTGTTCTTAATCACACTTTCATTAGGAGAGGAGAAAAAAAGTAAAGGAAAGGAAGAGATGATGAAAAGTAGAAAGAAAGAAGAAAAAGATTAAATTAAAAAGAAGACATGGGAAAAAATACAACAGATGAGAAGGACAAGACAATGATGATTAAAAAACAGGAGAAGAGAGAGAATAGAAAAGAAAGAAAAATGAAGAGAAAGGAGAAGAGTAAGGAGAGAGAGCAGAGAAAAAGGCAGAAGGGAGAAAGAGAAGAGAAAAACTAGATGAGATGAAAAGAAGGGGCAAAGAGATGAGAAGAACAACATACAGAAAAGAAAGAAAAATCAGTAAGAGCGAAGAGGAGAGAAACAGAAAGAGGAGAAATAGTTTCAAAAGGGACTGCTGGAAAGAGAATAGAAAGAACACAAGCAACATTAAGAGAAAGAGAAGAAGAAAGGATTGAAAGATATGAGGAGAGAGAACAGAACAACCATGAAATAAAGAAAGAATGAAGGAAAAGTGCAAAGGATGAAAGAACAAAAGAAAGAGTGAAAGAACAAAAGAAAGGGAAGAATGAAAGAGTGAATCAAAGAGTGAAAGAATGAAAGAAAGACAGAAAGAAGAAATTAGCAATAAAAAGAGAAGAGAAACAGAAAGGAGAAAACATAGGAGAAGAGAAGAGAAGAAGAGTTTTACAAAGGGAAGTTTGGACAGAAGCAAAGCATCCTCCAGAGAAAGGAGTAAATGTGGAATGGAGGAGAAAGAAGAAAGGAGGAGCACTGGAAAGAGGGGAGGAGAAGAAGAGAAGAGAAAAGAAAGTTCCTCAGAGGGCTTTCAGTAAAACCACTGTTCTGCAATACGTCCTCTCTTCTGCTCCTAATGAAATTAACACTTAATCCATCGACTAACAGCACAGCACACTGCAGCACGCAGAACAAAGGAGCAGTTTAATTGGCAGGAACGAAGGGATTTTTCAGTGAATAAATATTCCACCAGTTAATATTCAATTAGTGGGGGAACGGATAAGAAAGCAAATCTTTACGCACAAAGAGAAAGTATGTAGGACTGAGAGGAAGAGAATAAGGCTTTACAGAAACATCTCCGAGCACATGTCAGATTGAGAAAACGAACGGTAACGGCTGTGTGCTTAAAATCAAACACACGCGCAGTGACGTACGACAGGTGCACAAGTCTCAGTGTGAAGAATCAGCGGCAGATAAGAAAGTTACAATAAGCCAAGTTTCCAGCTAAGCAGCCATAGCTCAGCAACTGTTACCAACAGCTAGAGATGGCGCAGCGCCAACACCCCAACACCTCACTCTATCACACACTCTCTCTCACACACACACACTCTGATTCTTTCATATTTACTGAGCTGTGCAGAACTCAGACCACCCCTCATTATTTCATTTCTGCAAATTAAGTGTCAGTTATTGATTTTTCAGGAGACAATATTGAGGATATAAAACTGCAAAGAAAAAGGTGAAAATGAAAGGTAAATAAGAGTCAGATCTATGGGTCTGAAAGGATGTTCCCATATGTACTGAGAGCATTTCCTTTGCTTGTCCTGTTATCTGGTGTTGACCCGAGGAGGATGGGTTCCCCTTTTGAGTCTTGGTTCCTCTCGAGGTTTCTTCCTTTTTCTGAGGGAGTTTTTCCTTGTCTCTGTCGCCCTGGGCTTACTCACTGGGGGCTCGGACACCAGATTCTTTGTAAAGCTGCTTTGTGACAACCTCTGTTGTAAAAAGCGCTATATAAATAAATGTTGACTTGACTTGACTTGACATTTCCTCCCAAAACGAAAGGAAGCTATAATAAGGGTGTGCTTACTAAATACTGGCACTAAAGACATTTTAAAGCTGTTGCGGCTTCTCAGTGTTTTTCTGTTTCTATTTTCTGCTTTTTTCTTTCATGACACTCAAAAATGAACTTGTACTTAACAGACATTTTTACTGGAAATTAAAAGGTGACCTCATGCTCATTTTCAACATTTATCATTTTAATTTTGGGGTCTGCCAGCATAGATTTACATGCTTCAGGTTTCCTGTCACTGTAAACACTGTACATCTGTATTCTCCCTCTGAAACACTCAGTGTCTTTAAGCACGCCCCCTCCTGACAAGCCCAGCATGCTCTGATTGGTCAGCTCACCCACTTTGCTCTGATTTGTCAACCGGCAGAGCGGTTCTGCTTCTATATGACCTCCAGTAGTCGCTGCAAGGACTGTATGTTATGTGAGGATGTGCCAAGCTTGCTGGTAGGCAGGCAGTAAAGATGAGTGTTATGATGTCACCAGAGAAAAGGGCTGAGAAAAGGGGTTCTGCAGGAGAGAGGTAGCTTGGACAGTTCACAAGCACAAAACGCTAAACAACACACTAAAGGAACGTGAAAGACTGGATTGATGGCCCTTTAAATAAATGAACGATGGTCTCTAACTGTTGCCCTTTACCGGATTCTCACACTCCTAGTGCATCTCACTTTCATCACTGTCCTAAATCAAATGATCTCAGTTTTTCTTTCTCTAGTTATTTGAATGTGTCTTTAATTCCTTGCTTTGATGATAAAGACAGAACATAAATCACTGTATATTTGAGTATGTGTGTTTCTCAAGCACCTACCTTGGTGATGCGGGGGTGTGTGCAGCGGCTGTTGCCAGCTGTGGCGTGCATCCAGGTATGCTCGGGTAGAGGGCACTCCTGTCTGAGGGAGCACTTCTTGTCCTGCACGCACCAGCCACACTCAAAGCGTGGGTCAGCCTTCAGACACATTCCACAGCTCTCCCTCAGAGCGTAGCACTTATACAGGTGAGCTGGACAGAGGAGACACAAAACCACAGCACTCAGACTTACTGCCCAGCACCACAAGAGCATCAACAGTGGTCAAAGAGCTAACCCGTTAGTTCACGTGCTTGGTCTGGTTTTTAAACGAGTGAAGACTGCCAAGTTAACCTTTATATTACTTGGGTTGCCATGTCACATTTTATAATCTATTCGCTGGCGAGTTAATCTTTACAGTACATTTTTTGCATTGGTTGCCAAGTAACCTTTTACATTATACACACTGATAAGATATTTTTAAACTAACGTACCTTTTAAAACAACTATATTGCCTAGCTGCCTGAAATACTATGCATATAATCCATATGCATAGTTTCCATTTTAGCCGTACAGGTTGCCAAGTTACTTTTAATATTACATGCATTTTCAAGATTCAAGAATTTTGTAATGAAAAGTTTGCCAAATTACCTGTTATATTGCACGCATTACCTAATTCATTTTTATTCCATATGGGTTGCCAGGTTAAGTTTTTTTGTTGTTTAGGTTACACTTTTTAAACTGTATTGGTTACCATGTCACTTTATGTTGTATGTACTGTCAAGTTGCGCATTTCCAAGCTTTTTTCCCCCTAATGAAAAGGTTGCCAAGTTATCTTTTGAACTGTATTGGCTGACAAGTCACCTTTTATTTTGTATGTATTGTCAAGTTACCTACTAAATTGTTTGGACTGCCAGATTACCTTTTAAAACAATAAGTTTTCTAGCTCCCATTAATGTGGTATGGGCTACCATTTAAATCATGTAGGTTGCCAAGTAACCTTTTAAATTGTGCTGCTAAGTCACTAACTACCACACCTCCTTTAGCCAATACAGGACATTTCAGTTACCAATCTGGTTGTTAAGTTACCAGTAATGCTGTGCAAGTTGCCAGATTACCTTTAAAATAGTACGGAATGCCAAGTTACCTTTTATATTGTATGGGTTGTCGATGACAAAGTTTCCATTCCAAACCACGGAGAGATTCACTGGCAGATCACTGATGTCATTTCCCTCGTAATTGTACTGTAAAACAAAGCACATTAGTCATTATTATATAACAGAATTATGACCAATCAACCTCTTGCAGAGGCTTCCTGCTGTGTGAATCTCAAAAGTGCATCAAGTAGAGCAGTTAAAGCATGCACCAGCTTTGTGGGCCTGCATGGGTGTTTTGGAATGTTCATGTGCAGACTTCAGAGTGGTAAGCGCTCTGGTTCTGGGGGCGTGTCCTCAGTTTGCACCACTCTGCCTGTTATTTTAGTGCATTATTAATAAGGTATCATTTATTTAACAGTCCAGCTAGACCAGGGAGCTTTACCATGCGTTGCACAAGCTAACGACTGCACAGTCCTAGAAAAGATATATATCTGCCTTTTCCCCCTGTTCTTATTAGAATCTGCTCAGGTCAGCGAGCAGTGAGGAAACACACATACACAGAGGAGGTGTGGCACAGTGTGTAGGGATGGGGTGTTGGGGGTTGTTCACCCCGTCTCCCAGCAGACACGCTACAACCTTTCCTTGTTCACACACCCCTCCTCCTTATCCCTTGCTCACATCTCACTCCTCTCCTTCACCCACTCGCTCTCATTAAAATTTAAACACGGCTCGTCTCACACCAAGTTAGAGGCGTGTTCCCAGTATTCATCCTTTATTCAATGATTGTTCTTTTCCAATAACACCATGACCCAACAGGGGGACTCCGATATGTGTGTGCGCGCATGATCACCAAGGTTCTTGGCCATTAACAGGTAAGCATAATCAGACATCAGAGTCATAGACATCTGCTTCTGAAAAAAATGTTTAGAGTTTAAATGTTTAGATTTGGTGCATATTTCCAAAGGATTTTTGATATGCATTATACTCCAGTAGAACATTTGGGAGAGACTGGGGTACTGTGCTAAAATGCCTGATGCCAAATGAATGATAAATATGTGCTGACATCAGCAAATATGTACATGAAAAATGTGCAATGCTGGCATTGGCTTACAGTTCCCATATTGGTGCATCAACATTTCACTAAAACAAGGGTATTAATAGGTAGCTTGCCCCATACTTTCTTGCAGTAGTAGCCTCAACACTTCTAGGAATACTTTACACTATATACTGGAACACTGCTGTGAGGATTTGAGGGTATTCATCCACCAGAGCATTAGTAAATCAGGTCAGTTACTGATGGCGGAACATCTGGACCACAAACACCATTCCAACTCTTCCCAGTGGTATGGAGCTCCATTACATTAGGCAAACACAGTTAAACTGCTCCACAGCATAGTGCAGGGTTCTGCGATGGCACTCGGCGTTTTGACCTTAGGCTCTCATATGGCTGCTACAGAGCATCCCATTCTATCAGCAGTGCCTTCCTACGGAGACAAACTGTGTGGGTGCTTCAGGTGCACCTAAATTGGTTAACGTAGATTTTGCTAATGAGAGGAAGTGTCTGGACATTTCCATGTGTATTTTTCACTGCATCAATAACGCATACAATTAATCAGGGCTAACTGAGCAGCCTTGGAATCCTGGACTTGCTGGGATTCAAACCTGCAGCTTCCTGGACAATAGACAGCTATGTAACTTCATAGCTCCTACTGCACCTTAAGTCATTGTTCCTTAAGTACAGATGAAGACAACCTAAACTCATATTGTCATACTTTTGAAAGGTCTCATAACCTAAAGAGTTTTCTCCAGATTGATCGAGTGCAAGTGTAACTAGGTAGAAGAGCACGATCATTTATTCACAGCCAGCCCTAATTACTCAGTTACTGATTGCAAAACTGTCTGTAAACTTTGTTCACATTTGAAATGATTTATTTAAGTGCTCATAACTATTGATCTAACAGGCACAAGGACTATATCCTCTCCTTCTTTGCGCGCGCTCTCTCTCTCTCCTGCAACATAACTGTGCTGCCTGCAAATGTGCAAGACTGTGAAGTTAGTGGGAAAAACACACACACACACACACACACACACACACACACACACACACACACACACACACACACACACACACACACACACACCTAGAAAAAGCCAGTGACAGCATGAAAAGCCAAATAAATAAGGAGGATAAGGATTAATGAAGCTTGGAGAGAGGAGGAGGGCACTCCAGAGTCATCCCTCTCTCCCTCTCTCTCAGAGAGCGATAGATCATGAAGAAACAAAGTGGGGAGGGAGCAGTGAGGAAGCATGAAGAACGAGGTGGAGAAGCAGAGAGAGAGGGACTGGAGGAAAGAGAGACAGAGAGAAAGTAAAGAGGGAGAGAGACACTGGAAGAGAGAAAGAAAAACTGAAAGAGAGAAAGAGAGACAGAGCAAGAGAGAAAAAGGAAGGAAGGAAGGAAGAAAGAGGGGGTAGGTGGAACGCTCTCTGCAAGGGTCATACACCAATAATTAGTCATTTTGAAAGAAGACCTGGATGAAGAACTAAAAATACACTTAGCTCACTGCGCTTGCTCTCCTGTAGAGATCACACACACACACGCGCACACACACACACACACACACACACACACACACACATTCTGCAAGTGTGCTGAGCACATACAAACTCGCTCCATGCTACACTTACTGCTTTGCATGCATTTTACACACATGCACCAATTTTTCACTTGGGCAAGACGTGACCCTCTTCTAATTCTACGTTTTAGAGAACCCACTATACTAAGCCTGGCCTTATCTAATTGTGTCACCGTGTGCATATGGTACTACATGTGCCCTGTAAGCTATAGAAAGCTGATAGTGGTTGAATTAATAAATAAGGCATTTTGCAATACTATTTCAGTGCACAATCAGAATCAGCAGATTTCTATTCTAAACCGGTGTTTCTTAATCCTGGACCTGGAAGCTCACGGTCCTGCACATTTTATTGCTTTTCCTGCTTTAACACAGCCACTTTAACGCAATGGGCTGCTAATAATAAGCCTTGACTGAAATGTAACGTAAAGCTCCAAATTCATGCAGCAGCTTTTTGAATATACACAGTATATTTAATATTTGAATTAGTGTTAGTATTCCGTATCAATTAGCTTATTTTGGTCTGTTTTTGCAGATGAACAGACTGATAAATCTGAAATAATGTACACATGCTGCAAAAAAAACAAAACAAAAAAAAAAAAACAGATCCCCTTGATATAATTCAGCTCTCTCTGTGTCAGATTTTTAATCAGATTTCTAGGCAATATTACAATCTAAGAGATCGTAGTATGCAGTTTACATGACCACTTTAGTAACTGAATGCAGTCATTGTTCTGCATGCAATTCCACATTTCCATTGGAGAGGTCTCCAAATCACAAAACATACACAGTAGCTTAAAATAAAATCAACAACTAATTAAAGAAACTGGCCATAAAAATTCAATCTAAATGACATTTGCACAACCAATTACACTCAGAGTCAAAAATACAGTTGCACCCAGAAGGAAGCGTTGATTTCAATGCAAGTGGGAATGAAGATAAAGGTTACCAGGAACAATAAATGATACATTTAGACAGATATGGGCAATATGTATTAAGCTACACATACAGAAGTAGTGTCTCTCAGTATGGCATCGGTCCGCCATATTTGCTAACGCAAAGGCCAGACATCTCGGCACAGAACTGTAGAGGTTCCTAATGGTGTCCTGCGATAATCCATTCCATGCAGCTTGAATATTCTCATGAGTGACACCAGGCCTTCTGGACATGTGACGTGTGTCACAACCCGTTCATCTTGGCGCTGACCATGGTGCCTCTACACACAGATTCGCTGGTCGTCTCCACCGAGACAAAAGCAGAACTTGTCACTGAAGATGACCTGCTGCCATTCTAAGTCACTCCATGAGAGTCTGACACGAAACCATGTCAATCTTTGGTGACACTGATGTGGTGTTAAGAGCAGCCGTCGTAACGGTCTGTGTGCACGTAGTCCTGCCTTGTGCAGCCGTCTGCCAATGGTTCTGGCACTAACAGGATGACTCATGGAGGGCATCACTGCTCACTGGATCTTCACATTTGTGGCTGTTGGGTCAGTGAGATACAGTGGTAAGGCACGTCCTTACTTACGCACATGCGCAGCTGAGCGTAAAACTTGAATCATTCGCATGTCTCACACTGTCAAACCAACCCACCAAATCCTGTCGGTTGATTCCTTCTGGGCTCAACTATGTGTGCAACTATTCTTTGGATGATAAGTGTATATTTATGTTGATTGGCATTCTGTAAACTCTTCATAAAATTCAATCAGTAACAAAATGTCTCCTCTTCTACTTATGAACACAGATGTGGTATCAATAGAGAGTTTTAAGAGAATGTCTCCAATTGAATAATTAATATCAAACTACAAAATGTTTGTGACTGCCAGGCATAAGACTTCTAAGGGTTATCCTTGCCCTGCAGTGGGAAGAAGTAGCAATCTTGCGATTGAAAAAGTATCTGTTGAGGCTGATAAGGCCTCACTCACACACCCACATTTAGGTTTCATGCATGTATTCAAGCACATGCTGATGCAATCAGAAAAGAGAGAATGAGTAAGTGAGGGAGCAGAAAAGAGGGGAAATCATTAGAGATGCTCACACGGCACCCCCTTAGCCTGCTTTCTTAATCCCTTCATCTCTATTCGTCCATTATGAGCTGCTGAAAACCCTGGGTTCCTATTGATGAGCAGATGGCCAGTGCAACCATATCTGCTTTCAGTACACTGCACTTCTCCATTCACTTCCATTATAGCTGGGGCTCCTCTTTCTCATCCACTGGTTCAGTTTCATCCTTTCAGGGGCTCTCTCCAGCTCCTCTCTTCCTCTCCACTGGCCTCCCCCTCCCTCCTCTAGTTCCCTCTCTCTCTCTCGTTCGCTCGTCCTTTTTCTTTGCCAGAACTCTACCACCCTCCCTCCTTCCCTCCCTCCCTCCTTCTCGCACTCTGTAATTCATCATCGTTTTTCTCCGTGTCTCTTCTAATTGGTTCTCATCTGGGACCTCTACTCCTCCCTATGACACACACTCCAGAGCTTGTGCTTGCACACACACTCCAGCTGCCCAGGTGGACAGGAGAATTCCGTTGCTTCTTCCTCTCATCAGCCCAATTTCTGTTTTTCCATGTTCTGCTACACTAAGAAAAGATGAAGTGCACACACTCCTTTATCTCTGATACGGCAGCATCATATTCGTTACTGTCCCATTAAGCTTTCAAGACAACATTACATTTCCCATAAGCACTAAGGGCATGTTCTCATCTTTCTTGTATGAATTTCCAACAGTATTTATTTAAGCTGCACCCAAAACCACATTCCACTATACTGCACATACTATGCTGATGAGCGGACTATTTGGTATGGTAGTATGCAGTTTTGGACGCAGCCTATGTCATCCTGTTTCAGTGAGTTCAGTGAGTTTCCCACTATTGAACTGACTTTTCTCACTCTTTTTTCATTGGAAGTCAGCGTTAAATAGAACACTAGAAAACTACATTTCCCATAAACACAAAGGGTGAGTTTATCAATCTCTGGTTTGAATTTCCAACTGTATTCACTCAGTCTTTTCTCATTTTGGCTCATCCTTTTCTCATTCTGGTTTAGCAAGCTTCAAAAGGAATGCCATAAAACTACATTTCCCATAAGCACCAAGGCTGAGTTCCTCTCTTCCTGGTTGGAGCTTCCAGCTGTATTCACTCACAGCTGAGTGCCGTCCAAACAGGCATGGCTTTCCCATGCACCCTTGCTGCTCCCCGCACGCCAGCTCGTGATTACAAGGCTGAAGGGTGTCAGAGCTGACACAAAGCAGATGCCACAAGCCATAAGAGAGGAGGGGGAGATGGGGGGAGTGTGCATATTGTAAGGGTTGTCTGATTTCACTCATGACCACCATGGGGCAAAGTTCACAATCTGGGTGAAATCCCGAGATTTAAGTTGATCGATACTGGAAAGACGCACAAACAATTGGTGCGGACAGGAATCTGAGGCTACAGTGAACACAGGCTCACTGAAACTGGACAGTAGATAGAATTTCAATATCTGCTGCGACATTCAGATGGTGGAATCAGAATTTACCATAAACTACATGAACTCATGGACCCAACATCATTTTTGTCTGCAGTTCTGGTTGCTGGTGGTGTATGTCTGTCTGCAAAACGATAAACTAATAAATATACTACGAGGTAAAATATAGAATAAATACGCTGGAAATGGCTTACCTTTCCGTCTCTCTCACGTAAACACAGACTCAGAAGACAGCGGCTTAACTATGGATTAGCATTCTCCTGTTTACACTACTGATATACAATGATTCTGTACACACTCTTGGGTCCACACACAGACACACACTTTAAACACAAGCACATCATTGCACGCACGCACCCACATAAGCACTCATCATGCTGTTTGGTGGGTAGATGCAAAAGGAGGCATGTGAGTGTGTGTTTGTGTGTTTGTGTGTGTGTGTGTGTGTGTGTGTGTGTGTGTGTGTGTGTGTGTGTGTGGCTGTGCTCTACTGAGCATGAAAATTTGAAGGAAGGAGGGGAACACATTGTTTGGTAGGAAAGAACATCACCGCTTCCCTCTAGTACAGAGTATGATGGATGATGTGTCAGAACTTTGAGGGTACATGTGTGCGCGTGTACTCACGGTGGTTTTCTGGCACTGGATGCTGGAGCTGTTGAAGCGCAGGGCTGTCACACTTTTGGTTTCCCCCTGGATGTGGAAGATGCACTCGTAGTTCCTCTGGCCTGACTGCGGCTGTGGAAGGTTCCGGGCAGCCAGAGTGATGGGCTTTGTCACGCCAACAGGGATATAGATCTGAGTAGATGGCAGGATCTGAGGACAATCCTGAGAGACACAGAGAGACAGAGAAAGAAGGGGGTCATTACTCATATGTTCTCACAATGGTAGGGATTTCCATTACACAGTCTGATCCGATATTTATATGCTGGCAGTCCAGAAATGAGTGACAGTTGTATGTACACCATCCAGTCATGTCCAGCGACTGTACGTTCTTTTAAAGGGGAAAACAATAAATGATGGATATTCCAACAAGTCAAAGCAAGATGCCATACAATGCATTAAGTGAACTTCAGGCATGATTTAAATCCCATTGAGGTCTTAGGGAGCTGTGTCAGGGAAATATGGATGGTCTCCAGGCAGCAGTGAAGAACATGTGGGAAGCAGTTCTTTTAAATCATTAAAAGTTATGTTAGGAAAGTAGGACGAAGCAGTCCGATGTTGCCTTCATGACTACAGCACCTTCAAAATGCTACTCCACTCCACAGTGTCAAAAAGAATTGCTCAATAACTAAGTGTCTGGTATATTTCATCATATTTCTCTACTCTCAATGTAATCAGGGTGGTTCTAATCCGGGGTAACGCTTCCATAAGCATTCCCCTTAATAATCACAAGGCTGACTTCTCCTGCCCCGCCCACCCAAAACAGTTTAGGATGCTAGGAGTGTTGTACAGAGCTGTCAATCAAGCTGCTCAATAGCCACACCCACACAGTTCTCAGATGGGTCTGTGTAGCAGTTTTAAAGCCATGTTTGACCAGAGCGAGAACAAGACAGACATTTCTACACACACACATATATACACACACACGCACACACACGCGCACACACACACACACACACACACACACACACACATACATATACATATATATATATATATATA
>CM067476.1:30050818-30087237 GCA_034552555.1 Semaprochilodus insignis | reverse complement strand
GAGAGAGAGAGAGAGAGAGAGAGAGAGAGAGAGAGAGAGAGAGAGGATCAGGGGATGAAAAAAGGAGAATGAGAGAAAAAGAAAATAAATGAATACATTAATATCGGTAAGAGGGAAAAGAAACAAAAAGCTCTGAAAAGAATACAAGGGTAGGACAGAGGATCAGGGACAGATTAGCATGAATTGATTTGATAATAGAAGAAAAGGTGAGGATATGAGACAGAGAGACAGAGAGAGACAGACAGAGAGAGACTACAGTATGGCAAGTGTTTCATCTTACCGAGAAACCACATTAATAAATCAGTCAGCTGATGCTCCAAAAGCCATTTCAGGCACGACAAATTATGGGTCTAAAGGGTCGAGGTGACACTCTAAGTTTTGTAACCTTTCTTACAGGGGTGTGACCGCATCTCAAACTTTCCTTGGCCAGTGTTACTCTCCATTATCCAGCTGTCCTGACCCTCCCATGCGCTTCTATTCCGCTTCTTGTTCTACCTCCTCCGCAAACTCTTCACTTCACTACTCCTTACATGTCTGGTTCTCCTCCCTTCCTTCCTCTCTCTCTCTCTGGCTGTGTATATTTTCAGGAAAGAAGGTAGGCAGATGAGAGAATTTCCCCTCTGAGAGTGGCAGTGCAAGATGAGAAGGGACGTGTGCGAGAGAATATAAAGGAGATCAAAATGAACGGTGTGGCTAAAAATAAAAAGATACGGCAGAACAGCTGCTTCCGCAGCACGGGTTAGGATCGGCTCTGGCTGAAATCCTCCGACGCCCACGTCTGATTTAGGTACGACTGGGCCGTCAGACTGCCACGTACTGCGCTTTTTCACAGTCTCAGCACCACAGAGATGGATTATAGAGAGCTGCAAGTGTGAGAGCCGTCTCCATCCTCCAGGTTTCTGGCAAACAGAAATGGATGCGCGAGACACCCCAGTGGCTCCCTGGGCCTTTATTTACTTACTTCCTGCAGTTCTCAGATCCAGAACTGAACACTGGAATGGACTGTGAGTGGTAGTCATGATAGGATTTGAATGCTCTAGAACAGGGGTGCCCAAATAGTTTGTCTTAGGAGACCCCAGTTCAATGTCTGTGGAGGGTCAAGGGTCAAAAAGATGAAGCAATATATGAATAAAGATGGTAGGTATGCTTCAAATCAAGATCCTAATAATGCATTTAGCGCTATATTTGGTTAATAAAATACACTGTGTGTGGAGGTGGCGTTAGGATAACTTTCTGGCGGGCCAAATCAAACTTTGGCCTCTGAGCCACGCTTCGGACAACCCTGTTTTATAAAGCAGTCTGTGTTCCAACCTCCTGGTTTCTCCCAAACAGAATTGGGCCCATAGGATAACCCTGTGGTACACCAAGCCTTTATTAACTCACTTTCCTGGATTATTAGATTCAGAGCAAGGCTGCTCACGGGACAAAGTTGTGGTGTCCCGCTCTAGTGCAGGACAGCTGCAGTCCACCACAGTTTGGTTATTTCTCCGCTCAAAAACACAATCAGAGCAGAGGTCTGTACTCCCGACTGACCACCAGAGGACCCACAATATCTTGCGGCACAGGACTAAATGTCATGCACAGGAGTGGCCAGTTAACCAATCCATTGCAGGGCTGGAGAGGGACAACATATGCATGTAGAAGAATAGTAGTCTATATGAATTTAACCTGCTAAGCAATTCTTCCTCCAAATCCATTAATTCCGAATGAACTGTGGCGTGTGCGGTAAGGGGCAAGTTCATTCATTCATTCATTCATTCAACTTCTGAGCTGGTTATCCTTCTGGATCGCCGGGAGGTCCTGGAGTCTCTATCAGCACACATGGGGTGGAAGGCAGGAAGGTCACTCTCACTCTCACTCTCACACCTGGGGCAATTTAGCATCTCCAATTCACCTTACATCATGTTTTTGGACCACCGTGCTGTCCCAGCCATTTTCAGTCATCATTATGTCAGATGAAAATAATTTATTTATGAATAGAATACACCAAATACTGGATGTCATTTAACCTCGTATAGGGCCGCAGGCGCCAACGAGCCAAACCTTCACATTGCGGGTGTAAGCGGGACAAATGTTTTTGGTGGGAGTTTGAATTCTAGTGGGAACGGGCAAGAGTGTGAGTCCTACAAATAATTCCACTGTGCAGGAGTTGAACACCCCTTCATCTAGAACAGGACACTGGAGTCCATTATGTCAGAATTGGTAACATTCTATAAAGCAATTAATCTTCTACAGACTCTCGTGCTGGGCTGGCATCTATACATCATTTGGGTATGGCTGCCTTCAGACCACACATATTCTGCTTATATATGCACACTATCTCATATTTACAAATTATAGAGAGCTGGAAATATGAGCACATCTTCCATCCTCCATCCAGGCAAACGAAAACGGACACACTGGACACCTCTGTGGCACCACAAGACTATACTTACTCACTTTCTCAGATTATTAGATCTAGAACAGAACACTAGAGTCCATTGTGCCACTCATGTTAGGATTTGGAACGTTCCAGAAAGCAGTTAGCATTGTGCGAACTCTCACGTGCTGCGGGTCCAGTGAGCCGTCATGGTTGGCTTGTTAGCCAACTGGCCAGAGAACCGTGGCTGCGCTGCCCAACGCCTCCCTTTCCCCTTCTCCTCACCGCCTCTGCCTGCTCTCTTGTGCTTGTTAAGAGTGGTCACGCTCCAGCTGGTGTGGAGCAGAGCGGTTTCTTAACCATCGCACTCGTTCGTCTCCCCTCCTTCTACTCTTCCTGCCCTCCCTACTTTGTGCACTCGCTCCCCCCTCCCCTTCCGCCCTCCGCCCTTGGTGCAGTCCACCCCTCTTCCAGAACATTTGGAAAATAAATGGCGTCACTCCCATAATGTAATCTCCCACTTGTTATTGCCAGGATGACTTTTCTCGTTGTTTTTTTTTTCCCTCTCATTCTCCCCCACACATGCACATCTGGACTCCATTAGAGGGAGGGTGACTGGCCTCTCCTCCTCCGTACTTCTAGGCGCTCGAAAAGCACAGAATTACGGGGGGGATTCCTGAGGGACCGGCGGAGACAGGGCTGAAGCGCTGCATCTCCATGACAACCGGCCAAGTCTGCTCTTTCGCCCCTTTTCCCCCCCTTATCTCTGTTCTTTCTCTCTTTCACAGCTTTTTTTTTTTACTACCAAATTAAAGCAACTCAAGTTTCAGCCGTAAAGGGGGGGGGGCATGCAGTGCAAAGTGAGTGAAAAAGAGAAAGAGAGAGCATTAGAGAGACAGTGAGCATGCATCAGACAGACAGATGCCTTCTCCCGTCGTTTTGATCAATTGCTTAATTTGCTGCAATAAGACAAATCTGAAGGGGGAATCAGCGAGCGCTCTATTGTTAAAAGAGGCTTAGATATAATGGTTACAAATGAGAGGAGGCTTAAGAGTTAGAAATCTAGCAGCGGGATCAGCAAAGACCAAAGAAGAGCAGACAGAATCTTCCTAAATATGGACCCACCTCCATCTCTCTTTTGTGATGAGTTTCAGGTATGTTCAAGGTGCCACAGAATGTTTACAGTGATACACTTGAATAACTAGAGTTTGGTACATAAACCTGACACAACGTGAATCTCAAACACTGTTCCCCTTCAAATACCAATCCTGTATTTATAAAAACAGAGACTAGTAAAAGAGGCTGATTCTAAAATCCTAAACTGTTATGCGACAGTCTTGACTTGTTAATACTTATACCCCCAAAACGTACATATGACAACGGAGCAACAGCAACAAAAATGGCAGACTACATGGAAAATTCATGCTGTAGTAACAGAGAACATTAACTGTTAATGGGCATGGCTGATGTTCATCTTTATACAAGGCTGAAACTGGCTTCCAATTCGCCAGCTTCCTAATCGAATGTCCTGTCCCACCTTAAATGCTGCAGTTTTGTACATGTGCCACCATTTAAGGTGGAACAGAAAATTTGCAAAAAAAAAGCTGGTGAAAAAGAAGCCAACTTTAGTGCTCACATTTCCAACAAGATCCTGGACAACTAAGACAGAGCTGTTTGTTTGCTTTGAACATGGACAGTTTCTCAAACCTTGGACAATATCAAGCAGGATTTGACACTGAAGAGACGGAAGTGAGGGCAAGTTTCTTAGCATTACGACCTCAACCACAACCTGTAAGCAACCATGCTGTGTGACTTTAGTCAACGCTGGTTATTTCAGAAGGAACACCTACCATATAGGTGCACATTAAGTCAAGTCAAAGTTTATTTATATAGCGCCTTTTACAACAGACATCGTCACAAAGCAGCTTTACAGAGAGTCCGGGTCCAAGCCCCCAATGAGCACAGTGGCAAGGAAAAACACCCTCAGAGCAAGAGGAAGAAACTTCAACAGGGACTCAAAAGGGGAACCCATCCTCCTCAGGTAGAGAGAGTAAAACAAGTACATTAAGGGATAACAATTTACAATCATATGAAATATTGAATAGAATAACCAACTGTTAATTAACGGTTAAAGTCCTATGAGACTAACAATGATAAACAGACTTATAAGACTGGATGAACCTCAGTCACTGGTACCAGCAAAACCAGTGACTACTGTTGGTAGTTTATCACAATAAAAACCTAGGGTATCCATTCATGCTGCTAAAAGAATATGAGAATCATTCAGTGTTTTGTGGGGCAGAGGAAGAAATGTCTGATTAGTTTGTGAAGCAGGAAAAGAAAGAAGTCTGTGATTAAATAGGAGGATCATCAGATGGGTCGGCAGGATGCAGGTTAAACTTCCACACAGCATAGCACGGCGTAAGGCTCCATGGTGGGAGTTCCAACTGGTCAGAAATTAAGGCAAGCAGTGGCCCTCAGCAGATGAAGCAGTAGCTTCAGACCGCACAGGATGGGCAGTATTTCTGCATCTTAATGTTTTCAACTACTGACTGTAGCCCATCTGTTAGCGCTCAATTTAACAACCACTGTCCACCTTAGTCATCAAGACTGCTGATTGATACGCCTACACCAGCACCACACACTACCACGTCAGTGTCAATGTGGTGCTGAGAATGGTCCACCACTGTTATTTTGTACAAGCTCTGTACTTTATCGCTTTAAAGGCCACGCCGGACGTGCTGCTTAGTGCCTGAGCCTTTCTTAGTGCGTCGCAGTGTGCAACGCAGCATTACTGCTAAAAAGGATATTAATAAAGTATCTGTAAGTTCATCTGTTGTTCATATCGTTAATGGAAAATACTTGGTAAACATTAAAGTAAGTTTTGCACTCATATCACCTAGTCTTCAAGTGCAGCTTTGCACTCAACACCGAGCCGTCTTAACGCTATGTATTCTTTCCACACATGCACATTCTTCATACATCTCGCACTTGGTAAATAATAGATTCTAATTCTGATTCAGAAAGCAGTCGAAAGAAATAACGACACAGGGATACGTGAGGGAGAAAGACGAAAGAGAGAGAGAGGAGTCGAGACTCTTCGGAGATTCAGCCAGTGTGAGGGGACTGATATATGCCATCCATACCTCCCTCTCCCATCCCTCTCTTCTCCTCGTCTGCTCACCCTCTGGCCCTTCAGTGCAGGTTCTGCTTCTTACAGATAAGGCCTGCACACGCACAGCACTCATCTCCACAGGGGGTATCCTCCCTCTACTCATCCCTTCAGCCCCCTCTGTCCTCCCCCCACACACAGCTGTGGTGGTGAATGTAGGGGGTGGTGTATGCGTCTGGGTAAATGCCAGCGTAAACATGGCGAGCCAAAGAGTTCATCGAGCAAAGAATTCACACCTCTACATACATGCACACACACACACACACACACACATTACATTCAACACAAATCTTTCACTTGGAGAGAAAGAAAGAAACACAATCTGCACACCCACACCCTGCCGTTCTTTTCCTTTTCTCTCTCTAGAAAAACAGAGACTCTGCAGAGCTCCTTCACCCCAGTCAGACTGACACAATTTAAAATGGAATTCCCTTTGTTTCTTTTTAATTTCTGGATAATTAAACTGTCAATATGCAAATAAATTCACAGTGTCAGAACTGCTCACCGATGGTGATGGGAACCAGACATCTGAGGCATTTAATACCTCTAAAAGTCACCTCACATAAGAAGTGCTTACATATATGTTGCCCTGTGCCTAAAACATTGCTTTGGGGTAATTATGATAAAAGGTTTGAGCATAAAACAATTGTTTTAAAAAAATACAATAACCACAGAACGGTACATGGCAAAAGATGGCAAATCTGGCATTTGCTATAAGGCCAATGACTCCACAAAGGGAAAATAATGGTATTTTTTTTCCACAAATTTGTTACTATTTTATTGAAGCATTTGTCTATCCCCTGTTACATTGCTAACTATCCAGTAGTTCCAAACTGCCTCTGGAAGCAACATCAGCATGAGGACAGTGTATCGGGAGCTTCATGAAATGAGCTTCCATAGCTGAGCAACTGCACACAAGTCTAAGATCACTATGTTCAATGCCAAACGTCGGCTGCAGTCGCGTAAAGCATGCCACCACTGGACGCAGCATGACGGACGAATCTAGATTTGGTGGATGACAGGAGATCCCCACATACCAGAATGCATAGTACTAGCAGTTAAGTTTGGTGGAAGCAGAATTCTGACCTGGGGCTGTTTTTCCAGGCTCCTTAGTTACAGTGAAGAGTGATGTTAATACTACAATACACAAGGCAAACTACTACAGCAAACAAGTCTTGTATGTGGGAATCTCTTTCATGGTCCAACATGACTGAGCCTCTGTGCAAAAAAGCGAGATTTATAAACACACGGTTTGACAAGTTTGACGTGGAGGAACTCTAATGGCCTGCACAGAGCCCTGACCTCAGAGCCCTGACCTTAACCCGAGTGACGACCTTTAGGAGGAATTGGAATGTTGATTGTGAGGCTGGCCTTCCTGTCCAGCAGTGCCTGAGCACAAATGCTCTTTTGACTGAATGAGCACAAATTCCCACAAACACACACTCAAAAACGTTGTGGAAAACCTTCTCAGAGGAGGTATTACATAACCACAAAGGGGAATGAGGCCAGCTCCTTATTTAAGTCCATTTTTTGGGATGGGGTGCGACCAACAAGCTCATATAAATGTGATGGTCAGGTGTCCACATACCTTTAGCCATAGAGTGTATATTTGTGTACATCTTTCACATTAAAAGAGAGGAAAGTGTCCATAAACACATGTAACTCTCCCACAGATACACTGAACAAGTTAAACTTATGTTAATGTGTGTTTTGGCATTGACCTCCTGAGGACTTTCCGTACCTACTCTATAGCACGCTAGCTGTTTCTCTGTAGTATGTTAGCTGTTATAGTAGTATAGCTGTTTCTACAGGCAGAGTCTTGGTGAAAAACGAGGGAAAGCACTAATTCTACTGCTCTTGCGCTCTTTCTCTCGCTCTGATTTATGAGGATTTCATCTGTAAATGTCAGCTATTACACCGGCCTGACGTGTTCTCCGTCTTTTCACTCATCTCCGAATGGTGGCGACGGCTCCTCCCGCTGTGTGTTTTTCCTACAGGTCCAACTGGGGAACCAGCCCTGCCACCTGAACCTATTCCAGATGGGCCGATATCTCAGCCGCCAAAGCTTTTGTTGATAGGGAGCTTGAGAGTTGTCACGTAAAGCAGAAGAGCGTGAAGAAAAATTGCAGAAACGTGGACAGAACATAAATAAAGGGATGGCGGGGAGGAGGAAAGGAAGTGGAGGCGAGGGGGAGAGAAGGGAAAAACATGACAGAAAGAGAGAAACAGAGACTGAGAGGCACTGAGAAAAAGAGAGAAAGAGAAAGACTGGGTAGGAAATGAAAGAGAAAAATAAAAGGATTAAATGGGATGGAGAGGGACAGAGAAAGAGAGGAAGTGAGGATAAAGAGGACAAGAAATAAACTTAGAGCGTGAGAGAAAGAGGGACGTGCGAGCTAGTCATCCTTTAAGGGCCCAAAACAGCATTGAATGAACCTGAGCTAGCTTTTCAGAGGCTACTTGTTCAGGAACATTTCTCTCTCTCACACACACACACGCACACACGCGCACACACACACACGCGCACACACACACACACACACACACACACACACACACACACACACACACACACACACACACACACGCTCTCAACACCAACACTAACACATGTCAGTCGTGGATTACGAAAGGCTAAGATAACGACAGCCGGTGGGGGTCTGCTTCAACCAGCCACCACATGAACCAGAACAAATAGGAACCGCGGTTGGGGAGGGTGGACAATAAATGAGCATGTATGAGCCCAGGGCGCGTCTGAGTGATGGATTAACTTTGGGACTGTGTGGTTAGTGGATGATCAAATGAGTTGACATGCGAGGCCTCAACACTCAGATGTGATTCAAAGGAGCATCATCTTCCCTGGACACGGACCTGTTTTCCTGTGCGTGTTTGTGTATGTGTGCATTCGCTTGCTCTCTACTGCAGCCCGGGCAACAGACAGCAGCATGAGAAGCAAAGGCCAGGCGTAATTGGGAAGAGGTTTTATCCCCTCTGACCAATTAAAACGCAGCTATGCATACACAAACAACCAATCAGAGGCTTCATGCTAAGCTGAGGAGATAAGGGAATTGTTTCTGCCAAGACTGGGGGAAAAAAAAGGACACTCACAGAACCACGGAAACACACACCACAGCTGCACTCACGTACACACAACACAGGCAGGCAGGCAGACAGACAGACAGACAGACATGCAGGAACTGGAAAACAGCATCCACATTAGCACACAACAGTGCATGTTTACTGCATAGCAGTATATCACGCTCACAAGCACACAGACATAAACAGACAGGTACATTGACTGCAGAACCGTATACACATTAGCGCATGTTTACATTATATCAGCATGGTGCAGTGCAACGTATATTAGAGTGCAGCAGTATTAGCTTAGTGGATCACTACACTGCCTCATTCTCACATACTGCAGCTGAATCTCCAATGGCTTCCGACTCCCATATAGAGCACTGCTTGGGTCATGACGTAGTGTATTCCTCATCCATTTAATGTCAGAGAGATCCACTTGGGACTCACCCAGTGGCGGCATGTCTCCCTGTTTGACAATTAGTGCAAATATATAATGACCTACACTGCATAACCAAAAATATCCAGACACGCCGTACAATTAGTGAATTCAGTTACTACACGCTGACACGTGTTCAACTGCGCACACACACAGCTTGTGTAATCTCCATAGAAATGCATTGTTAAAAGTGGCACACGGAAGCAGCTTCATGTGAGCCTCAGGTGACCATTCTAAATGCCAAGTGTCAGCTACAGAGGTTTAAAGCCCCCAGGAATGAATGGTGGAGCAGTGGAACTGCATTCTCTGGAGAGACAAAGCACCATCCAGTACCTTTGGGATGAACCGGAGGACCGTTTGTACTCCAGAAGTAGCCATCCAGCATCAGTATCTGACTACACTAATGCTCTTGCAGTTGAATGCAGTCAAATCCTCACAACAATGTTCTGACAGCCAGTGTAAAGCCTTCCCAGATGAATAGACAAACTGTCAATTAACATTTCCGCAGCAACACTGGATGAACAGGTGGAGGTTTCCACAAAAAAAGGCAAACAAGAGAACCTCAGAAGTAATCTTTGGGACATTATTGGTGATGTTTTTCGAAAATACAGTCTTCAAAAACACTATATTTTTATGTACAGTGTTGTACTGAAATACTGCACTGTAAATCTGCTTGTTAAGAAGTGATGGAACCTTACGTCCAGGTCTAATCCTCCACTTTGTTGACTTCTTTTAACGTGCTGCAGTGCTGTGTCCCTGGTTGTTTGAATAGATTTGAGAGCAAAAAACTAATCAATTTCCACTCTACTGCTTTCCTGGGAATGAGAAAACCAAATATTGGCCTTTGGCAGTGGGCTTTAACATTAGCTAGAAAACCCACACCCACTGGCAAAAGCCAAACTGGCACTTACTGGATACCCTTGACATAAACTATGTTTTTTGGGGGTGTTTCTTGCTATGAACCCACATCTTCCTGTTTTGGTTGTCTGGCTTGTTGGACAGACAAAGATGAAGATAGTTTGGCTAGCTATCGTCGCCTTAGCTGGGCAGCACAGAAAAAGGGTAAAAAAACTGAAACACGAAGATGTGGGTGCATAGCAACAAACACCCTATTGACCCATAGATTATATCATGGGTAAAGGACCAGTCTGGTTCTTGCAAGTGGGTGCTAACATATGCTAGGTTAGGCTAAATTTTGTTTTCTTCATTTGTTTAAGAACTGTAACCCACCTTATCAATTTCAGCCTGGTCTTCTTCTCCTTCTCATAACAAGTGGTAGAATTGCAACTGAGTACTTATTTAGAATCTATTTAAACAACAGACGCAGCACTGCAGCAGGTGGAAAAGAAGATGGCTCCAGGTTTGGATGTCTGGATGACTTAACAGGAGGAATGGAGTTGAAAGACTTTAGACCCTTTTAAATTCTCAATGGCACTTCATTAAAAAAGGAAGTGACTGTAAAAAGGTTCACAGGTTCTGTCATTGTGGTTTGAACAAAACTGAACAGTTTATAGAAATGACTGACTTAAGTTTTAATCTTTTATATTCATTTTTAATTTCTATTCTCATTTTTATTTTAAAGCTAACAGTAAGAGTGAAAGTAAAAGTCCAGTGAATTACAAAACACAAATAACAAATAATCACTGTTAGACATGCTGCTTTTGTGTTCTGCACCTGCACCCACTGCTGGAATGTGCTCATTTCTCTTGGAGTTTTTAAAACACGGACAGGAAGTGATACGCAACTCACCTCCGACATGTTGACCCGGCCTTCCTGGAAAGAGCAGTCGTTGGCATTCTGCGTGCACATGTGACGGTATTTACACCAGTGACATGGGAAGGAGCCGTTCACGCAGGACAAGCACCTGCAGATGCAGATACACACACACACACACACACACACACACACACACACACACACACACAGTTTATATACGTAAATAAAGGCAAAACACCAACACAAGACTGCAGCCATGAAAACATAACTAACAGACCATCAACTGTCCTTTCCCTGTCTTTCTACAGCCAGCAAATGACTGCCCTTGTCTTTCATCCTGTCTCCCTCCCTCCCTCTCTCTCTTTTTTTTTTTTAAGTCAACCTTTTTGTGAAGCTGTTCTTTCATCCTCACACAAAGATGAGCTTTCAGTAAGACACCCAGGGTTTAGACTGACACAGAGAGGAAGAGAGAGTGATGACATGAGAGAGAAAGATCAAATAGAGTAGGATTTCCCAGAGAGAGAGAGAGAGATGGGCAGAGAGACAGAAAAATAGAGAAAGACAGACAACAAGAAGAAAAGAGGGAAGAAATGGAGGCAGAGAGGAGAGAGAGGCAGAGAGAAGAGTAAAAGAAAAGAGAAGAAAGCAATAAAAAGGAAATGGAAAAGAAAAAGTGATAAGAGTTATACAGTGAAAGAAAAAAACAGACAGACAAGGGAAGACAGAAAAAAGGGAAACAGAAAGAGAGAGAGAAAACAGTATGAGAAAAAAGAGAAAGAGATTGAGAAGAGAAGAAAGAACAAGAAACAGGAAATGGAGAAAGAAAAAGATGAACAGCAGAGAGAGCATAAGTGAGGAGAAAAAAGGGAAAGGGAGAATAGAAAGACAAGGGGTAGAGAGAGAAAAAGTGAGTCAGAGAGGGGTAAAAATATGGAGAGATATATGAGAGAGTGTGAGGAGCGGAGAAAGAGAGAAAGGCAGGGAGAGACAGGCAAAAAGTGAGGCAGACAGAGAGACCGAGAGAGAGAGAGAGACCGAGAGAGAGAGAGAGACCGAGAGAGAAACCGAGAGGGGGGGGGGGACAAAAAACAGGTGCTGAAATCTATGAAGCAGCCCTGGAGCTGTTCTGGTTTCTTCCCCCTCCACTCACACATGTGCAGTATAAATACACACTGCCGCGTATCCAGAGTGCTCTGAGTGCTTCGGCTGGAAAAGCGCGGCCATTCATTTCAATTAATCATTGCGGCCAAGCGATTTGTTCACCCACAGACGTTAAACGATCGCTCAGAACAAAGACTGCCGACCACATAATTGAATCACATGATCCTCTTAATTGACCAATCTGCGTGTGCGTTGAGAGAAGCTGTCCAATTAGTTGAGAAATGGTTGGTCAAGGAAATTATCCCCACTTCCTAATCCAAACCAGGCAATTTATCAGAGAACGGTCTGCAATGTCCATCGCTGCTTTATTGTTAGAAAGAGAGGATGATGTGTGTGCATTTCTGTGTGTACCGATATGTCTGTAGCGTGTGTGTGTTAAGTGACCTCCCATCGAGGCACCATTTGTCAGTTGGTTAATGCTGGGTCTCTGGAGAGCACTAATCCATTCAGTCCACCAATCAGGGTCAGGCACGCAGAAGGAGCAGCCGTGATTGATAATAAATGAATGAAGGTCTGTTAAAGCAGCCACACGAACATGACCATGAGAGTATGAGAGCACACTCAAGATAAAAACGATGCCATAAATGTGGGGGGCAGATGAGCTTTCTCAAACACACAGAAATCCAGACTCGTCTTAGTATTTGTTCACGTCTTTGGATAATTAAATTAAGATGAAATAAGCCTCCCATCATACTTTATAGTGCATATTTCAATCAAAATGATCTAATTTGTGCAGATTTGGTTGTACAAATGATCAGTCTGGAGGCCAGCGTGTAGTATGTTAAATCACCTAAATCTGCCTAAAAAACTGCAATAAGTCACCAAAATCGACCTGGCGATCAGCCCGTATGGGAGCCTAAAAACATGCATATTTTATTTATTAATTTTCTTTAAGCATAAAAATATTTCCAAAGAAAAACAAGTTTCCTCATAATTGCTAACTTTCCAGGGCAAAAACATTAAGTCCAAGTTAACACGCAGAGATTTTATTTGAAGCAGTTCTGGAGCATTTCTATTTGTCACCATGATCGTCATAGGACTTCATGACCCATGCTTGTTGAAAACATGGCAAGATTAGATAAGATTATCAACAGAATGTGAAGAAATAACAGCTTTAGCGATACATCAAATATGTCTATGTATCATGTTGCAGAGATATCTATTCAAATTAGCATGCTAAGCAAGTGAGAAAAGTAAGTTATTGTAGTAATGAGCCTGCCATCAGTCTCTCACACAGCAGGGGCCTAGTTAACGTCCTCTATCAGCTGTATGAAAGGCTTTCATGCCCACAATCTACACTGTCTTTCATATACATTTGCCAATATTATGTCATCTGCAAAATGCAGTTTACTTGAACCCAAATACTTAAGTACTGAATTTTAAATAATAAGGTATATCTGATGAAGTCCCTTCTCAAATAAAGTCTTTACTTTTGTTTAAAAGGAAATTTCAGGAATTTGAATAGTCAAAATACTTCAAATGCCCAAGCCAGGTCAATATTCATTCATGTTTGTTGAGGGAGTGAAGAAAGAAATTGAAGATTGAACGGCTGAATGGACTTGTGTGATTGAAGAATAAAAATGAGCCCCTATTTCTTCTCTCGTCCCCTTCCACTCTGCTCTCTCTCCCTCTCTCCCTCTCTCCCTCTCTCCCTCTCTCTCTCTCAACAGGGGCTTAATCCAGCCCTCCTGTTGCACCCCCACCACCTCTACCCCACCAACCCAGAATGCATCTTAAACACCCTCCTCTCTCAGTCTGAAGTGGGGGTTAATTTCAGGGCCTCACTAGAATCCCAGTCACCATAAGCCCCCCATTCTGAGTCCTCTTACCCCTCTGTGGAGCTCAAGAGACCTTCATTTCAGGTGGCCCTCTGAACCGGAATTATTATAATCCACACACGTCATATGGAGCTGTTTCTTAAGCTAAATTCATGTAGGGTCTGGCCTCTCTCTCCTGCCCTCCATTCTCTCTCCCTTTCAAATTTTCTACTCTGATATAAAAATGGCTCCTCTGTCCAGGTCTGCTCCTCTAGACACCGTCAGTAACGACACAATGCAGCCCCGATTCCTCTTTTTTCCGCCCCTCTTCTGCGCATTCATTATGGTCCTCGGCTTTTCTCTCCAGTAACTGATTTAAAGAAAAGGGGGATAATGTAAATAGCTTGGAAATTAAATGGCAAGTGCTCTTAAAGGGAAGAGCGTGCAATGTGTGTGCTCTTACACATGACAAAAAAGGTATTCTGTTCTTAAAAAGCCCTTTTCAAGAAGTAATTGCCTCGAGTTCCATTCCTTCTTTCTCTGCTCTGAACAACCCTTTCTCTTCATCACGTGTCTCCAATCCACACCTCTCTCCTCTATCCTTCCATCACCATCTACCCCATCTTACAAATCACATGCTGCTCTACAACTGTAATTTCCATATCGTCGCCGTCCAAAGAAAAACAAGTATCTCCAAAATGTCAACTTTACAGGAGAGGCCAAAACCCTCATTTAACTTTAATGTAAGTCAACGCAAGCTGACTTTATACCACGCAGTTTGGGGCCATTTCTGTTGGTCCACTCATCATGAAATGTTCAGACTGTGCAAACAGCAGCTGATGTGTTTAAACAATGCATATAAATAAAAATCGACAAAAATGGAGATACATGTTTTTCATTGGACAGCTACAATACGCTAGCTAAGAGAAAACTGTAGAGGTCCAGTTTTGCAGTTTGTCATTTGAAAATGCAGCAGCTTTTTAATATAGTGGGAACATTAAATGATCTAACATAAATGGTCTTAAATATTTTTGGTTGTCATTAACACACTTGCCTGGCCCTGAAGTACCTCCTGCCCAATAGTCACCCTGTGTGTTTAAGGTGGTAGTAACTTCAGGCTTAAGCAAATGGTGCTACATGAGGATAATGGGGCTATAAATACCAGCGGGGTGGGCAACAGGATTCATAGATTGAGAAGAAGTGGCACAGTGCAGTGGATGTCTTGTTCTATGTGTGGAAAATGGTTCCAAAGAAGATGTTCATGATTGGCTAAAAGGAGTGATTGCAGTTGAGCTGATTTCCTACTTTAAGGGCAGCAGTACTAGAGGAACAGATCTGGGAACCTGACTTCCATTTCCAACACTACAGCTAAGCTGACTTATTTTTATTTATGACCACATTGGCACCATGGTTAAGAAACCCGGTACCTCAGAAAAGGTAACACTGTAGGAGAAACCTCATTTTAATATACAGAATACAACATTTCATTCTCAGTTAATTTAGCCATTCTACTGACCCACTGGTGAGCTGTCAAATGTTAAATAAATGTTAAAAATGTTGATCCGTTAAGAATGTTATTGTTTTCCTACAAAGCCACCATTCAAAAGATTGCTTACAACTTGGGCTGGATGTTGCAATCAAATGCTTTTTATGGTACCAACAGAATTATTTACACATGACTAAGTGTATTTCATTCAATACAGAATTTCTATACCTACACGTTCATAATGTGCCACTCTACTGGCTGACTCGCTGTCTAAATCACATTCTGTATGTACGTTAATGTTGAAGTTAGCTTTTTGATTACAATCAACTAATTGCAGTCAAACGATATAAAACTAAAGAAAGCACCCCACAGTGGTAACTTTATAGAAGAAGCCAAAAACATTAAAAACTCTTAAATGTAATATAAGTCAATGTAATACATTTTACTGGTTCATCGATCATGAAATGTATACACAATGTAAACAAGTGAAGCTCTAGTGGATGTTTTTTGGCAACATTATCCTCTTCCAATAACTATATATGTGTATATATATATATATATATATATATATAGGCATATATATATATATATATATATATATATATATATATATATTCTGAATGATACCTAGGCCTAGTTGCAATAAGGAACAGTTCTCAGTTAATAGAATGTCAGAGTGTTTCCTGTGTAGACGGCCCTGGCACCCTGTTCAGTCTGTGATGGGGAACGCTCAGGCATATATAGACATGGATCTATTTAATTAAGAGGCGATCAAGGCTGCATGTGCTTTTCCATTTCAGCGTCGCTCATTTCCCGACCCCCTCCCCGCCTCACCCCAAAACGGCTCCGCTCCAAATTAGATTAATATTAATATGCAAATTTATGGCATTTCAAAGTGCACGAGACCTCATCAGCTGAATAAATAAGTGTGAGTGTGTGTGTGTGTGTGTGTGTGTCTGTGCTTCATAAGCCTCTTTCACTGATAAAAGAGGAAAAGGGCTGAAAATTGTGAGGTTTCTGTACCTTTCAGCCCAGTTTAAAAGCACACTGGGACTATACCTTCAGATGCTAATGAGCGCATACAAATGTGTGTGTGTGTGTGTGTGTGTGTGTGTGTGTGTGTGTGTGTGTATGCCCCCTAAGGTGATCCCATCCTCTCTTTCTCTCTCTCACACTGGTGGGAGAGTATTATATGACTTGGACATTGTTACACGACGTTCTCACAGTAACGTGTGCACATGTGTGAGTGTGAGAGATCCCCATGGAGACAGAGCAGGGCTCATCTCTCTTGCAATGGGACACTGCACACACCTCGAGAGACCAAGAAAACCCATCTGGACCCTCAGAATAGCACAGTAACCAGCAGTTACTGTGATCAAAGAGATTTTGAAAGCTATCGTGGCCTCATCGCTGAGCTTGCTGCAATTCAGATTTTAGGGCTATGTGCTTATGTACTGCTACTGGCTTCAATATAGTCCACATGAGAATGAATAAAGATTTCTTAATTTCAATGTTTATTAATGGAACAAGGTTTCATTCATCATTTTTACCATTTCTATTGGACACGAAAAGCATGCACTACAAAGGGCAACTGGCAGTTTCAAATGGTGCCAACAAAAAGGGAGCTTTTTTCCCCAGTGATCATATGCTCCTGCTGTGATTTGTGGACAAAAACCGCTTCATTTCCTGATAGCGGAAAATGAGTCTGTAGAATTTACTTCCAGCTCTTCTAGCCACACCCTTCCTTTAGAGAACCTGAAAAATCTGTCAATCATTTTTCCTCAGGTTACCATGGTTACTGAAATATAACCACCCCAGGGTAAAATGAGAAGACCAGAGGGAGGAAAGATAGGAGATAAAAGGGAGCAAAGTGAGAGAGGGAGAGAGGCCCTGTTCACATTTGGTATTAACATCAGTCTCGAGTGATTTGATCATAAGTGGCCAGTGTGATGTGACAGTTTTCTTGACTCATTTACCATGTCAGTTTCTCGCTGCGCTTGTTGTCAGACAAAAAAGCACTGCAGGTCTGTGTAAACGAAACAAACACTAGTGGAGACGAAAAATGAAACTACCCAGGTGGTTTAGTCTCCTCTGGTATGATGCAGCTGTTTAAGGTGGTCCTTCACTGCTGTCGAAGACACAGCAAGATGCTTTGTTTAGTGGTCATATGTGTCCCTGACCGCCTCCACAGGTGGTTCGAGTGATTGGATCGAAGCTCCAAGGGGCACTGTGCCCCATTCACACCTGCACTTAATGCAGTCCACTTATGTTCGGATCACCCAGGACCATGTTAATGTCAAGTGAAAAGGGCACTAGAGAGAACACTGAGAAACTGCTGTACATATTAACAAACTGTTATTGATTATTTCTTATGATTACATATTTGGAAATTCTCTTGACTCTCCTTTTCACCCTTTGTCTTTATTGATTACTAATAATCTTATTTCTAATGTGTTCTATGATAATATATATATATTATCATATATATTACACTTATTTAAGTTTACACGTTTCTTTTTATCTGCTGAACTAAACTAACCTAAGTGGGTGAGAAGTGTTAAAGGAAATAACAGAGAAAAAAAAGAATGTTAAGAAGAAAGAGATAAGAAAGAAAAAGAGATAAAGAGAGAGAGAGAGAGAGAGAGAGAGAGAGAGAGAGAGAGAGAGAGAGAGAGAGACTTACGATTTGTGGACAGTGCAGTTGTAGAAGACGAAATCCACACTGGCAAACTTCTTCCCAGTCTCCTTTGATTTCAAATAGAGTTTTACCACCCGTTTATCACCTAGAGAAAGAAAAACAATGAGCCAGAGGGATGGAAAGAAAGCAAGCAAGAAAGAAAGAAAGGTATCTAAGCAACACATCTCTTTTCCTTGCTTTGTAGCAGGGCACTGCAGTGGTAAAAATAGCCTGCTTTGATTGTGCTATGATTACCATGGATGTGATCAAAATTGCACTGTAGGATCCTCCCATTATCAAAATAGCCATCTTTACTGTGCAACCACACTCATCCTGCCATACAGACGGAAAGAATACTGTGACTAGCGGGGAACGGAGCAAATGACGCTCGATAGGAATTGACTCGGGCCGCCAGCATGGAAATGTGCTCAGTTCTATTCTAATACCCGTTTAATGACTTAAAAGCCTTAAGCACGAGAAGATGAAGATTCTGGAATGTTTTCTGGATAGACAGCTCTTTCATCTTCTGTGCATTATTCATATGTTCACCTTAACATTCAGATCACCCAGTCGATTTGCGAGTTCTACTGAGTTTGTATTTTCTTCTGATGTCTCTCTCACATGTACATAAACATCAAACTGAGATTCTTTCGCTACGTGCCATGATTGATAGGTACTGTGATGCATTCAAACCACAACTGTGAATCCCTGCTACTAAAGTTAAAGATCAGCAAGCCCATGAGTGCCATAAAGGTCCAGTGCGGTATCTAATGTATACTTCAATCAACAAAAGAACTAAATTAAACTGATCTAGAATCTAGAACGAGCTTGTCATAAATATACTCTGGACACATCTCAGCACCTGCTAAAAGTATGCTTCGTACTGTGGACCGGTCAATGTCAGGTCTCCAAATGAATGATGCAGTGATGAGGACCAATCGCAGTCAAGGAGAGGTCTCAGAACATACAAACACTCTGAATGATGCTAGTTCACCCAGCGCCGGTAAACTGACTTAGCAGTTAGCTTTAGTCAAAATTAGCAGTTAACACTCCTCAAAGCTTGTTGAGCTGTCAACTGAGGTCGTGTTAAAAACCACTAGCATTTACATTACTGACATCATTGAAGTGAATTTGTCAAAACCTCAAAACAAAATTATGCTTGTGGTACTCAACATATAATGTTGTCATCAACAAATGTAAAGTTCTAATCAACAAATGAAGGGTTTCGTGCCAAAGGACACCGCATGCTGCAGATATCGTCAGTACTTAGACTCTATCACTTCCCAACTGCATGTTTCATTAAAAAGAGCATGGTAAGTCTTGGTTAATTGGATTTAGTGCAGCTAAGTATGTGAAATATTTGTATATATATGTGGTTGGTGTGGCTCAGCGGTTAACACCACTACCCACCAGAGAGCTGCCACCCCTGTGGGAGACGGGGGTTCGAATCCCAGTCTAGGTAGCAAATGCTGAGCTACACCAATAAGAGTCTTTGGGCAAGACTCCTAACACTATACTGGCCTACCTGTAAAACGAATAACCTTGTAAGTCGCTCTGGATAAGAGCGTCAGCTAAATGCCTAAATGTAAATGTAAATGTAAATATTGAATACTGTATAACAAATAATAAGAAATATTCAAGTCAATATAATAATAGTTTTAATTTAAAAATGTGGCACTACTTTGTCTGTTCCCACTTCTCAGACGTCGCACATCATGTATCAAAAAAAACTCAAAGAACTGAGATTACATTTCATCCACTGTCAAAAAATGTTCTTTTCTTCCATGATATTTGTTGTCAGGAGTGGGTTTTACACATACAACAAATATCAGTGCTATTGTTATAACTAATAGCACTATTTATTAGAGAAACACAGCTGTGTTTTCCATTATATGGTTATTCTTTTCCAAAGTGTAATTATATTCAAAATTATAACTAATAAATATACAGTGTTTTTGAATAAACCACTTCAAATAGTATACTGCATAGCTCTTACATGCACTGACATACTGACCTTGGTGACGAGTGATGGGGATGAGCTCTTTTGCAGTGGGGGAGAGGCAGCGGATGAATGAGCCCTCTATCTGAGCTTCAGTCTCAGTATAGTCCTCAAAGGAGCAGTTTACACCTGTGCTCAGATCCGGAACGTTCCGCGCCTGGAGAACCAACTGGAGAACCAGTGAAAGATAAATGGCATGAGAAGAAAACAATGCAAAACAATGCAAAATCCTGAAATTACACATTACATCATTACATATGTGGTTGAATGCCAACATTCATTTGCCAACATTCCTCTATTTGACGAAAACAGGAGTGTAAAGGATATTCTACTTTCAGCAAAACAATACTGTACACAGTCATACGTGAACATTTCAATCATCATAAAATATTTCCCCTCTCGTTTAAACTGACTTAAGCTTTCCACTGAAGTTCTCTACAAAGCTAAGAAACGACTGATATCAAATACACCACACTTCTTTTGCCAGCAGTAACCGCAGCTTCTAAGGGTTAAGGAATGAGAACATAGCCTTAGCGTCATTCATTAAAATGTACCAGATCAAAACAGTAGTGTTTAGAAATATGGCTTTAACGCATACACATTCCTCACCATGACAAAAGAAAGTGGTTCGCTTATGATGTCTTGTGATTTGACAGACACGAGGGTTTTGGCACAGTAGCAGTTTTGACATATTAAAGCCGACATCTGTAACGGGTCAACGATCTATACTGAATCCTGAATGATCCCGGCCGCCGCCATATATAGTTTAGTGCAGCCGTCACTGGGTGGCTACTGGTGAGGTGAAGTTCAGATGATCAATTAATGTCTTCGGAACCTTTTCCTCATCCATCTCTCTCATTAGCTGGACAAGCAAAAGAAATGAGGTTTGGAGAGGAGGTATTTCATTTCCAGCCTCGATGCAGGCAAACTCACTAGCATGAAGGCCGATTTATAACATTAATAAACAAGGTTTTAATAATTCAGTTCCCCCAAAAAATAAATAAATAAATAAAAAGCAGGATCGTTTCATCAGGTTGAGCGTGAACTCAGCCGAACTCGGTAGCATGTTGCCTTGTTTTTGTTTCCCACACCCCCCCACATCTCCACGTTTACGGTCTTCTTTGTTTTTCGCATCACTTTTGTTTTCACCATCACCACAAATCCAACAACAAACCTAAAATGTCATTGGTGGGCTGAGGCTGGCTCAGGAGAGTCAAAACAGACTAAAGTTAGACTCCATAATCAGCACTAGAACCGACTTTGGTGATCTATTCTGGTTGCTAAAGTTCGAAGCGACTGACACAAACACGGTTAATTAACTTGCGCGAGCGAGGCGAGTAAGGGCCGATAACAGACAGTTGCAGCTGTGCGGAGTAAAGCCGGGCTAATAATACAGCCCAACAGTGGGAGGTGTGAAAAACAAACGCAAATCTTCGGCCTTCGCGGCACATACAGCTGCCACCGCAAAGTGGGTTATTCAAAAACTTGAGAGGAAGATTGAACTCATTGAGAACGAAATGCTTAACAAGCACGACTCAGGGGTGGAGAGGATTCTGGAGGGGAAAAGGAGGGCATTTAATCAAAGGAGGCCTTCATCAGAGCTCAACTCCTACCCTTTAAGGACAGGGGGCACTCAAAGCTCTTTTCTAAAAACTGGGAACAAAAGCAGGGGCAGTAGAATCAAATGCTTCATCCCAGAATCTCTGGCGGAGATGTGATCCTGCAAGTGAGCAGTATGGCTGCTTACAGACAAACACATATGACTTTCACATGTTAATAAACACATGTGACGTCTGGACACTTCTCATGTCGGAAATGGGTTAGAATTAACATGGAACTGAAATAATAATAATAATAATAATAATAATAATAATAATAACAATAATCATCATCATCATCATCATCATCATCCTATAAACTGACAGATTTCTGAGTAAAACATGACACGAGGGAGAGTGGGTTTTGGCTTGATGATGGGTAATAACTAAGTGAAACAGTATATTCTATTACATAATTAAAATAACTAAAACTGCAAAGAAGTCTAAGAAGATTATGGTGTGGTTAAAGGTCCATATACTACATTTTTCTTGCATTTTAATTTTTACCTTGAGCTCCTTTTATGAAGTATGTGTGGGTTTATGTAACAGTCATTATTCGTTTTGCATAACCATTCCCACCCTCTTTATCCCTTAAGCCTGTATTGTTAAAATGTTAGTTTGTTGAGACTAATACATTTTCACTGTCACAAAAAAAGGGAAGGGAAAAACCTGAAGTTAGAAGGTAATGGCAAAGGATTTTATTTCCTGTTGCACCATTTCTCATTAAATTTAGCACATTGTTATGGGCAGCTCATATATTCAAATTCAGACAAGGACAATATATAAATGAGCTCTGCACTGATTGGCTGCCCTGCATTGTGCCTCATTCAAAAAGCAATCCAGGTTAAAACATAACATGAACGCTTCAGTATTCAGTATGGCCAGAGCTAAACTGCTGTAGGCTAAAAAAAAGGGGGATATACGTAAACGTGTTCATGACCCCACAAAACAATGGATTCAAAACATTAGGGCAGAAAGAGTAATCGATTTTACATCAAAATTGCAATTTAAAAGAATGGAATATTCAAATAAGCTGAGCTGCAATTTTAAATCTAAGCTATGTTATCAAAACCGTGTCTTATATGGGGACTGTTAATGTAATATCAGAGCTTGTAAACTGCCTGTAGATGGGTTACACCAATCAGAGGTGGCCAAACAATTATATGCTGTTACAGCTAACTTAGAAAGGGGATGCTCTTTTCTTACTGACCAAATAACAGGCCTGGACTTCAGCTCCCAGAAAATAATTGCAATTTAAATTGCAGCTGCAATACTGATCAGAAAATTCCCAATTAGATATTCTTACCAAATCATTCAGCCCTACAAAACAGGGTGTTTATTGTTGCTTGGTGTCCTTACATAGACTGCATGGACTGGTGAGTGAATGACTCGTTTTGAAACATTAGCAATAAGCCCATGATAATCAGGTTTTCTTCTTTCCCATGGCCTTTTAATATGACCAGGGACAGGATTTTAGACTGGCTTTAAAGCAAAACTATATGGGGATTTTGAAATCTCCCTGGGGGAAATATGTAACTGCATGCAACTTGTGGAAGAACATTTTATAACATGCGATGATCTTCATACCTGCATTGGCATGCACTGAAAGAGTATTTGAAAAGAACTTCAAAACTTAAACTCAAGTCAAAACCTAGTGATGGATGTGTCTTCTGAAGGTAGAGAGTGACTGATCTGCTATTGTTGTCAAATCTTCAACATTGATTCAAGATTGATTTTGCATTTGAGACCTAAACATCGAATCAGACCTTCTTCTTGATCCTGTGCATGTGACGTTAGCACATAAAAAAAAGGATGACGTGGTCCAGAAAACTTGTGCCAAATCCTTCCTGGTACCTCTAACTTTTCAATGACTACTTCAGGCTTTACAGGGTGACTCGCAGCTGGTCTCACCATTCTCAGCAAGGCGGCTTCTCTCAGTTTTAACAATTAACGTTACACAGTGTTGCTTTAAGACTATGATCTCATAAGGTTGTACACATTAAAACAGAGCAAATGACCAAGCAGGTGTGCCAGAGCTGGTAGCGTCTCTGACCAAATCTATCAAAATCCAACAGCTGTACTGGTTTCTGTCCCCAAAGATTTCAGCTTTTGTTTTTATTCCTCCCTACTTGTGGGGAGATTTCTTCACCAGTGACTCATGGCGGATGGCTTAACAGTTACATCATGGCCAGATACAATGAACTGGACTTTGACTCTTGAGTCAGTGCCTATAGATCAAGCTAACAAGCACCTGTTTTTGGCACTGGGAAACATATCCCGCACCACATCTTTTAGCATTATCTCAAGCGTAAGGCTCTTGACTGGACTATGGTCGCGTTGTTTGTAGGGAAGCTCTCATAAATGAACAGTATACCTGTTGAGGATACTGGTGTCACATCTACACTGCATGCCCACACTGCTGGTGCAGAGTAGACGCGGCATATACATCAGCTCAGCCTGACGGATTTTAAGAAAAAGTAGTGTTAGAAGATCCCATGAGAAATGCCTGGCATGCTGACCGTTTCTGCAGCTGTGAAGTTTCAGCAATACAAGAACTCCGCAATTCAGTGACTTTGCAGGCACTTTAAAGAAGGTGTGGAACATCATTAGCATTAAAACCTTCCACAAATTCTCCAACGCCGGAGGCAGGTACTCTATAGGTCGTGTTTATGTCTGCAGCGTGTCTTCCACAAAAGACTGTCTGAAGTCCTTGAACCAGATTTCTACAGAGAATCATCCCGTAGATCTTCAGAGAAAGATGATGCACGGAACATCACTGTGGTACACAGTGATCCTACATTTGGTAGAGACTGGTCGTTCTGCCAGGCAGATTAAACAGTGATGTGTCATAGGCTCAGAGGGCTTATACTTCAGCACAGTCTTAACAGAAATAATGTTTGCTTTGTTTTTTTGCACATGGAAAGGAAAAAAAAAAAAAAAAAGTTTTGCACTTTTCTAAGGCCAGAAGTAGGTCAAAACTGGCTCACGAGAAGAAACAAATAGATGGAGGGTGAGATCAGCAGAACATGAGCTTTGAATTAGTGGCAGCTAGGCTCTAGGTATTCTGAAATACAGTGCAGCCTGGAACTGAGTGGACAGTGATTTTAATAGATTTGGTCCAGTATTCCAGTATGCTGGATTCAAAATGATGGAAAAAAAAGTCTGAAGTTAAAAGGTACTGAGGGTATGTCTGTCCATAGAGAGAGACAATTTAAATATGCCATTTGCCTGCAAATTTCAGTGCACAATTTCTATTTGTTGATATTAGCATACTGGAAAAAAATAAAATATACCATTTAAAATGTGCTTCATTTTTTGCATTAAAATGCAGGAGTGTCTTCTGCAGAAGATGTATTCACTTATTTTCATCTACAGCGTATGACTATATGTACTCGTCCCAACAAACGCTCTACAATTGATATGATGTGTATCCAATGTTTGTTGTTGCATCCCAACATGAGGACCAAAATACATCAACGTCAGCAAAGCGGGCCAGCACGAGACCGAAAAATCTGTGTAAATCAGATTATCACCAGGGGAGATCACCAGCATCTGATTATGTCTATGGGTCACAGAGTTCATACAGATACCAGCTGCAAAGGATCGGCACCCAAGTGACAACATTACTTATCTCGTGAGCAGAACGTTATAGATGGAGTCAGATTAGATTATATGTTCAAAGTTTGCATGGGATGGTTTAGGCCAGGGTTTCAGACGTTCCGCGCTTTAGCTTAAGATGGATCAAGTGTAGACAGTCTGTTTCACAAACATCTCAAGCATCACTCAGACAATAATCCCTACAGACAACAAGGTTAAACAGTTTCATTTTTGTTGAGTTAATACTGATGCTGTTGTTGTCATCATAACAGGACTTCTCCCAGACATAATGCAAGTTGTAGAATGTAATATGGTAATAGCTCTCTTGCACACCTGCACTTCAGACATGGTAACAGAGATGTTGTTGGGTTGAACAGAGAGTTCCACGCACTGGTCCACTCTGGAGGCAAAACGCTGATTTTCATCAGCTCGCTCGCAACGGTCCTTCCGGGAACATCTACAGACAGACAGACAGACAGACAGACAGACAATATTATAAGACGCGTCATATACAGTCACAGTGCGAGTCGTTTCACCAACAACGTACTTGTTTTGTAAGCCTGTAACCTAAAACTGCTCTGCCTGTCAAGAAGGAAGAGGGAAACCAGTAAGAAGAGGAAGAGAACAGAAAAGCCTATAAACAGAAAAGTCCCCACAGGGTAAACAGTAACAGTGTTGAATACGCATTACGGAATATAACCTAAGCATACAGCTGTACACAGAAGTTTAAACACCCCCAGGACAAATTACATATTTTGCTGATTATCTAACACCCGCTATAGAGAACACACTTAAATATGACATTTTTCTGCACATTTTAATCATCATTTATATTAATTATTTGCTGAGTTTAATACACTGAGAAAAAACATATCCATAGAACACAAAAATGGGCCATAACTTTTGGCACAGGTCACATGTGTATTTTTAATGTCAAATCCATTAAATAAACAGTAATGGTGCCTTAAAAAAAAGTGTGCTCTCTTTCAGTGACGAGCTCTCATATTCCCTTAAAAAACATTTTATTTTTCACCAGGGGTGCCCAAACATTTGCATATTTGGAATGATTTAATAATGAAAATTAATATATTTGCCAATGTGAGACAAAAGACTTTAACCCTTAGAGAGCCTCGCTGCAAAATTGCTATTTTTGCCTACTTCTCTCTGCTGCTAAAGCTACAAATCTACAACAGTCCACACTGCATCATATCATATATATTTGGTGCAAAAAATAATAATATTCAGAATTACACAGCTCGCCAAACACAAACATGTCTTTGACTTTGACTGGCTCACTTGCTCTGTGTTTTTATTTTTATTTTGTTAGCAAATTAAAAAATTCAATCTATTTGAGCTGCAGACACATTTAGTGATAAAAATGACAACTAACAACAAACCAACAAACTGGACACACTCAAGGTTAAGGCATTTTCATGAAAGCTGCAAATATTTTTTCCCTAATTTCTGGCTTTATTCACAGAACAAAGCTAATTTTATTCCATTATAATCTTTGGCTCCAGCCATTCATGAGTTGGAATAGGTGTTCTGGAGAGGGGAATGTATGACACTACAAAGATTTATGGGTATAGATTCATACTACAATTTAAAACAATAAATCAGTTTAATGTATATACACAAATTATCTTTAACTACATTGAATAAATAAATCATTATTAATAAAATAACTTAGTAATCAGATAACTTAGTTAAGAATGTTTTGCAATGAGGACAGTTTCTAACTTTTTTGTTTGTTCGTATTTCAATATTTTTTTATTTTTTTATTTTTTTTTTGCAGTTATATTTTTTAACCAGGGCCAAAGTAGGACTAATTTTAAGACAGAGAGTTATATGTAGAATACCAGCCCAGCTTAAACTCTAACTCTGTTTCTTCTGCTACACACACATACAGCATTGCTTTCATGCAACATTGCAGCATAACATTTTTATAAAATCTGTGTATTAATCCTCTTTTCTTGCTCTAAACTCTTATTTATGACTATAAATGACTATATGCTATACTGTGACGAATAAGGTGATTACATAGCTATAAAATGTAAACTGACAAAAAAAAATGCTTTTTCTGCAGTTCTTGCTGCTGCTGTCCATCCGCAGATATGAAAATTGTGAAAACAGTAATTAACTCTGTGGAGTGCTGTCTGTTATGTTAGCCAGCACCACATCACCTCTAATTTCATAATATCTGAAGGCTAATTCTTGCTTCCTATTGGAATATCCGTTCCACCTTAAACTGTACAGCAGTTACACACTAGAGCCTGCACAGGCGGCTGAATGCAAGAGCTACAATATTTAAGGTGGAATATGACATAAGAATACGAAGCTAACTGCTGCTTCATCTAATCTATGTCCACTGTATGAGTTACATTCAGTAAACCGGGGCTGTACAACTTGAGAAGGGGGGCACCAACTTAACTTGAACATGTGCAGTTTCTCTGACTGCTCCTGTGCCTCTGTGCAGGAGTTTATACATTAGCTCACTGTAACTGGCTCAACAACACTACGGACCAACCGGGAATTCTCCCGACTCTCCTGATTACCCACCCTGGCATTGTTTTTTATGGTCAGTGGCGTCCTAAATACAACACAATAAAAAAATGAAAATACACAGAAAAACAACGCTTGGGTCTCTGAGGGTTAATTTGAGCAAAAAGAACTGTATACTGTGACTACACCACACTGGAAGCAAACACAATAAGCCTTCACTTTGAACCAAAAGTAACAGACAGCAATTCTTATGCTGTCAATAATGCTGTTGCAGGCAATAGGATTTATAAAGTAAGGTCTTCAGCTTACAGGCAAAGCGTGACCTCATTTAAAACACTGCGTGTGCACGTACATGTAAGGATCAGCTCTCTTGAGTTCCCTGCTAATTTAACCAGTTAATGCGAACGCTACGGGGGAAGAGTACATCACGCTTACTGTACTTCTGCTGCGCAACAGAGAGAAACGGCTGCAACAGCAGTAAGACCTTATGCTAATCATCTACTTTCCCAGGTAGCCTGAAGCTGAAGCTACCACTGCAGACTTGGCCTTTTAGACTACAACACGTTCAACAGACAGTTCCTGAAGTAAGAGGCTAGACTGATATGAGTGGTAGTTACTACTCTAGCTGATTTCAATTGCCATTTACATGCCCTCAATTAAGAACCATGCTAATGTTCACCCTCCAAGCAAGATTTAGGAGGGAATGCGAATGGAAGATATGGAAAAATGTTTTTTAGTCTGGTTTGGCAAATTTTAATTAACATTTCCATATTGCCTTTGTCTCATATCCTAAGGAAAATCCCTCCCGGCATTTACAAATCAATCACTGTAAACTTCTTCTGCCATTTTTAGTTTGCCACACAAACTGAATTAAAGATGCTTTCATGCAAACATGCACCTGTGCACCCTTCCAGTCAGACGCAATCCCATAGCAAGTCAATCACTCGCAAGACTGACTGGTAGATGTGATTTTTATAAGGTGATGTGGAAATGACAACAGTGTGATTTGCAGCTCTATAAGCCATGTGTTTCCTGTTACAGCATGAGTGACCCTTCTCCTTTATAATACGATGCTGAAGAAACACATCATTCAAAACATATGGCGGCTTTTGGCAGGAATATTCAAGCTCCGCTCAGTCCTGCCTGATGTCGAGTGCATTCATATATGGAGTGTAAATATATGATATTAGAAGTAATTTAATTGAAATCTGATTCTTTAGGGAAATTGTGAAATCTCAGAATTTAATTTAATTCTCAGTTCAGCTGAATTCAATTACAACTGATATTGTAATGAAATTGCCCCATGGTCTAATTCATTTACAGTTTATCAGGAAAACAATTCAATGCATCTCAAATGATTCAATTTGACTATGATTCTTTAGGGAATGAATCAGCGCATAATCAAATCTCAGATTTCAAAGAATCTCAAAATCTCAGATTGTACAATGATTCTACTCAATGGTCATGCTTTAGGAGATGATTCAACGAATCATGAAATCTCAGACTTAAGACATTGTTGAATCTGATTATGATTCTTTAGGAAACACTTCAATGAATCGTGTTCTCAGATTTCACCACAATTTGATTCAATTATGGTTTATCAATAAATCCTTAAATGAATCAGTGAAATCTCAGATTGTACAATGATTGCATTCAATTATGACTCTTTTGCAGGCAATTCAAAGAATCATGAAATTTCAAACTGTAAAATGATTCTATTCAAATGTAATCCCTGGACGATTCAATGAATCATGAAGTCTCAGATTTAACCATGCACAATTTCACTACGATTTTTTAAAGAAAAGCATTTGATGCATCAGGAAAAAAAAAAAAATCAGGAAATGATTCAAAGAATCATGTAATCCCAGATTTTAAAATGATTTGATATTATTATGATTTTGGGAAACAATTCAATGAATCACTGAAGTCTCAGAATGTACAACGATTCTATTCTACTACACTTGAAAGAATGAAGAAAGAACAGATTTCTCCATTTCTATTCCATTATGGTTTATTTCAGGAAATGATTCAAAGAATCACAAAATCTCACATTTCATCCTGATTTGATCCTCTCATAAAATTAAATCATACCAACATTAAGTGATTATTATTGTTATTAAGTTATTAATACTGTTATAGATACTGTACATTGAGTACACATATAAACAATAAACATTAACAACTTTAGGAAAGAAAGTTAGTGCAGTACATCATGATGTACCTTGTGATTAATCATGATGCACTGCTGCATTTGAGCACATCCAGCGTATATACTTACACGTTGAGTAGGACACACCAGCCACAGTGAGGGTCTCTAGAGCCCAGGCACTCGGAGCACGTTTTGTACTGATCACAACTCTCTACTGGAACACGCTTCACCTAGAAAGAGAGGGGGAAAAATATATTACTCCCATTACAGTAATTTAAGTAAACACTGTTCTGTAGACTCTTTTCTAGTGGTATTAATGCGCACACAGACGTGGTAATTATCTGATGTAAGATGTAAGGGTAGCTTCAGGCTCCACATGGCTATTTCATTTGCCTGTGTGCGCTCGAGTGTGTGTGATGCATGTGTTCCTGTCTTCCTATCTGCATGTGTGTGGGTATCGCAGATGTGAGGGTGTGCATATGTTAAGAACTGACCCCGCTTCCCCTGACACGCTGGGCCATCTGACAGTTACCATGGTGAACATCATCTTACTGACTGACTGCCACCTGGAGAAGTCACTGCTTGGTGGCGTAGGTGTGTGCAGGGCGTAGGTGTGTGACGGGTAGAAAGAAAGAAGTCGAGTAAGATAATGGCGCCATTGGCATTCTTGCTCGCCTGCCTGTAAAAAGCTGCCTTGAATCTTAATTCTGTTGGACGTGTGCTTTATAATCCTTATATCAGTTTGTCTGTATGTAAACAGACTGTATTTATTCAAGTTCAAGTGCTGCTTTACTGACGTTGCCCCTGCCCACCTTGTTAGGTACACCAACCCTGCATCTACACTCCCTGTATATTTTATCAGTGAGACTTATTATAGTCTGTGTCAATGCTGAGAATGAACCAAATAGTACATGCTCAGTGGTGGTCCTGTGGAGGCCCTGCCTATTACTTAGGCAGGGGGGATTAATACAGCATATTTTTGCAATATGTTCTGTGTATCAATATCATTCCCAGATGCCAAACAGGGACATTTTATTATATGAATTACAATTACAAAGGAACTTTTATATAATACAATAATGAAACCAATGGATTATGGATTCGTGGATGTCAAAGGTAGATGATTCCCATGTGGGTATAACATTGCTAAGTTTTCCTTTGGGGACATACAGTAGATTGCAGTTGAACAAAGGTAATAAATCAACCATGCATCACAATATATGTTCCTGCAATACTCTTTGCATGCTGCAAAACTGCAATAACATCATACTGTGACTTGAATATCGCAATTAGTTCATATTGTGGGGTCTTTGGTGACTGCCACCCTTAATAATCATAGACTGTAAAGACTTCAGTTTGCAAGTATAGTACCACACACAGCACATTTATGGTAAGTAGGCCTGATAAAATTGACATGTTTAGATGTACTTAATAAAATTGCCAGTCAGTATGCACTGAAAACCCAGGCATATTTCAGATGGGGAAAAAAAAAACAGGAGGAGGAATGCACTCACTTTCAACAAAGTCCATTTTGCTGCCCTGGCCAGTGTACAACTGACGATGACTCTAATCTTTTCATCGTGTTGCTATAGAAGACCAAAACACATGTGGTCTGTATGCAGGTTCTCTTAAACCCTAAAATAATCAGTTAAAGTTACGCATTTAAGACGTTAGTCTGAGCTTCACTGACAGATACTTTGTCATCTTCAGCGGTGACTCTGCGCGCTCTTGCCACCGTGCACTGTGCAGGATGGCGATAGTTCCTTGATAGTGTGGATGTACCGTACCCTAAAGAACCCGGTGCTATAGCGGAACTGAACCCTTCATAAATGATGGGCAAGTTGACTGAAAAGGACAGTATTGCATTGCATCTGGAGGCGAGATTGAGCACAGTGTGTGTGGTGGGAAAGAGAATCCTTTTAATCTGCCTGTAAGAACACTAAACTCCATCCCCTCAGGACACATACAAACTGTGTATGTGCGAGAGAGACAGAGAGAGAGAGAAGGAGAGAGAGAAGGAGAGATATGGGCTGGAAGAACGCCAGCAACATTATAGCTGCAAAGACAGTTGAGCCTAAATGTGGGAAAACAGAGAGAGAGTTGGGATGTGATACTGAGAGAAAAAAAAAGAGAGAGAGAAAGAGACAGATGGGCTCTTGGGAACAGGGAATTTGGGTGGAAAAGTGATCAGGTGTATTTGCATGTGTGTATGTGCGCGAGCACGTGTGTGTGTAAGCCTTAGGGAACAGAGTTAATGTGTTGTTTGGAGAAGCTCTGCCTAAATGACACAAGATCATCACTGGAATGCAGAAACAAGTGAATACGCTACTACACACATTCACTCACTCGAACAATCAAACGATCATTTACCAGTTATTATGATCTGTGTATGTGTGGGTATAATTCAATGGTTAAGATATCAGCCACTGCCGAGTCTGGATTTTTCCACACTGGTGGAGACTGGAACCAGACATCCTTACTAAGTGTTTAATGCCTCCTAGAACTACATTACTGGAAGCTATTGCCCAACAGGCATATATACAAGCTGCTTGACATTGATTCATGATAGTGTGGAAAGGTTTTGGCTCAAAGTTTATTGTTTTTCACGGTAGAGAGGTACCATGTAGGTAGTGCATTGTAAGACAAACTATTAGAAATATAAATATATTTTTCAGTTTTATCACTGTTTAACCATAATTAACAACAGGTATAAAACGTCTGCCAGGTGTGCACTACACGACATTTAACATATCAAATCTAATCCGGGGAGCATCACAAACTCAGTGTCAGTCTGTCACAGTAATTTGTCCTTTTGTCATGAAGGTGCTCACACTAAACAAGTTTTGGCTATGAATAAGAACTCATGACTCCACATCTACGCAAACATCAAGTGATGCAAACAAAGCTAACCTTACTGGACCAGACCTCTTCATCCTTTATGTGTAGTGAAAATACAAACTAGGGATGAATAAGCTAAAAAAAGCAGATATCACAGCGAGAACTGGAGAGATATATACACACTGGAAGCTGACTTGTAAAGGGAGTAACATCTGGATCCAAACATCTGGATCCAAACATTATAAACATTATAAAAATGATAACAGTTATTATTTGCCTGCATTTCACACGCAGGTCCATCGTCTCTGGAATGCAATGTTCAGGAGCACGTCTGGCCGCTCATCTGGCTCTCTGCGTGGCTTTTGTCAGAATCACTGATTCAGATCGCTGACCATTTCTTGCTACAGGACTTATTTGTGAACGTTTTGTGTTGTAAATATCATGTATGAAAATATCCTCCAAAATAGCCTCCAATAAGGGTGTCAGAAAATGTCAATACACTTGAGTATCGGAATATGTTTTGTGACACTGTATTGATTCTCAGAAACACAGTATTGATAATGAATTAGAATTAGAACTTAGAACCATTAGCCAGTTGTGTTTGCACACAGAGGAATTTGTCTACTGCATTTAAACCAACCGTGAAGTAAAACACTCACATACACACACTAGGAGGCAGTGAGCCTCCCTATCCACGGCGCCTGGGGTGCAGCTGTGGGTTAGGTGCCTTCCTCAAGGGCACTTCAGTGAGGTTCTGTCGATTCAGGAAATCAAACAGCGATCGTCCGGTCACAAAGCTAGTTCCCTGACCTCCAGCCCACGACTGCCACCGCATGCACGGACTGGTGGCAGACAGTGAATCATCATGTATTGCGTTTAAGCACCTAACCGCTAGACAGCAGTACCGCAAGTCATTGTAGGCATGGCTAAGGTTAGTACGGTGGCCGAGAAAGCCCAACGCACTGCAAGTTAAAAACGCGCTGCAAAGTCTCAAAACACATGCATCAAAATGACACGACTTGCACAACATGAGCCAAACGCGCTGCAAGATCTGAAAACACAAGCATCAAAATGAGACCGCTTGCAAACCATTAACCGAACGCGCTGCAAAGTGTCAAACGCGCAGCAAACACCGAAAACACATGCAACTTCCAAAACACATGCAGAAAGCCTCAAAACACAACGGAAGTGTTTCCCGAGGGACACTGAAAGTGGACGGACCCGGGAATATTCAGTCGGGTTATTGGCCAGGTTTTTGTGTTTATATTTCGTTCCACCTTAAACAATGCACACCGAGTGGCTAAAATTAAGGTTTAACTGTTAACACAAGAACCTGGCCAATAAACAGATAAAACTTACTTTTGCTGGAACTGGGGCTGTCTCGGCTCTACGTCCAGGTCCGGGTCCGTCCACTTTCAGTGTCCCTCGGAAACACTTCCGTTGTGTTTTGAGGCTTTCTGCATGTGTTTTGGAAGTTGCATGTGTTTTTAGTGTTTGCTGAGCGTTTGAGACTTTGCAGCACGTTCGGTTAATGGTTTGCAAGCGGTCTCATTTTGATGCTTGTGTTTTCAGATCTTGCAGCGCGTTTGGCTAATGTTGTGCAAGTCGTGTCATTTTGATGCTTGTGTTTTGAGACTTTGCAGCGCGTTTTTAACTTGCAGTGCGTTGGGCTTTCTCGGCCACCGTAGGTTAGCATTAACAAACCTATGCATATGTTGGTGTTATATTAAACTATGAGTTGTCCTAAAATCAGATTTTCATCACAGTATACCTGAATATACTGAACCCTTCGCCCTGTACCATGATACGTATCGATTAGCCAGGTTCTTGCTAATATATAGCCCTAGCCCGAACTTGATCGGAGGGCTAAAGATTGATAAAGATTTTTGCTATAGCACCACCAGATTATCCACGATGTCAGTCACTTCCGATCAAACTCTTGACCTGGAAAACTGACTGTAAAAAACTGTTGCAAGGGACAAATCAGGATTAAAATCAGGCAAAGCAGTCTTTAAAGGAATGACCACTTTAAAATGACCTCTGGTTCCCATCACTAACACTGTAAAGAAACCAGAGCAGCTATGTTTCTCCACACTACAATTTCACATCTCAGCAAATTAGACATACACGTTTTGAGAAACAGCAACCCTTTAAGAGGGGCTCCCATCTGAGATGTTGGGTTTTATTCCGTCTGTTGGGTCAGACTTTATTTAGGTTCAGGCCAAAATTTCATGCCCGATTGCAGCACAAACACAGACACTCGTTCTCACAACCACACATACACACATACACACACACACACACACACACACACACACACACACACACACACACACTCTCTCACTCGATCGTAAACACACTCGCTCACAGACTGACATCAGGAAATATAACCTAGTTTAATAATCCTCTGTTCTGTGAGTGGTAGAAATCAAGCCTGCAGTCATGACAGGAGCCAAATGAAGTCAAGCAAAATGACACACATCAAACATCGGCTGCTGATAATGAATCTGTCAACACACACGCACACGCACACACACACACGCACACACACACACACACACACACACAAAAAAAATGCACTCACACTCACTACTATAATTCCCACAGCTAAGAAAAAAGATTTTTCCTTCTCCTTCAGGCTTTCATCTGTCACATCGGTGTCAAAACATCTTACAATCAAATTTCCTACAGAAATCAATTTGTGTCATCTATACCAAACATGATATATCAGAAAGCACCAAATGTGAGTCAAGCGACCCAAAGAAAGCGTTTTGTGTGGGGAAAATGTGAGAAGGTTTTTGGGGATGGAGTGTGGGGGTAGGCTGGATTGTAGCTGGGAATAACTGTATTACTCATGAGCTAATAACTTAATAACCAGTATTAGCATCAGCATTCTGGTGACTAAAGGAAAGCTCTTAATCTGCCTGGAGCGCCGAGCCAGAGAAAGGATACAAGTCTTAAATTAGGCTGTTCTTTGTGTTTGGGTATGCTTACGTATTAGAATATCAGTCACATTTCAGGTGTCTATATTCTCTCTGGAGAGCTGTTATTGTTCAAGGCAGAGGGGGGGAAAAAGCCTCCCTGTCCTGGACGAGTACACAAGTACTGACCTCTGCGATATCTGCATGTCAGTGCTGTGCAGCTCTGGAGTGTCTGACCTTTTCTGTTCCAATCTTTAACGCTTTCACCAGCTGCCCTAGTTCCCTATGTTCAGCCACGGCAGAGAAGCTGAAGCTACAGAGTGCTCCAAACAGCTCGCAGTAAAGTCTGTGCGCGCTCTGTCCTCACCTATAAAAATGTCACTGAGCACAATCTCACTGCCAAAACCTCAACACGGATAAAAACACTACAAAAAATGATGTCTGGCCACATTTAGACACGCATGAGCACACATGCAGAGAGAGAGAGAGAGAGAGAGAGAGAGAGAGAGAGAGAGAGAGAGAGGGGAGAGGGATAGAGAGGGAGAGAGAGAGAGAGAGAGAGAGGGGAGAGGGATAGAGAGGGAGAGGGAGAAAGAGGGGTGAGAGAAAAGGAGAGGGAGAAAGAGAGAGGGATGGGGAGAGAGAGAGAGAGAGAGAGAGAGAGAGAGAGAGAGAGAGAGAGAGGGGAGAGGGATAGAGAGGGAGAGAGAGAGAGAGAGAGAGAGGGGAGAGGGATAGAGAGGGAGAGGGAGAAAGAGGGGTGAGAGAAAAGGAGAGGGAGAAAGAGAGAGGGATGGGGAGAGAGAGAGAGAGAGAGAGAGAGAGAGAGAGAGAGAGAGAGAGAGGGGAGAGGGATAGAGAGGGAGAGAGAGAGAGAGAGAGAGAGGGGAGAGGGATAGAGAGGGAGAGGGAGAAAGAGGGGTGAGAGAAAAGGAGAGGGAGAAAGAGAGAGGGATGGGGAGAGAGAGAG
>CM067476.1:29996207-30011293 GCA_034552555.1 Semaprochilodus insignis | reverse complement strand
GAGAGAGGGAGGGAGGGAGAGAAGGGGAGGAGGGGGGGTGATGTATGTGTGAAGACTGAAATATCAGAAGAACAGGAAGGCTCGAGGCGGATGGAAACTCAATCGTTCTTTTCCTTTATCGTCTCTCATTTAAGACGGACAAAACTGCCCCAAGGTGGGTTGGAGACGGGGAATGTGGAGGGGAGAGGAAAGGAAAGGAGGAGAGGAAAAGAGAAGAGAAGAGGAAAGAGCAGTCATTTAGCACACCTTATCCCAGAGCAAATATAGCATAGCGGAAATCTAGATAGCCTGCTGGAGGCACTCATATTCCGACCCTGACCGAGAGAGCACTCAGCCAGAAGAACACACGGCCTATTTACACTGCAACCTGCGTGTGTTTGGGTCAGTGTGTTGTAGGGCTGCACGATACGGATAAATGTGCAGTGTTGTGACCATAATTAATATATTATATATTTTGTTAAACATTGTTTACTAAATCACTCATCTGAAACTGTGATTGGTCAAGAGGCTAACAACAAACATGGTAAAGCACTGTGATTGGTTAGAGGGCTCATTTGCACATTGGAGTCTGCTATGATGACAGTAGTGCAAGGGCCAACAGAACCATAAGAACTAATAGGCAATACATTGCAGCGCCGCACTTTACTACTGAAACAAAAATTAAGAACGTCCCTAAAAATTGAGTCCAAATTGACAGTTTTGAAAACTCGGCAACGGTTCATCAATCATGTAAAGGTTAGACAATAAATATCCTCTTAATTCTTAGCCACTAAAACTGGGTTATACTTAATGTATATCAATAACAACCAATGTAAAATGACTTTGGTGATTTGGTTGATATTTCAACTGAGTGCACAAATTTTGTACTGTGTTTTAATATCTGTATAACATGCACAGTGTTTGTTAGCACCAATATCAATAAACATACTCAAGAGTGCACGAGAGAAAAGAAGCGCCGGTCACACTATCTAATGCAGCTGCACTGGTTAAACACCAGCGTTTATCAACGGTAAGCACTAACCAGAATCTTGGTCCATTAGTAAGCCGGGCATGTATTGTGATATGAAAAATCATTCAGGAATTTTCACCAGATAACTTGATCAATATTTGAAAAAGATTATTCACTGTGACTGGGGGTAAACATAATATATATATATATATATATATATATATATATATATATATATATATAAATAATAAAAAACTAAAATTATATATATATATATATATATAATCAGGTTCAATGTTCCAAACACAAAAGCAGGTGAGCTCTGTGACTACCTCTCTCTGTGTATCTGAGAAGCCTTAAATCAGAGTCCAGTAAAAATGGGAAAGTTAGTCTTTTGTATCAAGCAGTAAAAAAAAGTTGCAGCATGACATGTTTCATTTCTTTGTCTAACTAGGCACTGCACATCCTGCGATGTGAGTATTGCGCATGCCTGATGACGATCCGGAAACGATACACTGTGCAGCCATACAGCAAACCCACTGCTACGAATTCCAATTACATGCTTTGCAGCATATTTAAAATGCATAGGTGTAACAGGGTGTGATGCGATTAAAGAATGCCCAAAATGATTTATGTTGTTCGACCTTGATTCATCACGATGCCACAAGCTCATAAGGAATATCTGCGATGCTGAGGGCACGCAATTAAAAATAAATAAATAAATAGATGTTGTTAGATGGTTCATTTGCATATTGCAGCCTTCCTCAGCAGCAATATTGCATAGGCCAGCATCATGATAATGATTAACAAATGATATATTGTGTAGCCTTGGTGTGTGTGGGGGAGGGGGGGCGTTCTTGCACAGTATGTAAAATATACACCACTGAGAGCAGAAGAGGAGCCCAACTCTCTACACTGCTCTGCTTAACAGCAGCAGCATGCAAGTGTGAGAGGGAGAGAGAGAGCGTGTGAGGAAGAGTGTGTGACAGGAATTAAAAGCCCCCTCAGAGAGGCCAGTCAGAGCAGGATAATCATGAATATTTCAGTACAAATGAAAAGATGAAATGAAAAGATGACAAGCTTTCACTCTCAATAGCTGTGCTCTCCATCTCTCTCCTCAGCACTCCCTTCTTCTTCTCTCTCCCTCTCTGTCTCTGGCCAGCAGTCGAGGGGCAAAAAAAATCTGAATGAATTTAAAGGTCAAAGAAAAAAAAAAAGATTCAAGTGTGTGTGTGTGTGTGTGTGTGTGTGTGTGTGTGTGTGTGTGTGTGTGTTTCAATTTGAGAGAGCGTGGAGCATCTTATCAGATTCCAGCCATAACGGTGAAAGACACAGAGTTCTTTGTGAGACCATGTGTTTCTGAGACACAACCATGTGAACCTGAAGCAAAACTAGCAGCACATGACAACCATGTGATAACCATGCTGATTCCCGACACACAAACACTCTTTTCAACAGCTTTAAAGCGCAGACAGTGAACCACACACACACCCAAATAACTGCACACATCGCCGGCGGTCAGACTCAGAATCTGGACACGGCCAGCAAACGTGTGTACAGCGCTGTTCAAAAAGATAGAGACCACCTTTAAGTTATTCAACTTCCAGCCAAAACGGTCATTAAGCATCAAGTTAGTCATTTTCAGGAGACCAGCAAAACTGTCCCCATCAGATAAACAGTACTTTTAGAGAAAGAGAGAAAAACTAGGCCTCACTCTTTCCTCTGGTCTGAGAAAGCCACAGGTGTGTCTGTCCATACTTCCACTGTGAGAAGATAACTCAATCAGACAGACAGGCGGGCGGAGGGGGGAGGGGTTAGAGACAGCAGGAAGGAGTAAAGGAGGGGAAGAAAGAGAGGCAAAGTAAGAGACAGGCAGATACGAGAGGCAGAAAGAGAGCGTGAGAGACAGCGCGAGAGCATAAAACAAAATGGGAGTGAGAAAAAAGACAACAGAGAGAAGAGAGAGGCAGACAGAACACAAACTGAGGAGATAGAGAGAAAGAATATAGAGTTTGAGATGGAGAGAGGAGTGGCAAAGGAGTCAAAAGAAGAGAGAACAACAGAGAGAATGAGAGAGAAAGAAAAGTGAGAAAGAGAGAAGAGAAAAGATACAGACTGAGAGAAAATGCTTTATATGATTATAAAAAGAGAAGAGGAGAGAGAGAAAAGAGAGAAAATAGAATGAGAAAGTGAGAGAAGGAGAAAAAGAACACATTAATTTTCCCATCCACCTCTTTAAAAGGAAAAGAAGAAAAGGTGAAGAAAAGTCTGGGTGGAAAAGCAAGAAATATCACATGAACGAGAGTCAGGTGTCTGGCACCGTGTTCTCTCAGGACTGACTACCAGGGTGGTGTCTGGAGTGGTCAAAGGTGAAATGCGACAGCTTCAAGGCCTGCGCACACACTGCGGCTGCATTCAGGTTACTTAATGTGTGGCGTCCTCCAGCGTGTGCTTGAGGCGTGGGCCTCTGTCTAATCACTGTTTTAGCTGCCACTGTTAAAGAAAGTCCCTTAGCAACAGGGCTTCTGAGAACCCAACACAGGTTTTACACCTGGCTTTAAAAGTCTGGGAAAAAACTGATATAAAACCAGACGCTGCACAGACTCCCCACTTCCGCACAGTCCTCCCACATTTTGCGCAAATCCAAATGCCTGTGGTTGAGAACCACGTTCTGTGGTTTACCATGCACGAGGCCTACAAACGGTGCGTTAGGCAAGTGCATCAGTTCCATATAGAACATGCAGGCAGAATGCGTTTGATTTGCACCTGAAACTGGCACAAAAAAGCTTAGCACAACACAGAGAGAGAGAGAGAGACAGAGAGAGAGAGAGAGAGAGAGAGAGAGAGAGAGAGAGAGAGAGAGAACAGAGCAAGTGTTTTTGTTCATATCATCCTCACTAGAGTGCAGACACTCCTGTATGAACTAGTTTCAACAGCACACTCCAGATTCAAGAAGTCTAAAATCAGCACAGTGAATCTACTGCTTGTACCGAATTGTACCACTCGAGAAGAGAACAGCAGAAAGAAGAGCAAGACAGTCACACGACTAAAGGTACTTATTAACCAGCAATGCTTTTAATCCAATAAGCTTAGCACAATTCATACAACTCAGAAATCTTTTATTTAATTCTGCCAGTAACGCAGAGACGCATTACCATACAAAAGTGCTTAAACTGCAAGAGACCTCATTCAAATTAATTAGGAGTGATAATTTGATCTCGGTCAGGAATAAAAGATAGTTTGGGACTCGTCGAGAGAGAGAGAGAGAGAGAGAGAGAGAGAGAGAGAGAGAGAGAGAGAGAGNGAGAGAGAGAGAGAGAGAGAGAGAGAGGGAGAGAGAGGGGGAGAGGAAAAAGAAGCTTCTCGTTCTAAAGTCTCTTTGCCAGCTCTGTGACCTCTGACCTCTAACCCAAACCCTCAGCGGTGAGAACTAAACCTCATCATCTCCCTGTTTTTCAGTGAAGGGAAATTACTCTGGATCTCCAGCTTCGTCTACTGTGCTCTTCATCTGGGTCAGCCCCCTCACACGACTCCGGAGACTGCAATTAAAGAGCACAAAAGGCTCGGGAAGAGAAAAAAAAAAAAAAAAAAAAAAAAAAAAAAGCACGCACCTGTCTATTCAGAGCCTTACAACAGCAAGCCAATAAAGCACAGCATTTGGGCTCGCTCACAGAGGAAGCAGAGATTTATGGGATTGGGAGTTCATTCCAGACTAAGTCCCACTGCAGACAGGGTCACGAGGACTACAGCTACCAGGATACAGATGGAGGTCAAGGCACGGATTTTGAAGTTATTCAAACAAACAAAAACTCTTTCAGACCAAGGTCATCACATAAGCATGCTGGAAATGAGCTTGTGATTTGTATGCAAGTTACTCAGAGAACAGTGAACTCACCCAGGAACTGGTATGACAGTAGACTTTTTCCATTATAACTGATCTTATGCAATCACCCAAGACATGTTTGGTGTCCAAAGTATGTTTCTTTAGTTTAGCACTGGAGTTACGAGGCTGAGACGGCAGACAATTAACATGTGAACAACATTCGGGGTTCAACATGGCTCCTACTGCTGTTTTAGCTATGCAACATACGTTTGTCTTATGATACGGGTTGCAGTACACTAGGGCTGTGTATTGGCAAGAACCTGGTGAGACGAGACGTATCACAATATAGTGGTTACGATTTAATATACTGCAATACTTTAAACAAGGGAATTTACTGAGAAGCTGTCATAGTACAAAAAGCATACCACCATATATGTATGTTTGCTGATGCAAACGTTAGTGGTGCACTCTTACACTACTGATTTACATTGGAGTGGGAAAGTCTCCTTGCTAAAGATTACACCACCGCTATCTAGCAGTCGTGGGTTTAAACATAACACAAAATTATTAAAAAGTTAATAAAAATAAGCATAGATGTCAGATGTGAAAAAAGTAGAAAGGAGAGCCGTATAAAAAGATGTACAGAATCATTAAAAGACCAATTATGCTAAGTTTTGTGTTCATAATTTAAATTTCATAGTGTGAAGGAAATTTGCAGGTGTATAGAAGCGTACGGCTCAGAGGTGTTAATCACCCTTAGGTACATTTCAGTGAAGGTGACTTTTTTTGTTTGGTGAAATTTGTTTAATACTGTACTTAAAATGACAAATTATAAATATGACAGGCAATCCTAAATTAATCCAGTGTCAGAAGCTACATACGCTAGTTTATTTGAGATTAACAATTTTACATAATTTGAGACAGACAGATAGACATGCCGTTTGCACAGTGCTAACTTGTTTCCATTACGTGCTAGCTACATTAGCCTCTTATCTCCAGTGGATGCGGTACACTGAGAGCCAAACATGTCTTGGCTGATTGACAATGTTTGGTCTGAAGTTGTTTTTTTTTGCCAAACTACTCTAAAATACTGATTATGTAGATGTGGAGCTCAGAGCGATGGGCCGACGATCCATTACTGCTGGCCCCTGTGTGTGTGTGTGTGTGTGTGTGTGTGTGTGTGTGTGTGTGTGTGTCTGTCACTCTGGGCCAAAGGTAATTTACCTCTGCAGCTCCAATTATGGCCTCTCCTTTAGACTCTGTGTCAGAGCAGTATCATTTAAGTAATTGCTTTGGACTCCGGGTGTGCTTTTGCACAAAGGAATAGAAGAAAAAAAAACACAGAAACATGCCCCTGAAACGCACGTAAAGCAAAACTAGAACACGTGGTGCCATACCAGCACACTCCTTGTAACCTGGACAGCACACGTTGTTAAGGCTTCTCTTAAATAAACCCAGCCCGGCAAACCTATTCCTCATCCATTATGCATTACTCCATCTACTTCTCTTCATCTTGACAGATTAGTCCCGCTGAGAGGTGGTGCGACGCTGCGTGATGAAGGGATCCTATTCCTTCGTTCTCTGGTGAGTTGGGTAAACCACTGCATCATTAAAAAGAAAAGAGTAGGCGCACTGGTGACTTCATTCTGCTCAGCGAGTTCCGGAAGAGAGAGGATTCATTTGTGTCTATACGAGGTTTGTAAATGAGCAGACATTGCATTCGCTTCAGGTGAAGAGACTACAAAGCTCTCTGTAAAAACTATTCAGCACATGCAGCACATACTATATAAGCCAGAGCAGTGATCCCCATCCCTCCATCTGGGGATCTACTTTTTTCTGAGTTTAGTTCCAATCTGCATCTACCATGCTGCATGATCCCCATGCCTACACTAATGCATGGGATCCAGACAATCAAGAACTTTAGAAGAAGTTAATTAGCCCAAGCAAGTGTGCTGGATTATGGTTAGAATTAGACTATGCAGGGAGGTAGATCTCTAGGACCAGGGTCTGTGACCACTGGGCTTGAGAGTGAAAATAAAAATGCTAAATAAAAAAAGCTAAAATATGGCGAGCATGCGCTGTCGAGTCGTCCAGAGGTGAGTTTTCAAACATCTTTATATATCAACCTCACCCAAACAGGCTCAAACGAAGGTCCGGTTCCATGTTTATGTCTCAAATGCAACACCAACAGTATACCAGTGCTGAATTCACTCACATCCTTGTAAGACGTGTCCTTCACAAGTTTTGAGCTTTCAAAGCGCTCACAAACGTCAGATTCATCTGCTTGTTGGGCTTCAAAGCGCGACCCACATCACTTGTCTTTTGCAGGTTGCATGCAGTTACACATTTCCACCAGAGAGGTCTCCAAATCTCCAAACCTTACGTAGTGCAGCTTTAAAGGAGAACAGTTTCTCTTCTTTGCTTTTCAAAAAAAAAAAAAATTGCATAATTTGCAATTTGCATAAACCAGGCTGAAGGCCTATTATTCATAAGTCACTAAATTAATCTGAACTGATCCAAAATGGATGATGTCATACCAAACATGATTTATTTATTTTTTTGGCGATGGTGAAAGACTTTATTGCACTCATTCTCTGCTGGACCTCTGCAAACTTCCACAGGCGACATGAACTCACTCCGCCAATCAGTGTTATCAGCATTGGCACGGTGCCAGCCAAGATGACAGTTCGACAGTAACTAGAAGTTTTGTGACAAATGTCAGGCGGTTTGTCTTCTGCTCCGTCATGCGTGGAAATCCTTCTCCACAGTCACCTCAAACTTTGGCTTCCGAGATGTGTGCAAATGTTCCTATCACTTTCCCAGAATGGAGAGCAACCTACTACAAGACTTTCCGAAGAGAAAAATATATTTTGCGGTCCTTTGTCAATTTGTTCATTTTCTAGGGCGGATGTAAAACTGCAGAAAATGCAATCAATTCACTTAAAAATAATTAATTGTGCAAGACAAGCAGTTTGCCAGTGTACTGGTGGTATCAACAACATGCTTAGGAAAAAAAAAAACTCTGATGTAATTTATCACAATAGCAATAAAATCATGTTATTTTCAATCCTACATAACACAGTTACATTAACTTAAGGAGTTAGCTGAGCATTCATGACTCATTTACATTCATATGGTAGATGGCGGGTAGAGCCGGAGGGCAAGATCATGTTCCATCTCAGGACCCAAAATTGATTTCTATTCCAATCAGAACTGGTTTATGTGTGTGTGTGTGTGTGTGTGTGTGTGTGTGTGTGTGTGTGTGTGTGTATTCGTGTGTTCTCCTCGTCAATCTTTAACCTTGATCCTTCCAACCCCCCGGTGCACATTCATGAGTCAGATGTAGTTCCTGTCATAATCTGATTGGATGATGAGTGGCTAAATCAAACCATTATAGTGTATCTGTATACAGTTGGCTCAACATGACTTCACTAAGCTTTCAAGCAGTTCACTTAAGCGATACATCTAAAAGACTCAAGATCTCAGGCTGTAACACCGTACCACCCTACAGGAAGAAATATGGGACTGTTACAGGATTGTATTGGTCTTTCCCGTCCGACATCTGATCCTGCATTTTCTGCCAATATAAGCCCTACTGCAAAACCCATAAAATCTGATGACCTCTATACTGTTCTGAAGAGTAAACATGGCAGAACCCATGCACTCACCATTCCTGGCGTAAAACAACTAGACCCCCTCTTAGAGACACTCCGTCTGTCAGTTTTTACCCCTGAACACTACAGCTAAATTCTTAGAGAAGAGTTAGAGACTTGCTACAGTGACAGTGATCGCAGGAGTGACAGAAGCCACTATATCAAATGAAAGGAGACATTCATGCGATTACGGGCAGCACCAGAAGCCCCTCAGTGTGATAGAGAAGGACCAAATTAATATTAATGAGAACATGGGGCTATAATTAACAACCTTATTACAGAGAGAGAGAGAGAAAGAGAGAGAGAGAGATACCGTATTGACAGAGACTGAGAGACTGGAGTAGTGTGTGCTTGACTGAGCTAATTCAGGATGACAGCAAAGCCATTTACTCAGAAAACAATGTGTCGGAATGACCTACTCAGCCCACTCAGATGCTACAGCTACAGGGAGACAGGGAGCAAAAGAGAAAGAAAGAAAGGGAGCGAGTGAGAGAACTGGTGATTGAAATCAAAATGAAAAAGGACAGTGAGGACAGCCACCTACGGAGAAAGACAAAAGACATAACTAGTAGGAGCTTGTCCAGACAGAGGAACCAGCATGAATCTGTGTATACGTTCTTATGATGGAGGGGTGGAACTGAATGAACGGCTGGCTGGCCAAATCAGGACGTGTGTGTGTGTGTGTGTGTGTGTGCGCATGCATGTGTGTGTGTGTCAGTCTGTCTGGAGAGCTGTACTGTACAGTCCATGCCTCCATCTGTTCTCTGGCTGCCCAGAAGCTTGCAAAGCTCCTCACACACACCTCCAAGAGTGGCGTGCTCCACTACACGCTCTGCTCTGCCCCTCCTCCTACGTACCCAGACCACTGCAGAACCACCCGCGACAAGCAGGACTGAGAACGTACAACCTCACAGTGATTTGATTATGATTCATTCATTAGGATTCAGTTCAATGCATCATGAAATCTCTTATTCCCATATGATTTGACTCAGTTGTGGCTCTATAGTAGTCTATTAGTAGATCTGAAATGACCAGGCAATCTAAAGTTTTACCACAATCTGGTTCAGTCACACTCTTCAGCAAACAATTCAACACATCATAAGCACCTAAGAAATCAATTCAATTGATTCAATTAGATTCTTTGAATTTTAGCTCAATTAGACCTCTGTACACTTGCATGCAGTAATGATTCTGTACATTTAGATTCAATTACAATAATATACAATTTGATTCAATGAGAATCCTTTACAGTTAAACTCACTTAAGATTCTTTATAATACAATTTAATCATGAATCCTCACAATTTGATTCAAATATGATTCTTTACCACTTGATTCAGTTACAGTTCCCAATTTAATTTATCCACAGTTCTTTATAACTTGAGTCAATCACAATTACTTATGACTCATTTTACTGGCAATTCTTTACAATTTGATTCACGTACTAGAGTTCTCTAAGAAATAAATCAGTGTAATATAAAACAATACAATTTAAAACAAGATAATTATGAAACCTCAGATTTGACCACAATTAGATGCAATCAGAATTCTTTAGAAAACTACTCAATGCATTTGCACAGTAGTGAAAGACAGTAAAGACAGTAAAAGCACCAGGATGCATCTTCTCAGCACCTTTATGTTCAAGAAATGCCAAATGTCAAATCTATAAAACAATATTTCAAGAAAAACAAAAAAAAAAGAAACCCATGCATGATTTGCTAAATATTCCTGTAGCTGATTATGACTCATTCTCGCATACTAAAACAAGGGCACAGTACAGGCTCGCGCACACACTCCCCAAGAGCACTCTGATGGGACCATCTCTGTCTCGGCTCGAGATCCTGACCCACAAAACTCGAGTGATAGCACATAAACACTAGCTTTTAAAAAAAATGCAAATGCAGTTAATTAAACAGCTCTCTTCTTTCATCTCTCGTGCACACTCTCTTCTCTCGCTCTCTCTTTCTCTTTCAAGTGGAGTGCTACAGCTAGATTAGAGGACCTCTGAGCTTCTCTGAGGACCACTGGGGACCCCACTGCTGACCAGTCTGTGCCCACTCGCGGTGCCTCTTGGTCAGCTTTGACTCCATTGCTTTTAGCCTGATTGAAGAGCCCTCTGAGGTCCAGACAATCAAGAGGCCCACACAGTGGGCAGAGGAGAGGCCATGGCAGGAGAGGGGTCAGTGATGCTAAAGAGCGCTCTCTGCAGATTTGAAGGAGTGTTTGGTAGGACAACACGAGAGAAGGAAAAGAGAAAGAGCTGGTTAGGGATGCTCACGTATTCCCATTTCCGAACAGGAAGCAGCTATACATGAGTAATAACCCAGAGAAGTATGCTTCTAATCTCACAACGATTCGAGTCATTATTTTATATCTTACTTTATACAGTGCATCATGTCATGTTCTGCTTCAGTCTTCCACAGCCAGCATACTTTACATAGAAACATCCACTGGAAATCCCTGTGTCATCAACCTAATCCTGACCACTAGCCTAGCCACTGATCCATAGGCTAACATACCACCAAGCTAGTACTGGTGCCGCCCTCACTGTGTGGGCACGCACGCACATGCACACACATTCTCCATCAACCTGAAGAACCATTTCACCATACAAAGAAGCATTATGCATGAAAAATAAAACTTATGGTTCTAGCCTAGGTAGAACTTCTAGGTAGAACCAATGCCTTTACCTAAAACAAAATCATAAAGAACCATCTTTTTTATATGCGTATCATTAAAATGCTAATGATAACCATTCCTTGTGCTGGCCCATGTTTTGAGGAGCGAAGGAAATATTTTAAAGAAGGAGCCTAGGAGAGGACAGGAGAGGAAGAGAGCGCAAGTAGCACAGCTCATGAAATACAAAGCTCCATTATAACTCCATCTCCATCTTAAATCTTCAAGTACCCTCTTCATCTCTCTCTTTCCCCCTCTCTCTCGCTCTCGCTCCTGGGTATTGGCCACAGCCTGTCCTCCATTTCACATCTCAGTGAATCCATCATGTGATGCCTCAGTGGTCTCTTCTGCTTCTACCAATCTCCCTCCACCCCACCCCCTCCCCCAACCCCAACACATACACACGCACATACGCAACACTTAATGAAAATGTCAAAGAGCGAGTCTACCATATGTGAATATGGAAATATCTACTTGCTACATACAGTGCTCGATTAGCTGTAGCATATGAGCCATGTCAATCTAAATAAAGGACGGAGGCATACGGTTATTCAGCCTTTACCATTCCGTAACATTTGAATAATGCTTCCAAGATCTTCGACCCTAAGTGAGCCCGCAGGGATCAGAATGATTTGTTCTCCTCTTGCATCCGAAATGATGTTGGTGCATTTCGAGGGCTAGCGATGAGCGTTACCAGCTGCATGACCACATGTCTTCACACTCCGTGGCGGAAACTGGACAGTTAGAAGTGAAAGGCTGCCAAAACCAGTCAGTCTCCATTTCGAATAAAGAATAGCTGATTTACAGTGGAAGAAATGAGACCATTTAGGTTAATGCAACATAGCTTAGCACTTGATGTGCACATGGGCACATACATAAATGATGATATACCATCATAGTACACTGCGTGCCCGGGTAAGTCGAGCAACCTAGTTAAATGGACGTTCCAACATTCCAGATTGGTCATAACTAATACACCTTACCAAATACTCATGCCATGAACCGTGTAGAAGGTCTCACCCGTCACAGAGAAGAGAACCTTCACGTAGTGCCCACTGTATGAATAATGAACACTACCTGATCTAGCCATATTAACCTTGAATAAGGGTGTGAGACATAGTGTAGGAAAGCAAATCTCTGATGGGGGGGATTTCACACCTCATTTCTCCGTTCTCTATAGCTTAAAGTAGTTGTCACTAGTCCTCAATTTGGAAATCTGCTTTCCTGCAGAGTTGAGCTTGCATCTAACCAGCCACCCCCCTGTACCTAACACTAAAGCATCTGATCCAGGCAATCAAGAGACTGTGAAGAAGCTAGACCAAGCTAGAGGAGGTGTGGCAGCTTGTGGTTGGAACTAGACTCCGCAGGAAGTTAGATCTCCAGGACCAGGGTTGGTGAACGCTGATTTGAAAGGACAGTCCAGTTAGTCTAGGAACCCCCCACGGTGACATGACTGTATCTATAGTTTCTGAGCTTGCACACTGACTGTCATTATAACCTGTGCCATCAGATTTTGTGGTCATCTGCCAAACACAGATTAGCAAATTACTGTCCTGTAACCAGCTGTACACTACACATACAATAGACAGATTAAATAGAAAGATTCTGAGGGAGCCTATTCCTTTCACCCCAAAACCAAGCCTGTCCAACACACATACAGGAAAATCCCTACTCTGAGCTTAAGTTATGCTGCTAATTGGACAAACAAAATCTGTTTTATGAAATACCACCAGTGAAGACCACCATCACATACAAAGCCCATTATTACACGCACAAAAGGCACTGACAGCCCATTTTCAGTAAGACTAATTTAACCGAGAAAATCCAAGGTCCAGGAAACAGACTGCTCTGTTCCCAGAAAATGCTACCTTCCTGTAGGCTAAACAGGAAACTTCCTCAACATCACAGTCACAGTGAGATGGCACAAGAGCCCAGCACAGGGAAACGCCTTACCTTCTTCAAACGGCCAGTGCGCGTACCAGTGAAGACCACAGTGTTGCCGCGGTAATCATAGGCCGCTACTGAGGTCATCCCGTCATCCTTATCTACGAAGAGCGGAATGCCCTCGATCGTGCTGGTGCCCCCCAGAGGCTGGTTGAAATCCTGCCCGCAGAAATTATCATCGATCTGCAGAGGCTGTAAAACAGAAAGAGGGAAGGTTAGGGCATGTGAACATGTTATTCTGAGCAGGAGATAAGAATCTAAATAAGATTGGACAACCAAATATTGCCTGGGAACAGTACAGTCCGACCCGAACCACAGAACCAGGTATAGAATCCAAACTGGACTGATTGTGTTCAGACTACCATCAACCAGATATAATGCCTGATAAGATACTTAATCTCAAACTTAAGTTTATCAATCCATGACATGATCGTTTCCGATTAGTGTTTATTCAGGATGAACTTTACATAACATGTTGTTTCCACTGTGGCATTGAGGACACTGGCAGAACTTTCTTCCATTCCAGCAAGCCAGATTAAAATGGCTTCATCCTTCAACATCGTAGCCATAAAATGCAATTTCTGTGGGTTTTCAAGGTCCTTCAGTTGAATTACAGACTTTCTACTTTCTTCAATAACACTGATGGTATATATTTGCATGATTGATTGGATTTATTTGTTTTAGCAGCTGAGCAATGGAGTCAACGTTTAGAAAAGCCTTTTTATTGTGTTTATATGCTATTTTTATGTGGCAGCTGCACAAGAAAGGAAAACTGCAGTGAACAATAGTGAGAAATGAATTGTTTCCTCACCACGGGTTCTACTCATTCTTCAATGCTCACCAACAGCTCAATGTAGGGTCACAACATCTCACATACGTAGCCCTTTTCCACCAACATGAAACGGGTTCCGCTGTAGTTCACACATTAAATTTTGAATCACTCGGCGCATTTCCACCAAATTGCCGCATTGGAGCCCAAAATGATTATTCCCAATTGGAGCCAAAGAGTAGTGGGCTCTTTAGCAAGAAGAGTCTTCTTATTACCGGTAGTAGAACTGTCTTGCTTTTTGGATAAAACCAAACATCTGTAATAACAGCGTAATAATGCTCGCAGGTAATCTATGTGCTCCGCCATCTTGTTTGTATGATTTACTACAGTGGTGAAACAGCCTTTGTTGGTATTAATGTTGTATTCGTTCCTTGGTTCCAATAAAAACTGATGTACATGCAGACTGGCTCCCCGAATAGCACCAAGGGTTTACGAAGCCTGACTGCAACCAGTTCAAGAAGTTTCCAAGTTGATGTGATAAACAAGCTGATAAACAGATATTTGACTTGACTATACTGAGGAAAATAATTATGGCCATCTACAGGGCCTGCAGAAAAAGGTTACAATAATGAAAGTATGGAGGAAGGATAAGATAGGAAGATGCGCAATGAGAAAGCTGAACGTGACCTGAGCTTAGCAGATTTTAAACAAACAACCACACATGAACAGTTACATCCTGTCAAGTTCAGACGAACTGAACATAGTCTATACGAGATACTGCAAAACAATAATCAGGGACACACGGGGGTGATCACTGTGAACCAAACAAAACCATCAATAACACTGCGGTATAAATATACTGAACAAACACTCCACATGCATTTACTTTACAGCGTCACGGGATTCAGTGATCTAACATTTGATGTTGTTTCTCCGCAGTTGCACTCGTCTCCACAGCTCTCCAGGCAAGGGGAAACTTAAACAAACACACAGTGATAGAAGCATTAAGCAGAATCGCTTGCTGGTTCTCTGCGGCCAAAAATCTGAACACTCTACGGAGGGAAAACAGGAAAGAAAAATAACCCACAAAAACACTCAAAGGGATTCTTAAATGTAGCCGATGTGATGAAACACTGTTTTGCGCCGATCAACATTTGATCACGCTCAAAAACAAATCAGCCTTATCCCATTATGATCCTGATCCAATAAATGTGATGAAGGGAACAATGCTACAGTAAAACGACAATGGCTTTTTCTTCGGGTCATCTCATCA
>CM067476.1:29976207-29991207 GCA_034552555.1 Semaprochilodus insignis | reverse complement strand
CGGCGTCAGCCCACAATTACTATATCAGCGCATCTCTGCAAATTACAGCCTATGTTGGGTCATGACCCTTCCAGAGCCTTCATTTACACACTTCTACAATCCTGACAAAAACTCAGTCACACTGCTTCATAAACAATGTAGATTTAGTATGTAATGAAACAGAGATTTTCGAACTAAAGCTAAATCAGTGTGAAGACACGCTAAAAGCTCCTTCTCTAACAAACATCAGAGCAGTCTCTCTGTGCACGAAAGATTCGGCACGTACCAGTGAGATTCAAGTAATTGGCCACAGTCATGTGACCAAAGCAACGTTCTGAAACAATGTGTGCGTGTGAAAGGGGGATGGGTAGTGGGGGGTTTAATCACAGTGCGCCGGGTGTCAAAGCCACAAGCACTAGAGGAACAAGTCAAACCTCAGAGAATTAAAAGTGTGTCCAGGGTCCTCATGCCTGTGTGAACGTAAATATCTGTGTTTCTGCGAACAGGTAACTAAGCAGTGGAGAAAAAAAACAGACTGGGTGCAGTACACACATCACTACGAAAACAACTGTGTTCAACTCTCAACACTTGTCACATATTGCCAATGTCACCGTCACTGTATGCTGGCCCATACATTCAGTGTAATCAGTAGTGCTGCTTGTACACGGCTTCATGAGGTTCTCTTATGACGTGATTCCTTGGAAAAGAAGCAGACTCAGAACTGGACACAGGACTTTGATACGAGAACACATATCTATACATGCATATTTTCTTTCTGATGCAGTTCCGATTGTGATATCTCCTAATTAATGTGTACAGCCTTTTGTGTCCCTTCAAACTGAAGCTTACTAAACAATAGCGTGCCCAAACAGAATGAGTAATGGTGCATGTGGATAGTGGGAAGACTCCGACACCCACATATCCGAAACCACGCATTAACGTGTGTGTGTGTGTGTGTATGTGTGTGCGTGTCTTGTTCTGGCTAAGGCACAGACTGCTTATTATGCGTCTGCCCAGGAAGGCCAAGCACTATAAATACACAGCACTAGAGCTGTTAGCAAATACACCTGGCCACCTTATACACAGCCACAGAGACACATCCACACACTTGCTCTTACTTCAGTCCAAGTCTGCAGTAAAAACACATTACACATACATTCAGTAATTCTTCCTAAGACTTTAACCATCAAATGCGGCACAGCGATAAAAGTCCCAGATTCCCGTAAAGAATGTCACACCAGCGTACGGCCATACACCGCCCAAATTCCACACATTGACCACACAAACAGTCTGCTGAGGCCTTTAATAGACCATGGTGTGATACACTGAGTCTGTGTGTGTGCGGGGGGGAGAGAGATGTTTGTTGTTTGAAGTTGGTTCTGCACTGGATTTAATGTAGTTGCATATGAACTTTATTACTGTTTTATGTAATCAGACTTGCTTATGTGCTTAATACAAATGGACAGAAATCAAGCTTAAAAATGGCTGCTTCTATCTGTATCTACTTACAAAGTATGGAAAGGATTTAGATCTACGTGCCTGTGAGTCTTAGGAATGTTCGCTATGGGCCCAAAAATATTCGTTGGTCAATCCTAAGAACTTAAACAAAAACTCTAAAAGCATAATGATTATTATACCTCATCATTACACCGAGACATTTCCATGATCTGTTACGTATTCCCATAATTAGTTTCTCTGAGGTTTAATAAACTAAAAAGAACCAGCACTGCCATGTCCTTAAAGCATCAATCACACTATGATCCTCATTTCGTTTCACATATTACACTGTAGTGAGTCCAATTAAACAGGACTAACAAACACACAGTTGGCCAATGTTCTTTAAACACTAACTTTATATATCTATGACGTTCAGAATATAATTTATCATGAGGAGAAGTATTATGATATGGGCCACCTCTACAGTATTAATGTGTGAAGAATATAGCATATTTAATGGGACAACACAGTGAGGTGACTGAAGAAAAGGCCTTATATGTGCAAACATACTGTGTCAAAAAAGGCTCATCAGTGGGAATCAAACTCGGAATATTTTATATATTGGCAGAACAGTGCTATTAAACTTAGGAATGATGACTGGCACGCCAAAATGGAAAACAGTATCACTTTGTTTTGCAGCATAGCAGTTCTGCACGTACTGTAGTAGATATCGCTGCAATAATGATTAACACAGGTTTTAATGTACAGGGGAGGGGGAGAAGGAGAGAGACAGAGACAGAGAGACAGAGAGAGAGAGAGACGGGGGGGTGGTATAATGGGAAAAGGAAAAGATGAGACAAGATAGAGGGGGAAAAGAAAGAGGGTAGAGAGTGAGGGAGAAGAGAGAAAACATACGAGAGACTGAAAGAGAGAGATGTGGAAGGAGAAAAGATGGAGAGGATGACAGAGTAGGAGAGGGGGAGAGACAAGAAAGTAAGAAAGACAGGAGAGAAAGATACAGAGAGAGAAAGAGGGAGAGAGACAGACAGAGAGAGAGAGAGAGAAGTGGGAGCGAGAAAAGAGAGCGAGAGACTGAACAGGCCTAGCAATCCATGAATGAGAAGAGCTGAGAACAGATGAGCTGAGACGGACAGTTTATCTTTGACTGTATGTGTTTGTAGGTTTGTGTGTGTGTGTGTGTGTGTGTGTGTGTGTGTGTTCACGGTGGTGTGAGATAAGCCTGCATCAGTGTGTGAGTGTAAAGTATGGATCTGAATTCAATCAAAGGCATGTAATCTGAAGTGTTTAGCTGAGCGGTGAACACGGCCTGTGTTACAGAAAACCATTTAACAGATTAAAACTCCAAATCTGCACACCAGAGAGTGTGTGAGAACCAGATAAGCACTTCAGCAGCCACTCGCAACCACACACACACACAAATCTGCTGCTCGCTCAGCTGCCTCGTCATAGAAATTATGATGCAAACACAAAAACACACACACGCCTCTCTAATGCCCTTCATACCACGACACCGCACGTCCTCATCTCTAGTAATGGGACTTGTCAAAGCACTTCCGCAGTGTGAAGGTCATGTGTTTATTTCTATTACTAAACTAACAATGCCTGCTTTTTAGGGCCCACCCGATACATCAGGTCTTATTTGAACCCGCCAGTGTGATCAGTATCAGCCAATAACATTTCAGATGATGAGGTAAAAAACACTACACAGCACTACCAGTGGGAAGCTCAGTATGAGGCACACTCAGTTTAACTACATGACAATAATACAAAACGGCAACTACAAAAACACAAGCCTGACCTTCAGCATGAGGGAAAATAACTTTGTTCTATGAACAGAACTAAAGAAATAAAAAAAGGAACAATAAGAGGTCAAAGCAAAAGTGCAATGTATTCTGGGTAGCTCTGCCTTTAGTGTTAAAATATTTATATTATTTAAAGGTGCCATAAAACAGAACTAACATAGCATGAACCTCAAACGCTGTTGTCTTCTCCTTCAAATACAAAGATGTTTGGTCTCGGCATGGAGTTGTAGAGGTTCCTAATGGTGTCCTGCGATAATCCATCCCATACAGCACTGAAGATGACCTGCTGCCATTCTGAGTCACTCCATGACAGTCTGGCACGACACCATTGCAGTCTTTGGTGACGTTGACGTGGTGTTAAGGGCAGTGGTTGTAACAGTCTGTGTGCATGTAGTCCTGCGTTGTGCAGCCACCTGCCAATAGTGCTGGCACTAACAGGATGACTCAAGGATGACGTCACTGCTCAATGAATGTCCACAATCACGGCTGTTGGGTCAGTCAGGTACAGCAATAAGGCCCTACCTTGCTTACATCACATTACATCATGAAACTTGAATCATTCACATGTATCACAATGTCAAACCTACCCACCAAGTTTCATTCCTGTCGGCTGATTCCTTCTGGGTGCAACTATTTGTGCAACTGTTCTTTTACGATGAGTGTATAAATTAAATACAGTATACAATTAAAACAGAAACAGAAAAATTATATTTTAGCCCTTTAAAAACAGTACACCTCAGTCTGGTCGTACAGCCCATGTGTGTGCCTGAGCTTGTAGAGGGCTCTGACAGAAGTGGACTATTAATCATGTCTCACTGTATCTAACATGCACACCGGCACACACTTGCACACACACCACTCTGTCATCCCTGTAATATTGACTCGTGACCTTCACTAACCAAGGACCGGTCTGGGGTCACATCAGAGTCATGGGGTCAAGCATGTCTACTGACCACAGCTTCACCTCTGACCTATTGACTGAGTAATTTACGACCGTGCAACGATGACTAAAGCATGTGCCAATATGTTCTGGTTTGGTAAAAAGGTTTCATTGTGTCTTTGTCAATAAAAATATATTGTCATTATGAAGGTCTGGGATTTCGTGGCTACTCACTGCTGTGTGTATCTGGCAAATCATAATTCAGTTTTCTATGGTGGACTGCAGATAAAGTCATTGAGTCAGATTTATTCACAGTGGTTGTGGTGTCATGACGTCTTCGGGACAAATTTAGCTATTTCATTTGCTATAAAAAATAGTCAATTTGTTAATAACTGTAGCAACAAATCAGAAAAAAGAAATAGCCTCACAGCACCTTGGACGTACATCTCTGCTATGAAAGTGTTCAGGCTTGTTTTTAGAGGCATTAAACTCTTTGGACGGCTGGTTTCCATTACCACTGCTGTATACAATTCTGACTTGGTACGCTTTTCAAGTACAACAAACTTCACATCAAATTACTTGGAGTGACTTGGCTTACACATTTGACTTAATTATGCAGAAATCTGGATAATATAGGTGGAACTGGAATGTGGCATATTCCGTTCTCATTATTGGTGTAACAACACACCAAATCAAATGTGATCACATCATGTGCTGTTGATAGCATGACAGAACATGGTCAGAGTTTACATAATAGCTTGTGGCTTACAGATTAGATGGTGGCAACAATGAAATCAACACTCATCAGCACATACATACACATTGTCCTTTTTAGTCAGTGCAACTCGAAGGAAATGGTTAAACAGCTCTGTGGTGGTTAAACTGATAAGCTTCCTGTTTCCTGCTTGCACACCACATTTGTTTGTATTTGCTTTGATTTGGTTCCATTATAAAGCATAGCGCTTGTTTAATGTTGTAGTGTCTATTGTAGTGCTACAGTATTTTTAAGGCCTGCACAGAGAAGGACAACCACTGTGCTGATCTGTAGGTTTAATTATGCTACTTTAACGCACCAAATGCTGAAATGAAACGACATTTAAAGGGCCTTAGCAAAACACATGATCTTTGTTTTTGCAGCATACCATTGTCAAAGACGACTTTTGATGGTAAACAACTTAACGTTAACAACTTAATGTAAGACCATTTTAATCAGCATCAAACACCATGACACATCAGTTCTTTCCCTAGTCAGCGCAAGCTCCCACAGAGAGGCCGCAGACGTACTTAGAAACTAAATAAACTGAGTGTTTTCAAACCCAAGAAAAGGCGGTGGGGTGGGAAAGGGGTCATCTTAAGCTCCGAGTGCTCAGTTAAATCAAAGTCGCTCAGAGAAAAAGAGGGATTGAGTGAGAAGAAAAGAGATTAAGAGAGTGAGCGAAAGAGAAGACGACAGCCAAGCCCCGGTCCCAGAGGACTCTGATGGCAGAGAAGACGGGATCAAGATTCTCTAAATGAATTAAGAGAGCGGGCGAGGGAGCGAGAGAGAAAGAGGGACTTGAGAAATCTAGTCAGACGAACTAATGATGTTCCTGTCCGACTGAATAATGAAAGGGGATAGAGAGAAAGAGAGAGGGAGAAAGAGAGGGAGAAAGAGAGGGAAAATAAGAGGGAGAAAGAGAGAGAAAAAAAGAAAAAAAAGAGAGCGTGACAGCAGGAGAATGCGCAAGAGAGACAGAGAGAGTAAGAGAGAAAGAGAGAAGAAGAGGGAGAAAGAGAAATAAAAAAAAGAGAGAGAGCAAACGAGGGAGAGAAAGCAAGAGAGCAAGCGAGAGAGAGAGGGCAAGCTAAGGGATGAGAAAGAACAGAAGCAATAGCCTAGATTGCAGTGTGCATTTCTCCAATCAATGTCTGAGCATCCCAATAAATAAATAAATAAAATCTGACACAAATCACACTTTAGGTTCCTCTCCGTGACTGCACCCGCCCCTGCTTTCCACAGGCCGGCCAAAACCTAACTACAGGTGCCTAATTTAAAGTGACAGATCCCAGAAAAATCACTGCACTGCATGCAGAATCTCAACAGGTGTGGGCAGCAAAATGTGACACATGGCAAGTTGAAAATGAAAAGGCTCTTCCGAACGTGACAAGGTGACCATTATCCTGGCCAGAGAATGAGCCCTTCGCTTAGGATGAACGACGTGTACTGAACAATGATGAGGTGACTCTGAGCAGGAAGGCTAGACTGGAGGGATTTTATTAAAACCAGTTCCAAATCACGACTTCTAATTCTCAACAGTGCAAGACTGTGAGTCACGGCATTGTTATCCAAGGACAGGGGATTTGACAACATCTATTGAAAAAGAGCATGTGTCAGAACTGGGGCAGCTGTTAACCGAACTGATAAAGAACAACAGCCACTGTAGAACGGAGCGAAATTAATAAAGTTAGGAAATAATAAAGTGCTACACTGATACTGACGAGTAAGTATAGACTTAGGTAAGTTCAATATTGTCAGTAGTTTACAGCAGCTGCACTTGAGTGCAAAGGGCACATGGTTTAACTCCGATAAGCCATAATCTCTCTCTCTATATATACATACCTGCAAACACTCTGAGCAAGTCTGTTTACTTTAGTTTGGAAGCTGATAACAATAGAGGAGGGTGATATGATATTAAGTGACAATACACTTTTCTGAGCATATCGTGGAAACGGTCAGTATTTAAAAACACTGGCTAACTGTATGTTGCATTACAAAGTGCACATAATTAGGTGTGTTTAACCGGTTTTAGTGCAGTTTGTATTTGGTTTTATTTATTTACTTTTCTATATGTGGCACTACAGGTTCTGTATATTTATTTCTAAATTGTTAAAAATAAAAAAACAGACGTATTTTGATGCATATCGTGTGTAGCAGAAAAAAAAAATCTTTATTGTAGTATTGTGATATTTTTGACATGTCATACACCCCTAATAATAATAATAAAAAGAAGAAGAATAACAATAATTAATAATATTAATTAATAATTGATATTATTATTATTCTTATTCTTAGAGCTCCTGTGTCTTTAAGTCCGCCTCTCAAAAAGACCAGTGTGCACTGATTGGTCAACACCCAGAGTGGCATCCTGCTGCCAGTTCCGCACCCACACTGCTGTGACTGTGACTACACAGATCAATGACATGTAGCTTTAAAAGTACAGAATGATATGAACATCTTATTCTTTGTGAATTCTTATTTTCAAACCTATAATGTTCTGCAAACTGTAACACAAGGAGCACATGACCAGGAAAGTCCAGCAGAAGCCAGCAAACATGTTTATGCAACAAGCACTCGTCACTTTGTCATATTTACTATAACTCCTTATATGTCAATGAAATACAGCTCCACAGAAGGCGAACACCCACGCACCCAGCCACCATGTACTTACCGAGTTGATGCAGGCAAGTTCCTTGTTGAGGAGCCAGGGCAGAGACAGTTTGCCTTCTCCCCTATAGCAGGACTGGATCCTTTCCTTGATCTTCTCTTTGATACGCCTTAGGGTGAAGAGGCACAGGGCAGACTCTTTCGGAGGCTTGGCTCTGTTCTTCTGGCCCTGGGAGAAGACCGTGAACAGGATGTCCTCGTTCTCTGACACCCCCAGAGAGTTAGCCAGTTGCCTGCCTGGCTTGCTTAGATAAGCATCCTGGATCAGGCGGTATTCCACGCCGTCCTTGGTACAACCGATGGGGAACTCCACGTAGGAGTAGAACTTTGGGTCGTCTACGCAAAGGCGCACAATCTTGGAGGTGAAGAACTGTTCCCCGCTGGCGTCTGGTGAGGTCAACTGTGTGTCCAGCTGCAGGGTTAGGTAGTAGACAAACTGCTCGCTGCTAAAGCCGTAGACGTAGTAGATGTCGAAGGCCGGGAACTTGGACAGAGTATCGGAAGGGATCTTAAGCTGCGAGGACACAAACTCGTCCTGGTAAACAAAGCTGAACATGTCAGCATTCTCCTCGTTGGCCATCAGCTTGCGACTAGACAGAGTTGGGAAGTATTCCGACTTCCCATCAATTGGGGTTCCGATGAAGAGCTTGCTGCGGGATCCTTCGGAGATGATGACTCCAGACATGGTTCCGGATTCAGCCACGCTGGACAGGTAGTGCTCCTTGCGGTGGTGCGGTTCTCCCAATTTGAAGAGGTCATCTAGCCGCAGGAACTGACAGATGCCTTGTGAGGTGCTTCCGCAAGCGATCAGTCGATTCTGCCCATAGTCCACAAGCAGCAGCTTGTTGACATTATTGGTCTGGGACATGTCATGTGGGCAGGATTGGACACTTGGCGGAGGGTAGCATTTCTCGTTATCCACTACCGGGCCGGTCACGTGGCTCCTCAGCTTGGTCAGGTTGCTTGAGAGCTTGTAGATCCAGTTAACGGCGCCAACGTATACTTCACCGGTGGTGTTATGAATGGCCAGGTGGGTCAGGCCCCATTCTAATGGAGAGAATGTTTGGAAGGGCTCTGTAGTTCCTCCAGCAGGACTAAGGGAGGAGGAGAGGGTCAGCAGCCCAAAAAGGAGCACTCGCCCTGGGCTGAGGGCGCAGTGCAGCCCCATCTGAGGCCACATATCAGCTCTGGTCCGTGCAAAAGTAGGTTAGGTCTTCTTTAGTCTCAGTCTCTCCAAGTCTTGCGCTGTTTAGTATTAAGTTAACGAACTATATATATTTGACTAACAAGGACGGGTGAAAAGACACCTCTAATTGATCCTGCGTCGTCTTCTCTCCTTTCAAAGCTGTCGTTTACTGCATCATTCACAACAGCTCCGCAGCCAGTAGACCTACAAGGCAATAAAAGAAAAACATTATGAGCACAAATGAAACACTTATTATTGATTATGCATCATACTTGAAAGGCAGGGAGCAAGCAGCCACGTTAAGACGACATCATCCATGCAAAATAAATGGCTCAAAGTAATATGGTCCGAGGGGGCGAAACCTTGACAACATTTAATTACTAAGACGAATGGTTAGGAGGCTCAAGATGAATTAGGAGACACACTGTACACAAACTCATCACTGGATACCACTGCAAGAGCAGGCACACTGTGTTGCTCTCTTCAATGAATTCATAACACATCCATTATCACGAAGTGTATGAGAGGAGCTTTTTGCAGATTAAGTATTTTCTCCCTCCCTTTCTCTCTCTCTCTCTCCTTCTTGCTCGCTCACTGTATACATTTGTTGAGAGATACTGGAAGATGAATGTTCCACAGTGAATATGGAAGTTCTTTCATAAATATTTTACATTGCTTTTTTTAACCACTAATACAGCTACACATCATGCCGCAATATCTGTTTATACTGCACTTACACTTTTACTTAACATTTACGCTGTTAAACAAACAATTTAAGTTATTTTCTTGTAACTTCGGTATTACACAACAGGCATTGGCAAGATGACTTCCTTGTTTATATCAGCTATATGAAGAACAGCTGCTGTGGTCAAATGAGAAAAATAAAAACCTTTGTTTTCAGTAATCTGTAAACGGGGGAAAAAACAACAGCCTTCAATGCGTCCAATGGGAAGGGGAGGAGCAAGGGGGACAGGAGACTGTAGGAGCGACCAAAAATAAACAAAACAACAGAAGAACCATAAGAACCAGGCATGTCAGACATTCTTCTTACCTGGAATTTATTTAAGCTGTATGTATGGTTTTTATGGGCACCCTACAACAGAAGTAGTTCTCCAACATTTTAGCACAAGGCCCCCCTTGTGGACAGTAAATTCCACTATGCCCCACTCTGGCCCCCTGCCCTCACTCTGCCCATTCTTCTCACTTAGCGAACAAGAATCATGTCTTACTACTACCCTATCAATTATGCTAGCTATCGCTGACCTGTACAGAGAAGTGGCCCGGTTATAATGACAGTATAGATAACTCATTTCAAGGGCGAGGTATGGCCATTAACTGTGACTGATTGGCTTGTCTTTCATTTTGATAGCGTTTAGTAATCTATCACTTTTAAACAAGCGACATTTTTATATATGACTGAAGCAGATTTAAAACAAAACAGACAAACTTTAAGCTTACTCAGTAGACACAGAACTTCTGAGGCCCAGTTAGCGCACCTGTCGCCAGTTTGCCGGCTGCTGCCCCATATATCACAGTTAATAGTCAGTGCATTAGATACTGTACTATGCCTCAGCACCAAAAATATACCTCAGATTTGCGGGACAGTGACAAAATCCTTGATCCATCACATGATCCATTCGTTACCAAACATGATGACTCCGTAAAACAGCTCAGCACACCACTGAATGACCAAGCTAGCCATACAATCTTCAAATGCTACATCATTGTCTGTATATACTTCATCCAAATGGAATGGCTTTATCTGATGACCTTGCCCACCAAACCTCTTTCCCAGCATCCCTAGCCCAGCCCTAGATTCCCACTGTTGGGCGAGTTCTGTATTTTAACACCACTTATTGCCAAATCAGCGCACCCACCGCAAGTCCTGGAAGCGGTCAAGAAAAGCACAAGGCTATAGCTAGTCCTCAGCCAACGCTCAATAACACAGAAATGTAGGTTAAAGCTGCCCGGAGAACGTAATTATTCACACTAGTGAGGAGTCGTGCTGTTAATTCCAAATGTGGTATGTGAAATGATTAATTATGAATAGCCTTCTTAAAGAGCAAAGAAGAAATTGCCTCACCAAGGGAAAGCAAAAAAATAAATAAATAAATGCCACTTGACCTATTTAATAAACATTTCTCTCTCTTTTCTTTTTTAAAGCAGTTTTCAGCATTAAAGAGGTTTGGCCCTTGTTCGTGTATGGAGACATAACTGTTTTGCATATGTCAATATGCAAAGTGTGTACATGATCCATTAGTTTCAGTCTGCATGGTCACATGTAGGTTAATGTCATGCTTCATGTCCTCTTTTATATTCAATATCTAGGCCAGTGAGCCGAGACCTGTCGTTAGAAGGTTAACGCAGCCCATTAGGTCAGAAGGCAAGAGCAAGATTGACCACAGTAAGCTGTCTAAGAGACAAATGATTAGGGGACCAGGACTCGTATTAAACAGTTTTTAAAAGGGACAAAGTCTCTCTTATCCCAAACTGTCAGAATGTGGGTTTTTTGTCTTAAGTTTGCTTCTTTATTTTTGCACTGGAGCTACAAGTATATTAAAGCCAATTCCCTACCAGCATCTCTAATAACTAGCACCATATCAAGAAAAAAAAAAATCTTTTTTTTTGGTGTTTCATAATATTGACTCCCCTTTCCATATACAGAAACTAAGCTGCGTTTTGAATTCACTTTTTTCATGAGGTCACGCAAACCATCACATTTACATGTATATACCAAACCAGCCCACTTGATACTGTGCTTCAGCCTGGACTGCTTTTTGAATGAGGCTCAATAAAACCGCCAATCAGAAGAAAGATTATTTACATATACATTATCAAAAGAATAGTTGCACAGATGCCACACTGAGAGACACTACCTCTGTATGTGTAGCTCAATAAATATTTCCCATATCAGTCTAAATTCATGATTTATTGTTCCTGGTAACCTTCATCTTCCTTCCCAATAGCACTGCAATCTGATACTTCCTTCTCGGTGCAACTTTTGATGATGAGAAAAAAAAAAAAAAAGAAACAAAAAAAACACAGTGACAGAACTCCATTTACCTTTAAGACAAAATATAAAGAGTGCAAAGATTGAAAAAAGTAATTCTGACTATTTTTGGTGAATATAATAAGTAGTGGACCTACGGATCTTGATTTTTGAGTAAATTGAAGGAATGGGTGGCTTGGCTATTCATTTTGCAAAAGGTTATTTGGTGGGATATGCACCCAAGTGTCCAATGCTTTTTAGCCACATTAGCCTCACAGCGCCAAAGAGAAACTAAAGAGGCAAACTCCTGGCATCGAAACTTGTCAGAACTACATGTGGGGCAAGATGACATTTGTGCAAATACAATTCCTGCTGAACTGTTTCTTTAAGGGAATTCTTACTACAGGATCTTCCTTACTCTCATAATGATGTAGGTGTTGGTGTAATCCATACAATCAATACTTCCACTGCTCAGCTCTAGCTACACCAGACTAACCTCTTCCAGAGTCTGCTGGAAGAGAGAACCAGAGAAAAGAAGAGACCCGGGCAGCAGAAATGGAGAAATCCAAACAGGAGGAAGGGCAGCGGCCAGGAAAAAAAAAACTGAGCGAGATAAGGGAAAAAAAAAATCAAACAAGGAGAGAGAAAGAGGAGAAGAATAAGGAATGTTTTCCTTTCTTGCACTCCTTTTCTTTGCCCATTCCTTATCTCCGCTGCCTCTTTTTCCTTCAGCGGGTGATTGAGGGCCTTCTTATCTGTCCATCATCCCCAAGGACGAGAGGAGGGGAAGTGGCGTCACTCCGCACGGCTCCAGAAACCACGGAGAGAGTGGAGGAAGAGAAAGGGGAGAGATAGCATTCCTCTGGCTGAGAAGGCAGAGCAGCTAGAGAAGACCAGGCCATTAGAATGCATTACAATAAGGTTTTAGAGGAAGATACGAGCTGATAACTGCACACAATAGCCAGGAGGCAGAACTCAAATGGGCAGCGTGTGACATCATAATTCCATTACAATGAGGTCATAAATGCTACTAAATCCCTTTTAGGATCATGGAGCAATAGATCATTACATATTATGCAGATCTGAAAAAGGATCGGACATGAACAGGCCCAGTCAAGGGTTTGGAAACACCTGATTAAGTGTATTTCATCATTTTAAAGCCCCTTTGACTTAAAAGCTTACATGAAAATCCTAAACCTTATTTCTAAGACAGGGAAGTTGTTGTCTATGCATGACCAAAAGTATGTGGACACCTCTCCTAATTATTGCATTCCTGTGCTTCAGCCACACCCACTTGCTAACTCATTGTTTTAAACATGGCACTGTAATAGAGTGCCACTTTTCTCAAGGCAGTCTGTGAAATTTCCGCCTGCCTGCTAGATCTGCCCCAGTCACCTGTAAGTGCTATAATTGTGAAATGGAAGTGTCTAACTGCAACAACATATGAGCCAGGAAGCAATAGACTGTGTAAACTCTCATACCAGGTTCCTACCTGCCTCTGGGAGCAACATCAGCACAAGAACTGTGCATCGGAGCTTTAATAAATGAGTTTGAGAGGTCTGCATTATTAATGCCCATATCCACCTGATTCCACCACTAAACACGTCTGTCTGCGCCCACACAATGTAGTGTCGTTCTTACCCACTATCGCCAGCAAAACCTGGTGCCATTTTTCCTGCACCCACCTATAGTTTGGGCTGTGTCTGTGGTTCTCGTCCATTCCCACCTGCGTTTACTGTAAACTACTCCACTCCTGCAGGACGTGTCTATTCAAACCTGGGACACAGGGGAATGGCTTCCAGACTTGTAGTGAATTTGAACATGGCACCAAACAATGAGCATCGTGCCATGTGACATCACTGTGTAAATATAAATAAATAAATAAATAAATAAATAAATAAATAAATAAATAAATAAATACACACAGTAAAACAGTCTGGATTTGCTACTTTTTTCCCCCTACAAGTCATCTGGGAATTAATTACAGCCAAACTGCATGCTAAGGAATGCTGTACCATAGGTTAAAAAGCCAGAAGGACTTTCTTGAAAAGGAAACATTTACTGGATGTTCTATAGCTTCATATGTTTACAGCTTGTGATAATTACCAACATGTGTTTCTCTCCAGCACACTTGCAGCTTATTTACTGCATGTGCTTCTAAAAGCCCCCCAAAAATGTCCAAGACTGCCCCACCCAGCCAGTCATACTATCCGTCCCACACGAGCCCACAGCCTGTTGGCTGTTTACCCGCAATGACCGCAGTGCTCCAAACCAAATCCCACTCGCAAATAATTTACCAGATCACGCGGAACCTGTGGGTGAACCCTCCTTGTGCAGACCTCTTACGGGTTTCCATGACTGAGCAACTGCACACATGCCCAAGATCTCTATGCGCAATATCAAGTGACCACTGTAGTGGTGTAAAACACGCTGCCAGTGGACTCTGAAACAGTGGAATTGTAGGGTCAGAGTCAGAGAAAATGTGGGTCGAAAAATTGGGTAGAAGGTTCATATATCTGATAGCAATAACTCCAATCCACTGTTACTATCATAATTTTATATTAAGTCATTATACCATATGTACCATACATAAGACAATTTTCTTGTTTCCTTTGATTGAAGTACAGCCCAGAACACTTTTCTCAGGTGAAGCCATCTTACTGCAAACCTCTATTTCTCCGCTGACAGAAGACCTTTTTCTTATGTATATTATAACAGGAAAAATACTATTAACCAATATTTTCATGTTTCACCTCACAGAAAGAAAAAGGTAAGAAAAATCCATCAAAATTTGTGATTTACATTGATTTTAATGTATTTATTGTTTTTTGTAAAATGTCGAAACTAGTAAAAACAGGAAAGAATGTTTGACTGGTATTACATATTTATTATAGAAGAATAGGGGAAAAAAAAAAAGTTGTTAGCCAGTTTTTCCTCTCCCCTGTATTGCCGTTGTCCAAATCGCTTTAGGATCAGTAAATATGTCCTTGACATAAGCAGACACAACCACAATCAAATGATGGGTTTCCCATAAAAGAATCACATTCTGCTCTCAACTATACAAATCACATTGTGCATCGAGAACAGATGTCAATTTAAAACCAACAGTGGAGCGCAGAGCCTGCTAGCTCATTTAGGCATGTCATTTACGCAATGAGGATGACTGCGTGTGAGTGTGCAAGCAAGAGAGAGAGGGTGAGAAAGAGAGATGCATAGAAAGAGAAATAGAGAGAGAGAGAGAGAGAGAGAGAGAGAGAGAGAGAGAGAGAGAGAGAGAGAGAG
>CM067476.1:29893211-29956286 GCA_034552555.1 Semaprochilodus insignis | reverse complement strand
TTCACGGAGAGAGAGAGAGAGAGAGAGAGAGAGAGAGAGAGAGAGAGAGAGAGAGAGAGAGAGAGAGACACTATGAGCCAATAAAAGAGAATAAGAGAGCGCGAGAGCGAGGTAGAGGGGTCCCTTTGAAGAATGGTTTAAAAGTGAAACAGATAAAAATAACACCAGAAAAGGCAGGATATTAATAATACATAACTTCCATGAGTGCTGTCATGGTAGCCGGCCGAACTCGCAAAGGCTCTGAGCTTGAAGCTCCATCCCACTCAAACCCCGTCTACAACACTAAACATTTTTTTAACTGAGGCAGCCCGAGTTATCATGGATCTAATTCCGTCTCGGTTAACTTGACTATTATATGGCATTCCAGAATAACAGCTCTTGCCTCGCCTCTGCACTGCGGTGTGCTGAACAATACGGTGCTAAACATGCTATTACAGCAAAGGCTAAATTCACTCAGAGCTGGTGCATTACACTCGCAGTTTGCAGGAACAGACTGGTGAAAAAGCCACTTTACACAATTTTTCCCTGAACCTCAAATGTAGTCGGCTGACTTACGTGTTAGCTTATTAGCTTTCCATCACTTAGCACTGTGTGGCTTCTGAAACTGTACGACATGCTGTGATCTGTTCACACAGACAAAAGTACAGAATATTCAGGCCTAAAAAACGTCTGCTACAATAAAGCCTACATCTGTTCTTACAACATTAGCACATTAAACAAGTCTGAGATGACTGAACAACTGGACGTGGTTTGAAACAAGTGCCTGTGATGTAGGCATGCAGTTAGCACAATGCTAATTATGGATATAATGTTGTTAGCTATACTGCAGGGGATTTGATTATATTAACCTGCAGATGCCGTGCAAACCTAATGAAGCCAACCCAGTCCTGGATTATATTTTCCTTTCAATGGAGAATCTCCACTCAGAATGCCATGTAGTCCAAGGCTAAGTTTAAATTCAGCACAAGAAAAAGTTTCCATGATATGATATTGTCACAATATTCAAGATAATGATATCACATCACTGCATTTATATCTAAGAATATACAGTTTTCTGTCTGTTGACGTCACTTCAGTTATTTTTATTGCAGTATAATGGGATTATCAAGCAAACAAACTACCATGGTCATAAAAATCTTTAATTCATATAGATATAATAATGCATCAGTACTTGGCATCCAACTAGCCATACAATACTGCCCCAGAAAACATTGCAATCCTATCCTAATCCTATACAGGTTTGCCCCCAACCCCTAAAAGTTGATCACCTACTACTAGTTGGGTACATTAGCCTTAAAACTCCTAAGCTTAATGGAGCAATCTGTAAAATGATGCAATCTGTAGAACAATGCAATCTGCCGTGTTCATACTCCAATATTACCAGAAAGGGCAGTTCCTTCTTCTCCACCTTCATTCTTACCAGTTCAAAAGAACCATTACTGCATCAAACTCTACGTCTCCTGTCAATGGTGAAAAGCAATGCCATTGTTGACTCTTGTTTTGCTTTTACTTTTGCCATTGTTGCGTTTACTGTCCCTTTTATTGGCTACCTGTTCTCAAACGATCAAACTGGGAGCAGGACCTTCAACGTGATTGACAAGAGGTTATAACACGCTGTCAGCGCAAGTGCTACCACATCCTCTCATGTTTGACTGATTCAACTCGATGCTACAATGACTGTGTCGCCTCAAGGTACAAAGAGGTATTACCAGACAGGACAGGCTAGCTGGTTAGCAGGCTAACTTCACCAGACATTGCTTCACCACAATATTACACGTGCTGTATAATACTGCTTTAAACCAAAAATTTTACATATTGTCCCTTTAAAAGCTACAAGGCGCACTGTTCCTTCTATCCTGTCTGCTGAGTTTGTACATCTGCAGACCTTTTGTGATCATAACATTGGCACTGTGCATTCAGTTCTGGTGCGAGTCATACGTGCTGTGCACAGTGAGCTGCTGTTTGTGAACGTGGCCCCTCACGGGAGGTCAATCTCCCTGCATAGTGAGCGCCTCAGGGAGAGACACGGTCGCTGAAGCGCATGTGTGTGTTCAGCCGTGTGTTTGGGGAACTGAGGCCTATTGCTCCTGTTTGCTCTTTATGACCCAGCACTTCACACTGTAACAGCCAGAACTCTTAAACGCTTTTTAATATCAGCGCCTGCCTCAGGACAATGTGGGAGCAAGAGTGAGAGCTACAGCAAGACAGTGTGAAAAAGAGAGAGACAGAGGGAGCTTGAGCGAGAGCGTAGCAAAAAACACCCAGATGCATCCATCTTAAGGTGGTAATTCAGTTGCATCGACTATGGAATGACAAATTATGTTTGACTGTGGTGATGATGATAATAATAATAATAATAATAATAATAATAATAATAACTCTTTTCTTCTGTTATCTGAATAAAGTTATCAAGGGAACCTTCAAATATAAATATGCCCCAAAATTTTTTTTTATTGTTTATCTTTATTCTGCTGCTGGGTAAATAGTATCTTGCTTCAAACTGTCATCTTTATCTATTCAGTGTATTTATCTCTGAATTGCACCCAAATAATGAAATCGAACGGAATCATGGTGAAGAACGAGATTTCATAAGGCAGTAAATCATGTTGTCCTAAAAAAAAAAAAATCGATTTATTTACACCCGTAAAATGTATTTACAGCAGTAAACACCAAATAAAATGAACCAGTGTGAATGGAAGAAGACAATCTAGGAGAGCATGAATAGAGAGCTTTATAGGGGTATGAATAAGGAATGATGAACAATCAGCGTGAATGGAGGAGAACGCTCTAGAACACAGTGAATCCAGAGCATTCTAGAAAGGTTTGAAAGGAGGACATCACCAAAGGTGTACATTTATGAGAAATGTATAGGACAGGGTGAATGGAGAAGAACGCTATAGAACAAGGTGAATAGAGGGTGACATTCTAGAGCAGTTTGCAATTACAACAACAGGAACACAATTACAAGAACATTTACAGAACAGGGTGACTGGAGGAAAATGCTCTAGAACAGTGTGACTGAACATTTTAGAACCGCATGAAGGAGAAACTTCATGAGAAACATCTTGAACAATGTGAACGCATAAGAACATTTCAGAACAGTGTGAATGGAGGACACCACTCAGAAACTGGATTCAAGATCTGGAAGTCGTTTGTTTTAGAGTCTCCTGATAGACAGAAACTGGTATTGCATAATAACCCAACATTGCTGGTCATCATTACTTCTATGAGCTCACATCAGGAAAAATAGACAGACAGACAGGTTGTTCCTCAAAGTACATCTCCTGTATGATGAGAGCCTCTCAGTTTACAGACCACCAGCATACCTCATACCTGGCCTATTATAGACTCTGAGTGGCTCATGGCCGGTGCCGTTTCAGAAAGGCATGAATACCAGGGATGCTTCTGGAGTTAAGGCTTGGACTGCTTGGGCCTTAATGAGGGTGTAACTTGGGTATTAGTTCAGCTTACAGGAACAGAGACAGACCGATTGATAGAAATCAAGCACACTGTGTGCTACAAGCCAGGGAATGTGATGCTTGGGAGGGTCAGGGCTGTGTATGTGTGGGGAGGGAGAGGAGGAGAAGGAAAGCAAGAGCAAGAGATGCTTGATGGAGGACACTGTCATACTAGTTAGACATGTCTGCCAATCAAGCCGCTCATACCAGCAGCCATCTTGCCAAGATCTCAGTCACACACAATGCCAGCACATATACACAAACAATGCTAACACACTCTGCTGCATACCGTAAGTGCGCCTTTGATGAACAACAATGCTTTGAGACATCCAATTAATTCACAAAAAACACTTTTGGGCGAAGCAGAGTTCAATGCATTGAAGCCACCTCTGGAGAACCCAGCCTAGACGCAGATAAGGAAATCAACCACAGTGTCAATGAGCGCAGAACACGCATAATCCTTTTTTTTGTTTTTTAATTTCGGCAAAATTATTTCATTTTTCCTCCTCATAATCATCTAGGCCAAGTCAAAACAAAAGCCTAATCTTCTCCCTTTGTGGCCAATTTATAGCCATGCCCATATCTCTCTTTCGCCGTAATTGTGTCCCACTTGAGCAATTTATTTCCAATCATTTTTTTTTCTGTTGCCAAGATAAATTCTTTCTGTCCAGGGCAAATCTCGAGTGGCGGCTGGTCATTAGCAGGCGTTTGGCCACTGTTAGTCACCACAGCAAGTCCAAATATCTGGGCCTTCAAGCCTATGGCTCCCAACTGACCCTCTGTACAGATCAGACATGGTGATGGACTGCTCCTAACAGTCACATATGGGAACATTTGAACTAGCAATATTTTGAGCATTTACAGTGTTTGGCATTAAATAATGTGATGTGAGATGCGGCATGTTTTCCCGCAACATCATATCAACATGAGCAGTTGCTGATTTAATGTTATGAAAACACTGCAATTCAGCATTGTTACAGTGTAAATGCTGAACAGTAATCTTCACATTATAATACACTAGCGGTGTAACAATGCATTGGGAAATTATGATTATACAGATAAAACTGTGACAATGTGCATCAGTGTCAATGCATTGTGGAGGATTGACATTCCATTTATTTCACCATTTGATGCAACTGCATTTGTAAACAATCAGCACTAATCAACACCTCACTCCAGCATGCCTCGTGCCCCCCAACTCTAGTACCATTACAAAGTTGGGTGACAACATGAAGATGCTCATCATTTTCCTTAATTGCAATTTTGTTCAAAATATAAGAATACCGAATCATGAATCAAACTGAAGCATGAGTGTATCGTTAGATCCCTATAATATACTTAGCATACCTTAAAGCAAAACCTAAGTATATTAGCTACAGTACAGCCTCTAAAACATCTGCAGAGTTTTGAGGGAAACGTAACCAAATTACATCACGTTTCACCAGCACCTTCACTATCACTTCACTTCCACCTAGAAGCAAAAATGCTACGCTAGCTCAGACCCTTCCTTATGATGCACTGAACTCAAAATACTTTCTGGTACAGGAGGGGAATACATTTCCAGTTTATGTTAACTTTAAGGCCAAGTGTAAAGCTTCCCCCGTTATGAAGCACTGTAGTGTAGCTACTTGCAGAAGACAGCCAAGGATTGCACGTGTAAGTAGTCTTCTTGGCCTGGACCTCAATGTTAGATAACAATCGCAATTTAAATTACAGTTTTATAATTACAATGTACAAGCCAACATGTATTTTTAAATTATGTCAAAACCTGAAAAAAAGAACAAAAACTGAGATAAAAGCTTTTGTTCCGACAGTGAATTGAGGTGTCTTACCTCAATTTTAAGCTTGAAGCTAGAGGTGGGCGATAGGGCAAAATTCTAATATTGTGATACTTCATGACATTTTCACGATATACGATGTGTCATGAGGTTTATGTACTGTGTTCAGACATCTGGAGGGTGCAGGATTTCTCAGTTTAGCCAGATAACTTGGGCCTAAAGTTTGTCCAATTGGAGAAGAGCTGCGGAACTTTCGTACTGGACAGTCCTGAACTTCGACTATAAGTTGTCAGCTGTTATTGTGGAATAACCCCCTGATCAGTCGGTACTGAGAAAATGAACCAACAGTGCTGCATTGAAAAGTACTCCCAAGGCGCACTGGAACGCATCATAACGACGAGACAGAGCATTTAGCCCCGCCCAATTTCCAGCATGCATCCGACATGCGCAGGGCTGCGCAGATGTGCTGCTCTGACACAACGCGCCACAGGAAGTTCATCCATCCTGAAGTTTCCCCAAACACGACCAGCCTGCCCTTCACACGGTGACAACGCGCCCCAGACTGCGCAAAAGATCTAGAGATCTTTATCGTCACCTTATCCACGCTACATGATGGCGAGCTGGCTCCTGGAGGTGTCAGGACTCCTGTTGAACATCCCAGATGTTCTTGCAGGGTTCACTGTGAGGAGCGTGTGACCTGATGCCATTTTGTCCTAAATGACTAACCATGAGATTCCAGTTGGTCCTGCCTTAGAAAAGGAGGCGAGTGAAGCACGCATGAGCGCACACACTCCCCCCTATTTCCATGTGAATGTTCGCCATGCTCTTAACCGGCAATTGGGCACAACAATTGGTGAAGCAGGAGGACTCTATAGAGGGCCGAGATGTCGAGGCCAATCGCTTTTCAACGGCTCTGTTTCATTAAACATTCAGTGTACGCGCTTCGCAGTCACTCAATCGCACCAGTCCGGGTGTGTGTGCGCGCCTGCCTTGTTAAAAGGGCGCACAAAAGCGCAACACAAAACGCACATACGACCTCCAAGCAACTTTTTTGGCCAGCTGAGATGGGCGTATGATTTGGGGCTGTTGGGGGCTTTTTGTGACCCCCCCTCCCCTACACATATACACACACACACACACACACACACACATACACCCTGACAGTGCGCTCCGGGTGGTATCTGGGTGGTAAAGCTGTCTGGGTAGTGTGACTGAGGCTGTGTATTAAAGGCTGGAAGACAGGCTGTTTTGTATGAGTAGCTGCGTTTCTCTGATGCTGCGCTCGCTGCAGTGCTTTCCAGCGCTCCGCAATCAGGCGGGTTGTTTCAACCACGAAGCATCAAGAGCCCCAATCAACTGTCCACCAACACCGCAAACACTTCAGCTGTCCGCGCAACCCACCATTACCCCTCATTTCAAAGCCTGTGAGAGGATCGACTGCTCCAGAGGGACACCCAAAGCCTCAGCAGTTAACTTGTGTAGTTGGAGAGGCTGCGGGGAGGACTGAAAATAATCCCTCCGAGAGGACATATGGCTGCAAGAAGAAGTGTTCGCAGGGTCAACGCACGAAACAACCCCCTTCTGGAGCGCAGCGTTTCCTAAGCACTGTTCTAAACAACCACACGGGCTGCTGCTGCTCCTCCTCTGCGCATGCAGAGTTGGGGATCTTCTCCACGGACTGGGCTGGACTGCTTGCAGCTCTACAGCCATTTTTCTAGAGCCGTGCATGCATAAAAACACAACCCACTGCGTTCACAGCCCATCGCGGTCGTGTTCTAAACGAAGAAGAAGCCGAACAAATGGTCACAAACACGCTCACTCCCAGCCAACGAGACCCGCATTCCGTACGGGCTCGTGCACCCCCGAGCAAGGGGCGCTGACTTCCAGCAGAGATTTCAACTCGCATCTGCGAAGTTCAGCCTCTAAAACCGCGAAGCGCAAAAGCCGAGCACTCAAAGTTTGCCCAATGCGCAGGTCCGGCACAAAAGCAGTCCGGCCGGGCTGCTCCAAAAGCTCGTGTTTGTGTTTGCGCGTGCTTCGAGGGAGCAGCGCGGAGGCGCCAGGAGGACACCGAGCACGGCGCGTGAAGAGAGAAGAGAAGAGCCTCCCACTAAACCAAACTCTCCGCTCGAAAGCCGAGCAGCCCGAACACATTCACTCTCACACACACAGACACAAATTCCTCACCGGTATCCCCCCGTTTCGAGTGCCCAGCCGTAAAAGAGACCCCGCGCCAACTTACTTTGCTCAGGTGATCCTCGGATTACACGTCCGTGCCATAGTTAAATTCCTGAACTCGCGGCCATATCCACCGTGGCGACCGTGTGCTCGCGCTCCCCGGTGTGAATAGGATGGAATGCAGCTCTGCTGGCGGAAGGGGCGGCCTCGATGTGAGTCACGCCGGGATCGACGGCCAATGCGCAGCGGAGTGTCCGGTAGAGGGCGCCGCTGCGCTGCAGTGCGGAGGGAGACCCACGTGAAATGCGGTGCAGTGAGAGATATGCAGAGGTCTTCTCGTCTCGCCAGCCCAGTCTTTCCCAACGCCAGCACCAGTAGCCCCACCTGTACTGCACGCCTTCGTGTTTCAGCCCTAACACAGCAAGAAAGACTACATAGTTTACCTCAGCTGAGTCAAAACAAGAAAGACCTGATTCTGCCCAAAAACACTTACAGTAAACAGGGCTCTATACAGTACATGAAGGAGCCTGGGTGGGGCTACAGGTGGTTGTGGGCCCTATGGGGTCTGGTTACACACAGCGTCCATAAACTCAAAACTCTTGTATCATAAGGAAGGTGCACCCCTCCACCACTAATCAGCGACTTCCAGTACTGCCATAAGGGCTGGCATTTTGGAGCTCCATGTGCCTGGACACCCCCCAAACCTACACCTTGATAAAGGTTCAAAATAAAAGCATCGAGCATAACTTTTCCTCTGAAGCCTCTCATCATCAAAAGGATAGTTGCACAAATAGTTGCACCCAGAAGAGATCAGCCGAGAGGAATGCTCCCACAGCCATGATTGTGGACATTCAGTGAGCAGTGATGCCCTCCATGAGTCATCCTGTTAGTGCCAGCACCATTGGCAGATGGCTGCATGACTGCCCTTAACACCACGTCAGCGTCACCAAAGACTGCAATGGTGTCATGCCACACTGTCATGGAGTGTCTCAGAATGGCAGCGGGTCATCTTCAGTGACGAGTCCTGCTTTTGTCTTGGCGGAGACGACCTACAAATCAGTGTGTGGAGGCATCGTGTTCAGCATCAAAATGAACGGTTTGTTGTCACGCGTCACATGTCCAAAAGGCCTGGTGTTAGCAAATATGGCTGCCTGACGCTAATACTGAGAGACACTACTTCTGTATGTGTAGCTCAATAAATATTGCCCATATCAGTCTAAATTTATAATAATGTATTGTTCCTTTATCTTCTTTCGCAGTAGCACTGCAGTCTGACACTTCCTTCTGGGTGCAACTATTCTTTTGATGATGAGTGTATATACTCTCAAACATTCCTAATTTATGAATCCTTGCTTATATAACATTAGAAAGCCAGTTAGCCTGCTAGCTGATATATTCTGTGAAATAAAGAGGAACTAATAAAAATGATGTGGTGGAAAGTGAAGTGGTGAAAATGATATATATAATATATAATAATTTAAAGTAATTGCCTGAAAGTTGTTAGGGCCCCCCCTAGTGGCCGCAGAGCTCTAAATAGCCAACTTTTGAGTGCAATCCATAATCTTTCCATCACTGCACAAGCTTGGATGATGCTGAAGTTACCTTCTTATGCACCTTAAATAATGCCATAGCTGCATTCTGGTGCAAGTGACTCCTGCACTGTTTAAGGTGGAACAGAACAGTGCAGGAGTACAGTGTTTGAAACAGTGGCGTAAGTAGCTTGAAATAGGACACCAGTTTTTGATTCATCCTATACTATTATTCATCTTATACTAATGGTTCTTTTGAGTTGCCATATATAATTACAGCCTTTACTACAGAACCTTTGAGGAACGGTGTTTTAACTGTATTTTCCAATATTCATTTAGTTATAACAGTAATTGCACACCAAAACAAACCTGTCAGTCTACGACCCTTAATGTTCCACAACTCATAGAGGTCCTGGGAAGCCATTCCATTTATTCTCCAACAGTGACGCTGTGGGCTTTCAGGATTGGAGCTGAAAAACAGTGATGATACAAGTGGTCAGGGACAAGATAAGAGATTCTGTCTCCCCTGAGAAATACTTTTAGATCTATAATCCATAATCTATAACATAATCTAACATAATCATAATCTATAACATAATCTATTATCCCTGTTTAACTCTCAGTCCCTTGAATCGTTTAGGGCTTTACTCTTTGCAGCACCTCTGTCAGTGGTAACTCTGTCTACCTGCAGAGTTCAGTTCCAACCCAGATCTAACACACCTCATCCAGGTGATCAAGGCCTTCTAAAGAGATTGATTAGTTGGATTACCGGATTAGGACTCAAACTAAAGTCTGCAGAAGACAGAGGTCCAGGAGGAGGTTTCATGACCACTGTTCTAGATCCTTCTGAAATCACTCTTCTATTTGAATGGAAATGAATAGGCTAGTGATTAGCATGCTTGACCTGTCCCCTCCTGCAGATGTACAGATTTCATGGGGGAGTCGAAATCTGGCACATTTCCAGTTTCCACGTCCCAATAACATACATTTTCTGGGGTTCTACTTCTGATATTTATGTGGGTTTACGTACTGAAAACAGGCATAATCCATTTTTTAGACTTCTGATTGGCTTTCTGAATTAAATTTTGCTTGCATGTTGGTCAGTGCTTCTTGATTAGTATACAATCCATTGTGGTCTATAAATACACCCACCTCCAGAACCTCACACTCATCTCTAGTTTAAGCCACACCCACTTTCAGTTAGTAATTCAAAATAAGGAATTAAAAATAGTATTCAGCCATTGGTATTGAAATCAAGGTGGTGGTATTAGCATCAGCACTTAAAGATGCTGAATGATAGCCAGCCCTACTTATAACTTCACCATGAACAGACCACACTAAAGTGTTCTAGACTGAATAGATGTACAATACCAGTGAAAAGTTACTCATAGAAGGTTTTCATATTTTTAGTTTAATGCTTTACTTAAGAATAAAAGTGAAGACATCGGACTATAAAATAACACTCATGGAATTATACAGTCCACCTTAAAAACCTCCAAAATGAGCTGGATAAAGGATAAAACAGCTTTCCTACCCTGCAATGGAGGTTAATATAACTTTTAAAATGAATGAATGGATGAATTTTGGATGAATTCTATTGGTCTATCCATCATGAATATCCAAAATATTGAAGGAGTAACCAGAGCTTTTAAGCAGTGGAAAAAAAACAGAAATACGTGCCAATAGTGCAACAAAATATATATTAGAGGTGGCGATATGGCAAAATATAATATTGTTTTAAATCAAGAGTGTATGTGGTATATCAGAATGTTTATTTTTCAGACATCTCATTAGTTGAAACTGTTAAGCGTAATCCTGTACTGGTACTGTATGTAAAAAAATTAATTGAAAACAGGCTATAAGGTTCCTTTAGGGTTTTAAAACAGGCTTAGTATTCAGCATAAAGACTGCATGGACTGGGGACCGAATGCAGTTTGAAGCATTGTAAGTAATCTTACATACACCATCAAATTCTTTCATTTCTTTTTTCCATGATATGCGCCCATTAGGTCCAGGCGGATTTCTATTAGGACAGAGCGTCTTCTAGCACACATCGAAGGCATTGTGGATTTTATGCTATCGAGACCGTGTACTAGTTGAAGATTAGATGAGGATTACCCATTTGCAGGAAATGTGCCTCTGGGTAAAATGTCATTTCAAAATGTTCTAACTGCAAATATACTCAATAGTATTAGAATTCAAAAATCATTCTTGTGTGCTTTGAACTCAGCAGACTGTTTCCCTGCACCAAAGCCATCTCTGCACCGTGAGGCATGTGAAGCGAAAAACAGAATTTTTCAACACAGACTTTGAATGAATGCGTGTTTGGTGTGTGTGATCACTCATACACTATTAATGCAGTGAAGTTTGGGTACAGAACAATGTCAGTGTGTGTGTTTGTGTGTGTGTGTGTGTGTGTGCACACTTGGGTATAGAACAAACACTCTGTTAGGCCAAGGAGGCAATGAGAGCTGATTGATCATCTGGAGGCTGCAGAGATATCCATCCTCCCCATATGCCCTCCTGCTGCAACATGGCACCCTTGGCAACACACAACACACTGCTCTCTTGCGCTGTCTGTATGTACTTAACCATAGAACTTTTCAGACTGTATTAGTTTTACCAGGGGAGATCCTTCAGTGTAATTTGTAAAGGATTTGATTGATTGATTCACATGAGATCCCTTAATTACCATAGACAGTCTGGATATACATATTTGCCTCATATAAAAGTTATGACCCTCAATGCCAATAACAATACGGCACCACGGCCAAGTCTGATAGTGGGTTTTGTTACTACATTACCACAAATCATTCATGTCACATTGAAGGTAGGATCTAGAAGGTGGATACATCGCTAAACCTGATGCCTTTAACTTTTGGCTTGTTGTCCTCATCATCTAACGAGCCATTTTTGTTATTGCGTGATCAATTCCCTCCATTGTAATGATACTTTGAAGACACTTACCACAGTCATACATTTGCAATGAGACCTTCAGCTTCCAAGCAGTACTGTTAGCAGCCTGGTTTCCATCTGCACTCATTACCTAAAAATGCTTCACTTTATGCTCTCTATCTGGGTTTTACGTATCATCAGAATCACGTAAACTGCAAACTGTCTATTAGCACAAATGTCCTGGAAAAACATGCTTGCATGATACGTATAAGAGATGCAACCCTCAATAACAATAACAATACACCACATGTCAGAATTCAGGAAACTGTCGCCATTCGAGATTAACACTTAATTCAAGTCACATCTCATCAGTAATGATTTAAATTAAAGTACTTTCCCTTCCCCTGTGAGAAGCACGGGCTTCAAACCCTGTTGTTTCCTCCTTCAAACACAAATTCCACCTTTGTAAAAGAATGTGGCAAAATTGGCAGTTATGTAACAGTCTTGATTCCACCTAAAATACACCCACAAAATTTACTTATCATACTCTTTTCATACTCTTCCCATGGAAATGCAAGTTGGCATAGTTGATGATCATATTTAAACCAGACAGAAACTGCCTTTTTATTCACCAGCTTCTTAATCAGTCTGTTCCACCTTAAATACTGTAGCTTGTACAGGAGCCAGAATGCAACTGTAGCACCATTTAAGGGGGAGTGGAAAATTTGCAAAACACGCTGGCGAATTGGTAGTTCAGTGCTTACGTCTTTAACAAGATCCTGGACAACTTAAATTACAAGCAAGTAGCTAGTAAAGGTAATGCTAGCTACTAGCAAGTCTCAACTAACTAACATCAGAATTACAATTAGAAGTAGTAACTAAATAGTATGATAACCCAGTTTATTTACACAAAAGTTTATTTTGTTTTCCTGTCTGTGTCTGTTTCATCATGTTGCTTCTGTGTGATCATCTCTTATTTTATTATTTGTGAGCTCACCAAAAAAAACGGTCAAATCATAGGGTGTAAATGGGAGCGCAAAACTACATTTTTCACCCCAACCAAGGTCGCAAACCTTATATGTTGACATCAGAGAAGAATTAAAATCCTGAATAAATGGATTATATGGCACATTTAAGACGCCAGTTATGCTCCAACCTACTCTGAACAAAAATATATAAGTACATGTCTTCAAACTTTGCCTCTATTTAAAAGTACATGACTTTCCCATAACTTTATATAGTAAAGTTTTAGCTGTGTACTGAGTCAGTTACTCCTCAGTGTAACCAACTGGGTTCATTATACACACGCATACCAGCAGCCACTTAAGCCAGCAGACAATTACAAACACAATCAAGCCAATGAGTTATTATTCAGAAACCATTCACACACACACACACACACACACACATACACACACACACACACACACGGATCATCAATTCAGTAAAGTCTGTCTGATCAGCCTCTGATCTGTGAAATCCTGTTAGGGAAGGCAGAGCCACATGGCTAGGCTCAGAACTGAAGAGAGAGACTGTCTGGGCCTGCTGGGGACAGATTAGACCAGGTATTAACAAACACAGGCGCACACATACACACACATAGAAGATATGCTTGTTTCCTCCACTACACTGCACAACTCTGAAAACTGTGGCCTATCAAGCATTTGAGGACCGTAGTGTTGACAAAGCAGATTTTCTAAACCTTTCCCAGCACAAGTATGTGTCAAAGAGTTTCAAAGACTTGAAACTTGTAAAAAAAAAAGATGTAGGTTATATCAATAACTTATATCAATACTTACATCAATCAAAACAAATAGGAACAATTGCGCCATGTCTGAAAACCTTGTTATTTAATATTCAATAATATAGATATTCAGTAATAAAGTTGAGTTTAATATTCACCACACACAGCATTGTCATAGTGGACACTTTGGATGCCCTCACTGCATTTTAATTGAAACAAGCTGCAGTTTCACCAGCAGTGTTTTAGACAGATGCAAAGTAGCTCAGATTGTATGAACTCCCACTACTCTGTCATACTGTGATCTCATGCTTTATTTGTTGTTTGTGTCGTTGTACAGCTGTTCTAGCGGGTTATCCGTGTCCTCTTTTGTGTGCAGACCGTCAGAGTAGACCCCATAGATAGATTCTACCAGGAGGGTCTGCCTGAAAAACACAAATCTAGGTTAAAAAAGATATTATGCCTAATTAATATGTCCAATGTGTTTTTTAAATATTACGTTTGAGGGTATTCATTGGTCAGCATGCTAGTTCACTCGAATGCTAGCACACTGACCCCATGCCTTGACTGACCCTGGTTTTTGAACTACTTGCTGGTAACAGTCTGGATGGTCCTTTTCCTCTTTGGTCTGCAGCACACAGCATCAATTTCTGCCAAAAAAGACCTGGAATGCTGATTCGTCTGACCACAATACCCTTTTCCACTGTGTGATTGTCCATCCCGAAGGCCTCAGAGCCCAGAGAACATTTCTGGACATGGTTAACAAAAACCTTTCTAACTGGCATTTAAAACTGGCATTTGTGGATGTAACTATGTATTGTAGTGCTTCACAAAGGTTTGGCAAAGTCATCGACATGCCCATGTGGTTCTATGGCTTATAGATAAATGGCACGGTTATTCCCCTGCCCTTTTCACACTGAAATTCCTCAACATTCCTTGAATCTTTTCATTGTGTTATGCACATCAGAGAGGTGAAATATCTAAATCCCTTTCTGACATTGTTTGAAGAAAAAATTTTTCAAACATTTCAATGACTTCTCACATATTTGTTGGCATACTGGTAATCTTTGGCCTATCGTTTTTCCTAAAGGACTAGGCAAAAGTACATGCCAGAGAGAGAAACTCAATCCAACAGGAACCACTTCTTGCAGCAACCTGAAACAGCCCTTTTCTCTGTTACAGGGTGATGTCATCTTGTAACACAATCCTTCTCACCTGCGTACTGGCAAGGCTTGCCTACTACCATACCACGCTGTTTGCCGATAGAAAAAAGCATGTACCAGCGACATGAAGGATCTGGGAGACCTACACAAACCACGGTAAGAGAGAACTGACGAATTGTCCAACATGCAAAAAGTGACCCAAACAGCCATGATTGTGTGCAGTGATGCCTAGTATTACTCCACCTCCACCCGTACCGCAAAATCTGCATAACTGTGTGAGAATCTGCACGGGATGGATTATCGCAGGACACCATTAGGAACCTCTACAATTCCATGCTGAGACGTCTGGCATGTTGCATTAGCAAACATGGCGCACCAAAACCATACAGAGAGACACTGCTTCTGTATGTGTAGCTCAATAAATATTGTCCATATCAGTCTGAATTTGTCATGATTTATTGTTCCTGGTAACCTTTATCTTCCTTCCTAATAGCGTTGCAATCGAACACTTCCTTCTGGGGGGCAACTATTCTTTCAGATGATGAGTTATGATTATTATAAATGAGATATGATTATTATAAATAATAGGGTGTAGATTATTACAGTCGTTTTATTGAATATTATTAGCTGGTTTAATGTTAGCATTTATAGATCAGGAAGCTAATCCAACAGGGGGCAGGAATGACTGGCTGAACTCAACAATCTGTTTCATAAGAGACTCAATAAGCTGTTTTGTAAGATTCAATTTTGGGGAAAATGCTGTTTACTCAGACAGCTGCAGTGGAGAGCAAGAAGCACACTATGTACCGAAACATTCCCATTATAATAGGCGCACATAGTGAAAAATCATTCTGCATAAAATAAATCTTCTAATTGCATAATGGCAAAAACAATTAAGTAAGTGTAGTAACTATGCTGAACCCTAAATCTGGTTAAGTGATGTTAAATTCATTAACCTTAAAATACCTATTACATGCATTTTACATAAGCCAAAGCATCTCTATTAAAGCATAAAACATAAGAGACCGGTGCACTCAATCACCAAAGTATTTGGTGTTTTAATAGAGCAGCTTTTAAAGAGAGGGTGCTCTTGAGGAGTTAAGCTCATTTGGAAAAGTAATTATTCATTAAAAAGTATCAGGAGTTACCATATATTAATATTCTGCCCCAAGCACAAACAAACACATTGAGAGTCACATCATAATAAACTGGCACATCTCTCCAAGACTAATGCTTTCAGCATGTTTTGATACATAAACGTCAATGAATTCATTGAGTTCCACTCTGTACTCTCTGGGGACTGCCTGTTTCTAAGTGTTTCTAAAAGCTCCTCACAGCGCGTCCTAAAGATCAGCTGTAGAAACAAAGTGCTTTTGTCTCAGATTACACAACAGGTGGAAAACACCAACAGCTGCCATCTTTAGGCCTGCATGTGTTTTAGGGTCTCATTGGGACTAACACCAGCCTGTCTGCATTCATTCTCTGTTTGGACTTGGTTAGTTGAGTGAAGCGTGAGGTTCAAAGAGTCAAAGGGGAATTTTAACATTTCTATATCATTCAGTGGTTGAGGTGCAAACATAAATAGTCACTCAGCAGTTTGAGGTTTAATGGTTCACTGTAGAGAAACTTACTGGCTCTGATTGCTTTACAGTGAGGATGATGGGAACCAGGGGTCACAATATCTTCAGTGCAAATATAGCCATTTTATTTATTATCCTAAACCACCGGTACATGCATCTTCTCAGTTGTAATGATGATGAAAAATCTGTTTTCTTTGCAGACTATTTTGCCTCACAATGCCCCTCTCAAAGGTAACTCAGGCATCAGGTTCGTAACTGCTTTTTACATTTTAACTATAACTAACTGTAGGTTGTACATTTCAGAGCGATGAAACTCTTCAGGTGTCAAATTTTGAAACATTGTTGGAATTTTTCTTTTCCATGTTGGTTTGGGACTAGAACCATATTACTTTTATAAACAAATGGCAGCTCTAACAGAGGGACTCAGGAAGCAGGGGTTTAAACATGGATATAATTTTACAATTTGAAGGAAAACAATTATTTGAGTGTGTGCTGGTGTTTGTGTGTGTGTGTGTGTGTCTGCCCTGTGATGGACTGGCAGCCTTTCCAGAGTGTTTCCTGCCTTCCGCCCAGTGAGTACTGGGATAGGCTCCAACACGCCCAGCCACCCAGGAGGATAAGCAGTTTAGATGCTGAATAAATAAATAATTATTTTAAAATTAAAGAGCCTTCATTACAGGCCTTGTCTGCGATCCAGGTCTTGGAGTATCTAGGCCCTCACAGATCCTGCTGGATCAGGACAGCAAAGGAGGAGCCCACTCCTTGGACAACCAGACAGGACCAAACTGGTGGTGATAGGAAGGAAGGAGGGGAATGTCAGAATGTCAACACCTAAAAGCAGCGGAAGGGATAGGCAGATAGAGTCAATATAAAGACAGACATAGGCCAGCGATAGATCGAATCCTTCTGGCCGAATTTTCACTCTTCCATTTTATGTGACTGTACTGCAAAATACTGCTTGCAACAACAACAACAACAACAACAACAATAATAATAATAGTCTTTATATATAAAACACTTTTCATGGGAACAGAGGGCAGCTCAAAGTGATTAACAAGCACGTTATAAAGTTCATTATGAGTTTGTTGAAGGGTGAAATAATTTTTCAAAATGACCTGTGCTATTTCCTGAAACAAGCTAAAGCATCTGACAATGGACTAAAATAATTTTGCTATACAAAAATGACTTGAAACAAATAAAAATAGGTTGAATGAGTGTATATTAGCCTTGCCACAATCTCATAATAAGAAATATGATACACAGTCATACGCAAAGTTCTTATACAGGGAACAAGCATTTTTTTCTTGCTGAGTTTAACATGAACATGAAATAGAAAATGTGTCATAACTTTTGCACAGGCCACATTTAATGTTTTTCCAATATGTTAAATTCAGGAAATGAGTATTAATTATTTATTACAGTGTGCAGAAGTGTGTTCTCTGTAGGGGACGTGTAGCTTATTTTCACTTAGAACATCAACAAAACATCATTTTACCAGGGGAACCCCCAAACGTGTATCTGCAGATTTGATTAGGCAAGATGTCATTTTGAGACTGTGTGAGCAACTGTGTGTTGATTTTTTTAAAGTCTTATTCAACAATAGGTCTTTTTCAGCACCTTCTCAAATTACAATGGAGCCGGGTTATCTGGGTTATATTTGTTGAGGAAATGCTAAAATAATTAGTCTCCAACTGTCTTTTCTCAAACAGGCTACACCAGTGGAGGCTTCCTTCCTGCCCTGCCCTTTAACGCAGGCAGCGCAGTCAGTTCTTCTGATTCCCACCCACGCCATTATTTTATCCTTCTCTGGAGTTTAGCTTGAGGTGTCTCGATGGAGAGATAAGATTGAACAGAGAAGAGACAGAGATGCGTATAAGTGTTCACCAGAATTGGCTTTGTGTCCTATACAATGCTGTATTGTAAATGCACGCTGCTCTGAATTTAAGAGGTTAGACAGCAAATATTATACAACAAAGAATTATACAGAAGCCTTTCAAGCTAATATGACTCTCTGTGCCAACAACACAATTCACATATTAAACTCTACCTAAGCCGTGTGTATAGAACATTAATTATGTCAGATGGAACAGGCACAAAGTGCCTAACATACGAGTTTTGCTGAATTATTTTATATATCTGAGCAAGATTAATTATTGCTTTATGAATTACTGGATGTACACTACATCTCAACCTAAATTCATAAAATATATCCAGCAAAACAAATATGATTAGTGAAAAGAGGCCATGTCAAACAATGGCAAATTTTTTGACCACATAGTAAAACAGAAAGATTTGACATTTTCAAGAAATGTAAATGTCTACTGTACTGTACTGTATCTATATCTACAGCACACTTTACAGTACAAACTTAAAACCCAAAACCTAATCATCTTACTCTAAATCATACTGCCACGTCAAGCAGGCCCAGAGAAGGCAATATGACAGTAATAAGATCAGACACTTGTACAGACGGGGAAAACAAAAATCTAATCCTAACCATTGCAGACGAAAGCATACTACTACAGGGAAAAAAGTATATGATCCATTTATGTCTTATCTGTGATAACTCGCATTGAGGTAATATTTGCTTTGACATTTTCACATAGAGTAAGTAAGTACCAAAATCAACTTTTTATGTTTTTTTGGGGTGTTTTTTAGGAGGTTTCGGTTTTCGACAGGTAGAAAATAGCATACTCTATGGGACAGAATCTTATTCTTAAATGCAGCTTACACAGGCAACATGAATTTAACATGAACTTGAAGTATAAAATGTGCTTTTGCACAGGCCACATTTAATGTATGCATGGTAAATTTTGCAAATGAGTATTAATGATATATTACAGTGTGCAGAAGTGTGTTCTCTGTAGGGGCGGTGTAACTTATTTACTTAGAACATCAACAAAACATAATTTTACCAGGAGAAACCCACAAACTTTTACATACAATTGTATATCCACTACACAGTGATTTGATTAGGCAAGATGTCATTTTGTGACTGCGTGAGGAACTGTGTGTTGCTGTTTTTTATGGCTTATTCAACAATAGGTCTTTTACAGCACCTTCTCAAATTACAATGGAACCGGGTTATCTGGGTTATATTTGTTGATGAAATGATAAGATAATTAGTCTCCAACTGTCTTTTCTCAAACAGGCTACACCAGTGAAGTCTTCCTTTAATGCAGGCAGTGCAGCCAGTTCTTGGCTTTTTCAAATGTCCCCAACTAGAGCTTCAAATTCAAACAATGGCGTGCCTATACCAAACCGAATGTTAGAGGCAATGGCGGATAGCAACAGTTGCTAAAACTGATTGGAAGAGTGAGGTAGAGAAGGCAGAGCTTGGTGGAGAGCATAATAACGTAATTGGACATAAATACTAATGACAGCACTAATGACCTCACTGTGGGGAAGCTGGACTTCAGTCTGGCTAACTCTCACTGTGAGCTGTTTATATTCTTCAAAAAGAGGCTGTATTACAGCCACCAAAAGACTGATTCAAATGAATTGCAGAAATTGGGCATCCCCATTCAGGTGACATGCTTTGTTGATTTTGTAAGAGGAGATAAGTTAACAGATCCTCTATGTTGAACACACACACACATTTTAATGTGTAATTATTGTTCATGTGCTGAATTTAACATAATGGGAAAAAATAAGTTCAAACTTTTGCATGCGATTTAGGTGTACATTTTTAGGCGTCAATTCTGTAACTGAAAAACACTTAGAATGGAAAAGTAACGTTTTGGTACAAATATGGCTTTCAGACTTAAACTTGAAGAAATGTGTTCGATCGCTGTGAAAATTTGCTATTTAGAATGCAAGAAAGAGACCAAAGGCATGATACACTGGAACCTGTAGTTAATTACCTAAAGCTAAGTTGTGCATTGCACTCGTCTACAATTACTGCATGTGATTAATAGGCAGCAACTGCGCAAAGGTCAGTAGCATCACAGTTAAGCACATCATGACCTGAGGTTTATATTTCCTGTTTACGGGAATCTGTGGTCTATTCTCTGCAGCTACCGTGCAGCATTGATTTAAAAGCATAGCGCATTTCCGCTCTCATTGCCCAGCTCTAAATGAGTTTGATTAGTAAGACTGTAATGGATGTCGCGCGACAAGGTCAGCTATCGACAAAGAGATGCAGTCCAGCACTGATAGATTTCTCTGTATGAATGAAGCATTGTATTGATATTCTGACAGTATGGCAGCGCTATTAGATACTTAGATATTAGATACATTGTCACTCCACTGCATGCATTGAAGAATAATGAGGCAACTGTGCTGCTATAAAGCTAAAGGAAAATCCAGGAGAGAGCTGTGTTTAAATATTTACAGATTCTGTTTAGAGTCTTAGAAGGCTTTAAAAGACTTTATTATATCATGCTTACAAACAAAAAGGGGAAAAGCAGTGTTCCACAGCATTTCAGCAAAGGCCTTTGTCAAGCACGGTCACGTCCATAGTTAAGTTTCTTTACAGCTAAAAACCAACAAAAAAGTTCTTGTTTATTTTATCTGGTAAAACATCTCCGTCGCAATATTTGGTAACACTTTACATTGGCTGACTAACATGAAGTAATGCATTAGTTAACATGAAGGAATAATTAAAAATGGTTAACTAATGTTAGGTAAACATGTAACAACTGGCAGAGATGTAGCGCCCATTGGCATACGACTGTATGATTCCTAAGGCAAGTTTAGTAATCTCATTAGTGTCATAACAAATTATTGTTGGCATGGAACCAAGGTGGGAAATCCAGGGGGTCTGGAAAACCCAAATCCTGGACCCCCTAAATGTCTTAAAATCTAAATTCTGGGGGCCCCTGAAAAATGAGCTGATTGTAACGTGATGCTGTCCATTAGCATAATAATGGACATTCAAATACAGATTCAGGGAAAGCTCCTTGTTCAGCTGCTTCACCTACAAATAGGCGAGTTTCTGCCTGTTTTACTCTTACTAGAGATGAACTAGAGATTAATTCAGTACTGGTTGGCCTCAGGGTGGCGCTATAGCAAATTGGTTCACCCAGCTGGTCCTCCATAGCCCAGACTTTATTAACATAAATTTAAATGTTGTTTGATACTATGATGCATTTGGGCATTTGCTTGTTCATCTGTATGCAGCCATAAGCAAATGTTTGAACATCCCAAGTCGCATGATTTGAAATGAAAATAAGTTACTACATAGGTTACTAGGAACAAACTTTAATATGCATTTTTTCCTGTAAGTTTTAGTGCACACTTTCTATCTATTTGCTGCCCTTAAAGAGGTTATGTTAAAGATGAGTATGTGTTGCAAAGACAGCCTCAGAAGTTAGCTGCTAACAAGCTAGCCATGACCCATCCTGTCTCATAACACCACTTTGTACTTCAAGAGGCAATAGTAGGTCACTGTAGCTTTGCCTTCTGTCAGTCCAATGTCATTAGTTCTGCCCTGACGCCGTATTTTAACCTCTTGTCAATCATGTTGAAAACACCGGTGCTGGTGAGATCATTTAAGGACAGATTGCCAGTGAAAGAATTTACGTCCAGCAGCAAACAAAAGAAGTGATATAAATCAAAGCAGAACAAGAGTTAACATTGACGTTGCTTTCCGCTGCTGGAGACACGCTTGGAGAGTAAAGGGATGAAGTTTGATGCTGGACTCTCAACGTTTCTTCTAAACTGGTAGGGAGTGCAGAGGGAGGAGGAGGGACTATATATTTCCTTGTTTCTTATAATAGGAGTGGACACCACAACTTTCTGGTGATATGTTGCCACCTATTGGTTTGGAGTATGAATGCCTCATCTTAAAAATTGCTCCTTTAAAATACTGGAAAAATATATAACATAAAATATGGCATAACATGCTTTCATTCTGAGGACAACTCAACAAATCCTTGCCATGGCTGAAGTGCAATAAGAACTGTGTGCTCTTCTAACTCAATTCTTCTAACTCATGCATATAATATGAATGATTATTAATATTTATTCTAGTATTCTAATGTTTTATAGTCTTTTACTAGCCAAAATACATGTTTAGTTTTAAACGACCTTTGCACAATACAGTATGTCAAAACTGTAGACCTTGGTTTTCATCATATCTGCATTGTGGTTATAGAAGTCTTTAGCATTAGATATCTGTGAAGTCCCAGTGTGCCTCAGAGTCCGTGTTTGCTTGTGGCTGTAGGCTGTGGACTCATTTGCTTCTTCTCTCTTCCCTCCCAAGGCGCTCAGTGCAGTAATTAAAGCACAGAGGCCAACTCTCCTTTCAGCTGAATAATTGAAGAGTGGAGGAGGAAAGAGAGAACGGAGGAGCAAGACATCTCCGCTCGCGCGCTGGTGAAGGCCACGAGAGCGTGACCTTGAAATGGATGACAGTACAGCAAGCGTACAGCTGGTGTCCTATATGACCCTAGTCCTAATTTTCTCTCCAATCTGTACAAGAAGACAAAGACTTTCAAAAGCTCCATGGTTAAAGTCTGCCTGCGCAACATTAGCAGGAAATGTGCTGTCATTTAAAATCTGTGATCCATTTTTCATCATTTCTGAGTATTTATGTTTGTGTGATGGCAAACGCCTCTGAATTTGAATGTGCACTCATTATATTCAAATGGTGATCATTCATCCTTGTGAAAGCCTGTAAGTAAATCTTTACCCCCTGCCGCCCCCCACCCCAAGTCTGGCAGGTTTCCATTTAGGCCCAGTGTGGTATGAAGAGCTGTTCTCAAATCAGTGAGTGTGAAGGGAACCTCATAAAGCCAAATAGATGCTGTTACACACAGCCGTCTTGGGACCAGCTAGAAGCGACCCACACTGTTAAGCAAGCACAGCCATGCAGTTACTAATCCTGGGCACCAGGTGCCAAATACGCAAACAGAGCTTATGTGTGTGTATCTGTGTAAGGACTGACCTCACAATGATTCAATATGATTATGGATCTATGGAGCCAGGGTACTAAATTGACCCTCGGTGGCGCAGTGGGTAGCATCGTCACCTTATTACAAGAAGGGCCTGGATTTGATTCCAAAAGGATAGAGCAGTTTAGAAGATGAGTGAATGAGTGAGTGAGTGAGTGAGTAAGTGAGTATGTTGCCCCTCTTTGCTGTGATTGGTGTTAATATCTGTTAGGAAATATTTTGGCATATTTTGATAGTGTCATCGTCATGTTTGTTGAAGAAAGATGGATCTGTGTGAAGTTCAAAGTTGGTCATTTTTATTTTTACTGAGATACAGCGATCTACATTTCTCTGGCTTTCTGGATCTCCACTGCGGGCGAGTGTCTCGGCGAGGCCACTTGGGGTGCACAAGTCGAATACAAATTTGCAAGATTCTGGGGTCTGTATTTCTGGTTCCCTGAAGGCTAGTATTGCAATCCAGCATGGCTTCGTCATGGATTTTTCAAATTGGATTTTTCAAGACGGAGTTGCACACACACTGGCCAGCGAACCCCATCCTACCCACCCATGGGTGGCTATGGCTTTGGCAGGGATTTAACTCATGACTTCCCAATGATAGGGCCAGCCCCTTAATGGTTGGGACACTCAGGAGCCATCCTTAAATTTTTTATATTTGAAACCATAGATAATGTCATTTTGCACAATACATAATATGATTAGAATTAATAATGCATAGACTATAAGAACTATTCAGTCTCAGACATTGTTCACCTATCTCACACTATACTGAGCTCTTACTAATGTGTTTGTACTCATATGTGTTCATGACAGGCTGCTAACATGGATTTCATGGATTCAATACTCCATGAATCAGGAAGGCTTCTCACAGTAGTCATCATCATTAGCAGTCATTATCATTGGTTAATTAACATACTTCTGTCATCTATTACCCTTGGTAAAGCTACATGGCTCTGTCCAATGACAGGCTTGTTTTTTTTTGTTGTTGTTTATTTCATTGACATGATTGTATGTTCATTCATTGCTCCTGTTGCGTTATTGTTTTGCTGTCTAATGTCAACCAGAGTTTCTCTCAAAGTACAGTATCTTTCTCCTAGGTCTTATTTCCTCTCAAGGTTTCCTTCTCTTGAGTCTTGGTTCCTCTCAAGGTTTCTTTATCTTGCTCTTGAGTTTTGATTCCTCTTTAGGTTTATTCCTCTTAAGTCTCTGTTACTCTCAAGGCTTCTGCCATTTGAGTCTTGGTCCCTCTCAAGGCTTCTGCCTTTTGAGTCTTGGTCCCTCTCAAGGTTTCTTCCTTTTGAGTCTTGGTCCCTCTCAAGGGTTCTGCCTTTTGAGTCTTGGTCCCTCTCAAGGTTTCTGCCTTTTGAGTCTTGGTCCCTCTCAAGGTTTCTTCCTTTTGAGTCTTGGTTCCTCTTAAGATTTCTTTCTCTTAAATCTCAGTTACTCTCAAGGCCTCTGCCTTTTGAGTCTTGGTTCCTCTCAAGGTTTCGTCCTCTTGATCTATAGTTCTTGTTCCACTCAGGTTTCACCTTTATCTTGTAACAACTTTCAAGTGAATTAAACCGAAATTATAATAATCATATATAATAGCCATGTAGTTAAATCACCATCTTCAAACTAACATGTCATGATGCATCACGCATTTTTACACCCCTAGGTATGTGTGCTGATGTTTTCTACTGACCTTTAGTACCTCTTTCGATTGTGTTCTCCTCACAACCTTCTTTTACCTGAAAGCCACTTAACTCTACAGAGACAGCCTATAGTGATTTTGGTGGAGGTATTATGCAGACACCATTCTCAAAGCTGTCTAAAGTGAATGTGGCACAGTGCTGAGGTTGAAGCAGTGCTGTTCACTCCCAGAGGAATTCTGTAGACTTGTTGGAGCTCATGCCACAATGAATGAAATACGTGGAGCATGCCACGTGAGAACAGACAAAGAGAAAGGTATCTGAGTATCTGAGACTGGAATTCCTACCATGCTGGATTAGTGGGACAAATAAAGGAAAGAATGTTTTGACCCACAACCAATGGAGGGAGAGTGGGAGAGAGAACTGAAATTAATGCAAAAAAAGACTATATACTAGTATTGTCATTATATTGTATCTGTGTTGTAATTATGTTACAATCACAAAACACTTTGCTATGCATGATTAAAGGTTAGCCTCCATTATTTAGAGAAAAATAATCGACTTCAGTTCCATTACAGAAATCATTTGATTTATCAGAACATCCACAGGAGCCGATTAGCTCTGTGGTAGATATCTGCATTGTAGGATAATCAAACATGATATTGTACAGCTGCAGTGTAAATGTAGTGATGCAATGTAACATATGTAGAAACCTCCAGTCTTGGTCCCTTTCAAGGTTTCCTCCTTTTGAGTCGTGGCTCCTCTCAAAGTTTCATCCTATTAAGTCCCAGCACCTCACAAGTCTTGATTCTTCTCAGCATTTCTTCCTTTTGAGTCTTGGTTGCTCTTAAATTTCCCTTTTCTTGAGTCTTGGTTTCTCCCAAGGTTTCTTCCTTTTGAGTCTTGATTCTTCTCAACATTTCTTCCTTTTGAGTCTTGGTTGCTTTCAAGGTTTGTTCCTCTTGCTCTTGAGTCTTGGTTCCTCTCAAGGTTTCTTCCACTTGAGTCTCTGTTTCTCTTAAGTTTTCTTTGTCTTGAGTCTTGGTTCCTCCCAATGTTTCTTCCTCTTGCTCTTTAGTTTTGGTTTATCTCAATGTTTTAATGTCATATTTAGTGTTGCAATTATGTTACAATCAAAAAATCCTGTGCTATGCATGATTAAAGGTTAGCCTGCCTTATTTTAACTAAATTTATTCACTTCAGTTGGATTACTATAATCATTTGATTAATCAGAACTTCCACAGGAACTGATTAGCTCTGCGGCAGATATCTGCATTGTATTGTACAGCTGCAGTATAAATGTAGTGATGCAATGCAACATATGTGGAAACAGATGAAATAACAGGAAAGCTGGGAGAGTTACTTCATTAAAAAATAGCCTACGTGCACAAACCAGGGCAGCTAATTGATCAAATGAGCCCATGCATACTTGCAAACAAGCGAAATGGAAATGCAAGATAAATATGTTGCAAAGAATGAATCAAGTAGAGAGGATGATACAGAGAGTAGATGGAAGAAAGTGGGTGAAAAATGGAATGCTAAAATGGAAGAGTGGAAACTGAGTGGTGGAAAAGAATCTTGCTTCAAGGTGTCTGGGATGTATAAATATTAGTGTAGTAAGACTTTCTGGAGCAGAGTGTGTGTATATATGTGTGTATTATGTGAGTGAGTATATGTGTGTGTGTCAGGGGTGTAAGTAAGATCTTATAGGCCTTGGTGAACAAAATGAATGCCCTCATCATATAAAAACGTCCTTCGGTAAACATGAAAAGACAATGTAGGGAAGCGTAGGAGCCGCAAGCTAACACTGTACTCTGTGCAAAAGTTTGGAGATGCTTCTAAGTTCTTTCTATTCTTTTCGAAGTTTTCACCCACACTTCCTTGAAGTAAGCTGCCAGATTTTGGGGCTGTATTACAGCATTTTTAAAATCTACCCACAGATTTTCAATGATGTTCAGTTCAGGGCACTATGAGAGCCATTGCAAAGACCAGCCTGTTTACAACTTCAGTTTCTTGAATGTCCGTGTCACGTTTGCTTCCAGAAGTGGCTGATATTTAGAATTCATTTCTACTGTGTATTATGTCCTGTGCCTCTGAATGCTACACAGCTACAAAGCATAATTGATCCACACCCATGTTTAACAAATGGCAAGGTGCTCTTTTCATCAAATCCTTGATTTCTCCAAACATACATCTGGTAAATATGTCCACAGAGACCAACTCATTGATTCACAGCACTTCCAAAATGCCTCTGGCTTAGATAGATGTTATTTTGCATGCTTCCCATTTGCATACTTCGCATCACTTTTATGATGAGGTCGCAGGTAAAGGTTCCTTCTGGTGACTCTTCCATGCAGATCATGTTTGTGTAAGCAAAGTTGTACAGGAGAATGAAGCAGCACCACTCCTGTGTTAGCTAAACCTGGAGGTAATTTGCTGTAAAATGGGGGTTTTGTATTGCCTTTCTGTTTTCTTGGCCTTGCAGCTCTTGCCTGGCCTTCCACAGTTCCCCTTCTATAACGCCATTTCCATTGGTGAAACGTGTGTGCAGTAATTTTTCATCTTTTCATTCAATCATTTCCATTTTCTATGCAGATGCACCTCCCTACAGAACTATTATAGAATGACAATTCTTTACAAATAGAGCTATTCAAATCATCTGAATGAAATTCTGAGACAGTATATATCACAAAAAAACAGTATTGCAATGTTCAGGTTTGGCCCTAATTTAAATACATTTTCATATCCTCAGACAGCCTCTTTAGAAGAACCCATGGTAGTTGGGTGTTAGCAGGCAGAGAATTCATCATGCTCCAAATTGCCATCAAATTGTCCTCAACTGACAAGTCTCGATGACATTTCTTTATTTGCCTAACCAGTCTAACCTAACGAGTTTCACACGAAATGTAGATGGACACTCAAATCCACCAGTTACACACGGGGAGAGGCAGAAGTCGAGTATCAACACCTCTTCATAGCCTCATAACTTGGGATGACAGTCAGTTATAATCTTGTGATGAGATGGAATCAAAAGGGCAGACTACTGAATCAGGACATGTTTGAACCAAGCCACCACTGTTCTGTCGCAGAGATAGAAACACATATATAGAAATATTGAGAAATTTTAGAATTGATTTTCAGGCATTCGTTGACCCCGAAGCATTAAGTACTGAGAAGAACAGTGTCTGAACCTTTGCACATATTGCACTAATTTACACTTATTGCTAAAAGAATAGCTGCACAAACCATTGCACCCAGAAGGAATCACTCTAGAGGAATTTGATGGGTAGGTTTAACACTGTGAGACATGCAAAAGACTCAAGTTTCATGCTTAACTGTGCATGTGACATAAGCAGGGACGGGCCTTATCGCTGTACCTGACTGACCCAACAGCCACAATTGTGGATATTCAGCGAGCAGTGATGCCCTCCATGAGTCATCCTGTTAGTGCCAGCACCACTGGCAAACGTGTGGATTCACACCTAACGCAAAATCTGCAGGAACTGTGTAGTGAATATTCAAGCCGCATGGAATGGATTATTGCAGGACACCATAAGGAACATCTGCAACTCCATGGCAAGACATCCGGCATGTTGCATTAGCAAACATGGCAGCCTGACACCATACTGCTACATGCTACTACTTTTGTATGTGTAGCTCATTAAAATATTGTCCATATCAGACTAAATTTATCCAAAATCACCATTTATGGTTCCTGGGAATTTCCCTTCTGAAAGCCACAAATTTCACATCTATATTATTTTAATCACCATCTAATTATCTGTAATAAAGCACACAAAGACCCAGCCAGACTAAAGTACAGCCTCCGCACAAAAGGGTTAGTTACATACAGTATAACTAAGCCTCCAAGTGTAAACACTCAGAGAGCTCCATACCCCTCTGTATCTCTTCAAAGCAGTTACTTTCAATTACTTTCATACTCGTTATTTACAGATTATATTTGTGATATATGATCACTAATCATACTTATGTTGATGCAGATATTGATCAGAAAGCTCAACTGGTTCAGACAACATACCGTACAATTGTACTGAATGAATTGTGTCGCCACCATTTATATCAACCATTACAACTAGCCCCTCAGTCTATCAAAATAAGCCCCTCCTATGGGGTGCGTTGTAACACATGCTGTGAAACTGCATAAGTAGTCATATAAGGGGTCCAGTGAGGACATCAGGGGGTCTGAGCTGCTGGTAGTTCCACCACGGTGTGTGTTAAAGTCTCTTTGACGCTTGTGAGTGGCACGTGTCAAACCCGTGTTGCAAGCTTAGTGAGATTTCAGATCGATTACTTCAACCCAAAAACACCACTGTTAAATCCAAGCTAAAGGCCAGAGGCTGCAACAACAGGAATACCAGACTGTGTGTGTGTGTGTGTGTGTGTGTGTGCTTGTTGTGCTAAAGGGGGCTGTGTTTGACAGTGCAGTGTGAAAGCCGGGGTAATGATGAAAAGAACCATGCCTTTGATCTGATCACAGCTACAAGAAAGTCATACTGATGAACTTCAGCAGTCCTGATTCACATGCGGGGAGCGCACACACACACACGCACGCATGCGCACACACACAGAAAGGTTGCTCATTAATACTCATCATCTGCTTGCCGACACATCACATCCCCAATGAGGCAAGACATTGCACCAATCTGCACTCTGTCTCTGTATCTGTCTCTCTACCCTCTCTCTCTCGCTCACATACACACGCACATGCACACTAGAGCTGCACAATATACCGTATGTTCATTGTTATTGCAATACTGCAGTGCAGGTATTGCAGAAGGCAGCAAATGAGCCTCTAATTAAACATTTTTGGTTGGCATCCTGACCAGGTTCTGTAGATGTTGTGACGATTCAAGGTCCAACAAATGTAAACAGTGTGAGATCTTCCACATCTCCCCTTTTGTTTTCAGCTTGAGAAATGTGTAACCATTTCCTCTTTTCACCTAACTTTTGGGAAAATTGGGCATTTTGTGACTTTCAGGGGCCCCAAGAAGGGGGGGGGGCAATAATGGTGCAAATTTATTTTAGTCATTAATTAAGAAATCTGATCCCCAGCAATGTCACAGGCATCCGTGTCATAATCTTATGAATGTACACCGATCGGCCACTTCATTAGGTACCCCTCCTTGTATCTATACTCATTGTCCATTTTATTCGCTTCTCTGACCAGATGCACTTTGTGGTTCTGCCATGGCAGATTGTAGATCTGTTTCTCTGCATACTTTGTTACCCTCATTTCACCAAAAGTCAAGACCCCCACAGGACCACCACAGAGCAGGTATTATCAGTATTATTTAGGTGGTGGATCATTTTCAGCGCTGCAGTGACACTGACTGGTGTGTTAGCGTGTGTTGTGCTGGTGCGAGTGGATCGGACACAGCAGTGCTGCTGGAGTGTTTAAACACTGTGTCCACTCACTGTCCACTCTATTAGACACTCCTATATTGCTGGTTCAACATATTGATGTAAATTCAGTGATGATAGCTCATCTGCTGCTGCACAGTTTATGTTGGTCATTGTCTAATCCTTCAACAGAGGTCACAGGATTCTGTTGGCTAGATAGTGTTGGTTTGGTGGCTGGATAGTTTTGGCTATTCGTAGTCCAGAGGTGACACAGAGGTTTTTAAAAATTCCAACAGCACTGCTGCATGTGTTTCTGTGCATGTTTTGATGAATTAAAGGAATTATAGTTTGGTCAGTATAATCCAGGCTAATCATAAGTCACATGGTTCAGCAAAACTATTTTAAAGAGGAACTCGTATGCTTCTTTAGGTTTTTCGTTTTCTCTTTGTGTGTTGTATAGCTTTTTGTGCATGTAAATGGTCTATAAAGTTATGAAGCCCAAAGTACACAACAGAGGGAGAAACACCCTGATGGGATTCAAGCCCTTTTCTCATTTACAAAGTGACATTCTAGCTTATGAATGGCAATCGACACTACCAACTTGTTCAACCTGACTTTCAGGATCGGACTCTGACTCAAATGGATACAACAGAACCGATGCCACTGTAAGAACACTCTACAGAGGTGTGGGGGGCAGATCTTGTAGCAATCAGAGCAAAGTGGGTGAGTTGACTAATCAGAACACCCTGGGCTTATCAGGAGGCGGGGCTTAAAGACACAGGCGCTCTAACAGAGTGTTTCAGACAGAGGGTGAATGCAAATGTACAGAATAAGAAAAATTCAGTGTCTTGGGAAAACTGAAACATGTAAATCTATTATAGTAGACCCCAAAAATAAAATGATGAACACTGAAAAAAAGCACAACAGGTCCCCTTTAATGTATAGCAAGTGGAACAGCAGTCACAATATGTTGGATAATAATGTAAGCGATACTATTCTGTCTATATTGAGAAGCTAATACACATACAAATACATCTGTAGTAGTTTAGTAGAAGTGTCATCTATCTCTGCTGTTTAACCTGCTCCTTCGAGAGGAAGTGACGAACACACGCCAGTGTGCACACACACACATACATGCACACACCAATCAGTCAAGGTCTCTGCCCCTTTAATAATCTTCCATTGCTCCGATCGGCTGAGCTGGCTCTCCTGCCTAGTTTGGGAGATTAATTTTGGGATGAACTCAGGGAAAACGAGCATGATTTCCCTCGGGCCGTCCCAGCTCTGGAGCTGGGGAGAAGAGAGCGGCAATGTAGCAGCTTTTACCCACAAAAGGCGAGCTCTGCCTGGGGAGAAGAATGTGCTAGAGCCCTTACCTGCAAGAGGCATGCATCTCTGTGGGAATGACTTAATCTCATAATAACTTCCTAAAATGATATGAGGGCAGATGGATCAAGTTGCTGTGATGTGTGTGTGTGTGCGTGTATGTGTGTGTGTGTGTGTGTGTGTGTGTGTGCACGAGCGAGAAAAGGGGGCTTACAGTGACCTAGATGTGCCTACAGCCCTCAGGCTGTGTAATCACATCCACCAAAAAGGTATGCAGAGGACAAATCTTCTCACACACACACTTGCAAGGAAAGTGATAGGTGATCACACACCCGTACATGTTCACAAGCAGTGCTGGGGGCCACAGGTTAACGTCTTTTGCACGCCTTTCATCTTGTGGCACAGCTCCATCTCTCCGTTCCCCTCAACTCATCAGCAGAAATGACAGCCATCTCTAATGGCCCCCTCAGGCCACCGTAACACTATCACCAACAGGCACACCGGCGCTAAGCTAGTGCTAAACCACCCAAAGTGCCAATTCCTAACTCACTCTAACTCTTACCCTGCTACAGTTCTGAGGGAGCGAGAAAGACGCCTCAGCTCATTTGATACGTTCATTATTCTGTTTTGAGCTCTATTTAAAAACTCAATACGTTCACACCTGCGACTACACACATCAGTTTAATTCTGCATTAACACAGCAATTAATGAAACCTCCGCGGATCTCCAAGATGGCAACTTTACAGGAGAGGACAAAAACCTAATTTAACTTAAATGTAATGTCTTTCCAAACAATTTTGGGCCATTTCTGTTGGTTTATCTGCAGCACTTAGTGAAAACCTTTGAGGTGTTCATGGAATCATTGCTGTCCAGTGAAAAACAAGTATCTCCAAAATGTCCACTTTAAAGGAGAGGACAGTTTTTTTATTTTATTTTAATGCAAGTCAATGGAACCAGACTTTTATCCAAACAGTTTCGGGCCATTTCTGTTGGTCCATTCATCATGAAATATTCACACAATGTAAACAGCAGCTGCTGTGTTCAAATGATACATGAAAGCAAAACTGTCAAAAATTGAAATGTTTTTGATTTCATCAATGACATAATCTTTGATGTCAAACATCTACTCTGAACAAAATACCACTTGTCAGAACAACTGTTTATTAGAGATATCACATCTCCAATTTAGCTGCTTTAATGCACTTCAGTGAGTAAGCACTAGTAGAGGTGTAAGTTGTGTGTATGTACTTGTGTTGTGTTGCACTTATAATGACCTTTTCTTATCTATAGGTGTGAGCACTAGGCTGGGGTTGCCAGGTAGTGCTCTTTTTGCTCTATATATGTGTATTGATCTATCTAGGTATCAGCACTGGCCCCCTGTTCGGGCAGTGTCTGAGCTCATGGTGAATTTTAGGCTCTAAACTTCCTGTACTAGCTGGAATATTATCCAATGGAACACTAAGCACGGTTGTAAGTCGCTCTGGATAAGAGCGTCTGCTAAATGCCTTAAATGTAAATGTAAATGTACTGTGTTTTTCTTTTTTTGTCTATTTCCTTTTCTTAGTAAAGGCTACTTGAGGCAGGTACACATCCTTTCAGATTCATGGTGTTTAGTCAGCTTCAAATCCAAAGAGGAATGGAGCTTGAGACGCTTTACAAAACTTGAGACGCTTTACAAAAACACGAACAAAACAATATGAGCCAAACAAAACACAACAAAATAGGCTAAACATTACAATCAACTATTACAGAAAATGACAAAACAGGACACATGCTGAATACAGCTAGGGATGGGTAGTTTCTGGAGAATAGGTGGAATGTGGGCAGAGGTTCAGAAGAGAGTGAGGAGTCAAATATGAAACCGAGGTTCTGAACAGTTTGTGAAGGTTGTAACCGTACACGCATCAACATCAATAGATATACAGCAGTATATTGTAGTAGATTACTGTACATCACTGTATCCCAGGTGGCTCCTCATGAAGCTAGATGCTTGAAAGGATGCCAAAGCAAAGAGGTGCTGCTCTGAAGAAAGAAAAACAGTGGACAGTATTGATTTGTTTTACACTTTCTTGGATCATTAGTTTTAATTCCATGTATGTTGTGATGCATTGATTGTTATTCTAAAATGTAAGACGAAGCAAAGAAAAGCCTTCTGTGAATGGATTTATATTTTTGAGGCTTGATTTTAATATACCGTTATGCATCTGTATATATTACAGCTTCTATTCATAAATTAATAAACACTTAAAACTCTCTCTCTCTCTCTCTCTCTCTCTATCTCTACACACACGCATATATATACATACATATAGTTGCTCCCAAATGCAGTAGGGGTGAAGGTGGAGACAACAAACTGGCACTGACCACAGTACCTCTACACACGGATTCGTTGGTCGTCTCCAGCAAGACAAAGCGGGACTCGTCACTGAAGATGACCCGCTGGCATTCTGAGTCAATTAATGACAGTCTGGCACGACACCATTGCGGTCTTTGGCAACGTTGACCTGGTGTTAAGGACAGTTGTGGTAACGATCTGCATGCATGTAGTCCTGCAGCCGTCTGCCAAAGTGCTGGCACTAACAGGATGACTCATGGAGGACATGCCTGTTTGCTGAATGTCCGCAGCCGTGGCTGTTGTGTCGTGGTCACTCTGTGCATGTCGGAAAATTCGTCTGTTCTATCTCTCCATGGTTTGTGTAGGTCTCCCAGACCCTTCATGTCACTGGTGCGTGCTTTATTATATTCCCTGCTGCCAACAGTGTGCTATGGTAGTATCCACACAGCTGGTATGGTGTGCAATAATTTGATGAGTCTATCCCGCTTCCCGGAGCCCTACGATGCGAGCCCTCTCCAACTCTTCCAACTGCTCCAATTGCTTTCAGACTCAGAGGCATACTTCGCTTGCAGAGGATGCTACCAACACAACAGCATGAGTCAGAATGGAAAAAATTTGATTTATATTTGTTTGTATTTGAAGGAGGAGACAACAGTGTTTGAGGTTTACAGTATGTCAGATCTATGTACCGAGCTCTCCTTATTCAACTATATGAACATAAATACAGTAATCTCGGCAGACAGATAGAAGCTGTGCTCCAAAACGTGCAGAAAATGAGACATTTAAGTTTGTTTCCTGTGGAAGAGGTGTGACTTTTTTTCACCTGGAAAACCAGCTGGTTTGACCGGGTGTTCAAATGTTTGCATATGACTGAAGAGTTCAGCAGGTTGTGTCTCATTACTGTGGAGTTTCAGCATTAAACAAGTGGGTTTGATCCCATTGTGGTGTTGTTCAGGGCCAGAGGTAAAGTGGAGGTGAGGAAGTCAAAGTGGTTTAATCAGAATTTTACATCTTTACAAAACCTCCGAGAGTAGGGTGTGTGATTAGATATGGGGTGTCCCAGTGCACAGCAGGTGGCTTACATACACACACACACGCTACCGTAAGTATGCTGATCAGATTTCCTATGAGGGTCCACCTGCTCTTCTCCTCCAGATGTCTCCTGCTCTGCTCTCGCTCTGTTGCGGTATGCGCTGGTGGTGGTTAGCAGGCCATGCTTAACACCTATACCTATACAGTCATGCCTATAGGCTCTTTCACACCCTACCAAAGTGAATGTCAGCCAAGGTGTCACCCTAAACAGCATTCCTTCTTCTTATCTCTCTAAATGTGAACACATTCTCACTTCTCTCTGTTTAATTGGAAGTTGCAAGGTAGAAATCATTATCACTTCTTCACCAGTATATTATACAGTCTAATTTAGTGACCCTCTGTCATGTTTTAAAAGCAACTCTATGTTGTTGAATTACTTGTTATTTGCATTTTAAAAGCCTTGTTAAACAATAGTTAAGGGGGAATTTCACCAATTTGTCAAAAGTTTTGTACAATTACACGGTTAAACAAAGTCACTCAGTGCGGTTTGATCTGAAAATTCTCTGTTCTAGAGAAACTTACCAAATGGCAATTGTTCACTGTAGTTGTGATAGTCTGAAGCTGCTAATTCCGCTAAAACAACTCCTTCACAGTCATAGCATTCAAAGTCATTTAAAGACATACAGGGCAATGTAGGGCAAAAAAGAAACAACAAACAACAAACAAACTTGTTTTCAGATCAGATTTACCTCTATTGTACCATTAACTCAGAAGACATGTATAGGTTCACTGGAGGTTTTGCATGGTAGATAAAATGTTTTTTTTTGTGTTGTAGGCTTCAAGGGCCCTAGCTCCCATCACCACCACTGTGAGGAAATCTGAGTCACTCACATCTGAGTCACATTTCTCAACATCAAACTGTTTCATATCAAGCAGCTTTAAAGGACCAATTACATCTCAGCCATTGAATTATGCTGTGAAATGAAACTCAAACATAAAGTTGAACTGATTAATCAGTCTGTCAGTTTTATGACTGCAGGAAGTGGCTTGAAAAGGTCTACTGACCTCAAAAATAAAATTTTTGAAAGGGCCTATATCCTATATCTGTCTTGTGTTTTTTTTTTTTTCCATGATGTTAACCGATAATATTTGTGTGGCTTTATGTAACAAACATGGCCACAATTCATTTTACATGACCCTTTTCCAACCTCTCTTTATCCCGTAGAATGAAACAAGCTGTTTTTGTTAGGAGAAATGGGCCTTGTTCTGATTGGCTGTCCTTGTGTTGTGCTTCATTCAGAGCACTTGGAGCTGAAACATTCCTTCAGTATGACTGGATGGAGCTGAATTGCTGTAGACTGAATAGCTATATTCGTAAACAAGTTGGTTTCAGACATCACAGTGAACAATGAGTTCAAAGCAGCTTAGTTTCGATATATATATGGGTTGTATGGATTGGAGAATGAATGGTATCTCTACATATTTCTCCAGACTTTAATTCAAACAAGCAAAAGTTGGGGTTTCCATGATATGAGCCCTTTAATGAAATCTTTTGTTTTAGTATGTAAAAAGTCAAGCTAATTTATATAGCACCTTTACATCTGAACAAAGCAGCTTTACAGAGAATCCAGGCCCAAGCTCCCAACACGCAGCCCAAGGGCCACAGTGGCAAGGAAAAACTCCCTCAGAGCAAGGGAATGAAACTTCGAGAGCAACCCAGACTCAAAGGGGAACCCATCCTCCTCATGTCAACACCAGATAGCAAGACATGCACAAAAGCAATATAAAAAGGATCAGTTTACAATTACATGCAATATTGAATATAGAATAATCGATAACTGTTAGAGAGTAACAATGAGAAACAGACTGAATGAAAATCAGTCACTGTTAACAGTCAAACCAGTGACTACTGTAAGTAGTTGATCACAGTAAAAACCCAGAATACCCATTAGTGCTGCTAAAAGCCTACGGTGATTATCTATTAGGATAAATATGTGAATCATTCAGTGTTTTGTGGGGCAGCGGAAGAAATCAGGTGGGTCAGAGGGATGCAGGACAAGCTTCAACATAGCATAGGACAGCATGATGTCCCATGTTAGATACACTGATCAGAAAGGCAGGTCAGCAGTGCACACCCAGTCAAGGCAGATGAAGCAGTAGCATCAGACCGCACAGGATGGGCAGTAGTTCCGCATCAGACAACACAGGTTGAGAAGTCAGTGCACCCCTGCTTCACTTTCAACAAACCTAAGTGAAAAGGGTTTAAATGTTCAGAAACATTCACTCACCAGTCCAAACAGCCCTTTATAAAGAAAGCCCATTTTGGATTCATCATGGCTTCGATGTCACAGTAATGAACATGTGACCACTCACTCGACTTAAAGCACTTTAGTCCCGGCCACTGTGGTCCTTCACAGGAACCAGACATGAGAAGTACAGTTCATCCTGGACAGTTATTTGAATATTTTATGGCGGGTTATGGAAGGCCACATAAAACCGCATTCAGTAAATGAACTTCAGGAGAAAACAAGCAAATGGGTCTTTAAGAAAACAGGAGGTCATAGATCAGAGACCAGGGCGACTTGAGTATTTACACATTTGCTCACACATTATGGCAAATATTCTTCTATTCTTATGCAAATACATGCACCACCAATGAAATCCTAATCAGAAACCTGCGGAATGAATTTGAGCTTAAAAAACAGGATTTTTAATCTAATCAAATATAATCAAATTTACTGGCAACTGATTATGCAGTCGATTAAAGGGATAATTGCCTTTTGATTAAATCAGATTAGCTTTGATTATGCAATATTTCATCAAATGGATTATGTCATTTCATATACGATTCCCAAGTCTCCATAGGCTTTCACTCAGACCTGACTGAGTGCTCCGCTGCGCTGGTGCATTCAGCAGCTGATGAGACACATACACCTACACACGTGAGTTATAAGTAGTAAAGGGATGTGAGCTCGTGGCATTGTGTCTGTGGATCATATCCTCCCACACCCTCATCCCCCAACCCCCACACAGGCAGGATGGCTCTACCCATGGCAACTCAGCCTGTTTGCATTGTAGCCCATGTAGTTACCAAGTAATAAGCCTTGGTATGTAATAACCCTGTGATTTTAAGGGGGTAAGTATTGTGTAAAATTGTATTGTGTCACAGACCCCGGGGATCTGTCTCCCAGACTGCAGAGGCCACTGTCACCTGAGTTTTAGTCAGCTGACTACACACCTGTTGGATTCACATTCTCTCAATTCCAAGCCTTGTTTCATGGCTGAGATTCTGGTGTTTTACCCTTTTGTCTGTTTCTCTATTTTTGATCTCCGGATTTTGTTTCTTGGTTTTGGTTGCCTGGTGTTGTTGTTTTTTTCCCTGCTGGTCTGGACAGGGTATCTAGACAATGGGTTTTGGTACTCTCCTTAATCTGCTTGCAGCTGTATCCAGCCTAGCTTCCTTCTTTAACCTTACATTTTGAAAGAGGGAGCGAGAAATAGAGGGTAGACACCTAGAGAGACACCTGTGACCCAAACACAGTACTGCATGTTCTACACCATAGTACCGATTCCAGCTTTTTTTGAATTCCACACAGGCATCTGGATCTGCTACAGTTTCGCTGTGGCACCCAGTGGAGTGAAGACTGAAACACTGTCCAAAAACCACTTAAACACTATTAAAATCCTGTGTCCCAAAGTAACGTGGACAAATGTCTGGCCTAAAGGCATTCTAGAGGACCAACGGATATCTTAAGGAATCTGACTAATTTTCTTGTAATGCTACGGTTAGGATGGGAAGTTAAGATTATATTGATATCTGATTATTGTGTAATTCTTACAAACAGACAAACATCTGTCTTTCCATTCTTCCTCAAATGGAAAAAGAAATGTTAGGGATATGCTGTTTTAAACGGCCCAGTTCAATACATTAGGCAGGCCTTGTTCAAGGTAACACACCCAGGTAAAAAAAAAAAATTAATATACTAGAAATGTACTTTAATATCCGTAACTAGATTTCAAGCACATTATTGTTTTGTGTGATAAAGCAATAGATTTATAATACAAATGTAATAATTACAAATACATTTTACCTCAGTAGTACGTCAGTATATTTAATATTAGTATACTAATTTTCACTTTAAAAATATGTTGTTTTAACAGCCCAGTTCAATACATTACATGGGCCCTGTTCAAGTTTTAAAACACACCCAGGTAAAAATTATGTATAGTTTAATGTACTAGAAATGTGCTTTAATATGTACTTAAGTATATTTAAATGAATATTAGTGGTGTCTCAGAATAGCACAATTAAGTACAATTAGCTTTATCTAAATATACTTTTAATACCACTCATGATGATATTTACCATACTGAGTACATGGTTAGGATATTAAAAATAGCACACTTTCAGTACATTAATCATGAGTGGAAGGAAGTATACTTGTATTTTCTCCCGGGCACTTTCATCTCCCCAGTTCATATAATCCATATATAGAAATATTTTGAATACATCGTTTTTGTGATGCCATGAAAACCAACTCATTTACATACATGCCTGGGTAATTCCAGGAAGAGAGTGCCATTAGAGTTCCCAATATTCAATACCTTGTATTAGATGCAGAAACCTGGTAATAAATGTTTTTCAAGCTTACATACAATATATAAATTCAGAGTTCATTACTAACATGGTGTATGTTTTTTAAGCATTTCTGCTTCCACATAAACTTTTCATTTATACATTTAACATAAAAAAAATCTATATTTAATATGTTACCCTTAAGCGTACCCTGCTATAAAAATGACAGACTGTCATGTGAAGTAATATGGTGAAGAATAAGGGGCATGACTGAAGCCTTCAGTGGAGTCTAGTTTAAGAAGCTGGTAAATTATTACTTTTAATCTGTAATAATAATTAGTTGGTTACTCCATCTTTGATAGGATTTGTCGATCATAATATGTCTGCACAAAATAGATGCAGTAAACAGTTCTTTATATTATTTTATTTTTTGCAATATTCACAGAAAAGTCACATAATCAGCTGATACAAAAACAAGCAATATGTAACTGAAACTATGGAACAGAAAAGACTGTGGACCGTGCAGCCTTTTTGATTGAGGCTGAACAATGCTGTATGATGATGATGATGATGATCATGTAATATGAATTGCTGTTTGCGGTTTATATAAATTGGAACCAATCAAGGTTTTCATGCTGTTTTGGAGCCTTAAAATGACCTGAATATATTTAAAAGGAAATATGTTTCTTTTTATTTCTTTTTATTTTTTGTTTGTTTTGAATGCTGACAACAAAATCCCATGTGTCCATAACAGAATAAGCCTTGAGGGCTCTGAGAACTGATAACACTTCCTCCTTTACTTTATTTGTTTAGGACTATTTGTTCAGATGATGTTTACATGATGTTTGCCATCTGCAGTGGACTGTCTCAAATAATCAGGCCACCGTGAGCCGTGTGGTTTAAGGTCCCCCAAGGCACCTAACAGTAAGAGGTCCATGGGCACAAATAGCCTTTTTTAGCCTTAGGGAAGAATGTAACAGGAAAATAAAAAGAAAATATAATAATAATAATAATAATAATAATAATAATAATGGGCAGTGAGACATTTCAAAGGTAGAGAAATCTCAGGCAGGCTAAAATCGGTTCCTGTTCCACCTTAAACAGTCCTGCAGTTACATTCTGCAGATTCTCGTCATATCTATTTCAAATATAATAAATATAATATTTCTACATATTAGGCTCCTCCTAACAAGGATAATGGGACTTAGGCTTGGCAGCAGATGTAGCTGATATAATCACTTGAAAATCAAGGCTAACAAGGCTTTCATGTTGCAATTTTACTTAGGCCCAAATACTTTATCCTGTTGTTCAGGACTCCCTTAAAGAACTAGACGTGTCACTGGAATGTTGACGCACACCCTGCACACATGTCGGCATGAGAGCTCACTCGCAGTGGAGGTGCAATGATTGGCATAAAGTCACCCTGCCTGTGGGCACATGCCTCACAGCACTAAGCAGTGTGCTAGCACGGTCATTACTGACAGCCTCTCACAACACTGCGTGAACACGCGCCTCTGTGGTGAGATATATCCACCATTTATTACAAACCAGTTAAAACAAGCATTTCAGATAAGCGCCATGTTACACCGTCCACCAGGTGATTAGCTGTGCTACTCGTTGTGCTAAGCTAAAAGAATTAGCCTAGCCTAAGCAGTCCTTCACTTGCTAATGGGTTCACTAAACGATGCCGCTAGATTGCAGCGAACACCTCTAGGTACAAAAGGGGCTTATTTACCACCTTCCTTCTTTTCAATCCCGCTCAACTCTTTTATCCTTCCCCTGTTCCTTTCCCTCTTTCACTCTCTCTCACTCAGCCTTGACGTCTCTCTCGCTCTCTCCTCACTCTGGTTTTATCTGATAGAGGGATGTAACGATAAGTCCTCCACTTCAGAGCTTTGCTTTCCCTCAGGCGGAGAGTGTTATCTGTAGCCTGCAGAGAGAGAGAGAGAGAGAGAGAGAGAAAGAGAGAGAGAGAGAGAATGAGAATTGCCCTTTTCATCAAGGGCCAATTCCACTGGCTGCGGCTCACCGACAGTAGCACTGCCACTGTACCGCTCTCCTTCACATTGAAATTCATAAAACAGCATCACCGGTTGATCCATATGTTTCAGTGGGCTTATGTGAGAGTGTATTTACTTGATGGGCAGACACTTCACTGACTATTAGGATTTGCATTTAGAGCTGCTCCAGCCCTGCTCTGCATAGTCTACTGTTTTTCCTGCTTTTCCTGCTTTTGCACACCTTCAGCTGATCAGATCATTAACAAGCTCTTCCTGAAGTGACTGTGTTAGACTGGAAAACCAAACTAAACATGTGCATGAAAAAGGTATTCCAGGACCAGGAATGGTCATCTATTCATACCGTCTTACAGTTTAGCTCCAGCTTTAAATGAGCAATATGTAAGATTTTCAGTTTAAAACATTACGAAATTAACAAAAACTATCAACAGAATAGATTATCAATAGTTATGTCTCAGCAAATGACCATTATGCAGACCACAGCTTGTTCAAACGTTAAGCAAACATGGCAGTTCAACGCAATACTGAGAGACACTACTTCTGTATGTGTAACTCAATAAATATTGCCCATATCAGTCTAAATTTATCATCATTTAGCCATTGTCTAAGTCACAATTAAAGGCAAACTAATGACACACTAACAGTCCTACTCTTTGTGCCTTTTATAAACATCCACAGTGCAGGCCTGTAGCGCCCCTTTAGCAGCCACTATGTATTTCCTGTAGCTGCGAATATGATTTGCACAACGCTGAGGAGCTTATTTTGAGTCATTCCTCCCTGCAAATGCGTTTCGGTGTGCCAGTACTTCTGGGATGCCTTACTTGCACAGTCTTCTTCAGGTCATACCACAGCATGTCAGCAGGGTTTAGATCAAGACCCTGACTTGGCTATTCCGCATCATAAATCTTAGTTCACCATAGATTTTCTTTTTCAGCCTAACAGGTTCCTGATTTCTTCTAAAGCAGAGGCGCCCTGCCTCATTACAGATGTGTTGTCAGAAACATCTTGATGTGCAGTTGCTCTCAATGTGGATTGCTTGTACGGGTCCAATCGAGTGGCCGCCACATTCTCCTGATTTAACTCCTTTGGAGTTTTATTTCTGTCTGTGGGGCCATGTCAAGGCACTTGTTTACTCTATGAAGATACAGGATGTCGTCCATCTTACAGACAGAATTGTTGATGCTTGTGCAACATTCAGCCAGATGTTTTTGGTAAAAGTTCATCAGGAATGGGAGAAAAGGATAGCTTTAACACTCGCACAGGGTGGACAGCATATCAAAAGCATACTGCAGATCTTATGGCCAATTTTCTGGTTTCACATAAAATGACTGAAAATGAATAATGTTAACACGGAGCACACCACTGTTTTATGGTGAAATTCTCCACCAGTCTGATGTGTTACACACCTACATTCCCATTTAAAATAACTGTTGTTGGATCTAAGATAGCGGCACTTAAACTAGTCATGTTGGTCACATGGTCTAACAGGTTTTCCCCTTCCCCCAGAGCTTGTGTCTGGACTGCTGTCTACCAAGCCGTGTTCATTTCATATAGGTGTTTCCATACTTTTGAGGCACCCTGTCTATATATAGTCAAAGTGTCAAAGTCAACACATCAATAACATGTTAGTGCAATACATTATTAATGACTTTTTTACTGCTGTTAATGCAGTTCCCAACTTTCACCCTCCAAAACCTGTGTAGAGAGTTTTTTTTTTTTTTTTGCTTTTTTAAACAGCAAGTTTCATTGATTGCTCTGTTGATACTATCAAACCTATTTCCAGATACTCTCATGTCATAAATGTGTTTATTCCTGAAGAATGTCGAGTCTAAACGACAATCAGTTAAAGATTCTATTTCCCTTGTTCTGTATATAGTAAATCGTTTTATTGTGTTTATTGTGTTTATTGTCTTGACCATTTGTTCAATGTTCTTTCTGATTAAAATTGAATAAATAATCATTTTTTTTATTCTTGTATACAAGGTGATATAACCACAGAACACATCTGGGGGCCCCCAAAGTAAGATGTTGCCCACTGTATGCTTGAAAAACAACCCTGATAACTTCACTGCTGACGGTTTATAGATCAGCTCCAGCTGTTTCCAATACATTGGTTTCCAAGTGCATTCTCCGCATCGGAATCCTTTGAGGCCGGCAGTGTGACTGGGCTGTTTATTTAGAGGAGAACTGAATAGTCACGACTCTTAAAAGCAACAGCGCAGAGAGACGGTGTGAGAGGCTGCAGGCGTCAGCACGTGCGAAATGAATTTCCGCAGCACTTTTAAATCACTGCTCAACACTCTCCCGCAATCACACACGTGCACATGCACGCGCAGCTGTGGCAATTTTTTTCCGCAATGAGAGATCAATAAAGCGCATTGAGGAAAAGCGAGATCCCATTTTTTGACCCGTTACCTTCCAGCTGTCTTCGCCAATCAGACACACTGCTGTTACCATGACAACAGCAACACAGAGGCCACCTCTTCATGTTTGTATGTTCTTCATAAAAAAAAAAAATAAAAAAAAAAGTGAGGGTGTGTTAGAGCGACAGAGACAGAGAAAAAGAGGAGACATGAATCATAATCACGGACCACAAGCTCGAAGCTTCATCAGTATGTAGCATGTGCTACAAGACTTTTACATTCAAGTCACTGTGACCTTCATAAATCATTTTGCGGACAGTAAATGAGCATCATTAACCTGCTACTGCACCATCAGTTACAGTGTAGTCTGTAAGTAATTGAGCAGTGACACAGATTTTGTTGTTGCAGCCCTGCACTTCAGCACTTTGGAGTTGAAGTGCAGAATGGCAGCTTTAATTTGAGCATATTTTCATTCATGTCATGTGAACTGTGTAGGAATTGGAGCCTTTTACATACACAATCTTCTCATTTTAGAGGATAAAAATAACTGGGCAATTGGCTGCTAGGGCATTTTTCGGTCAGCAGTTTCTAAACAAGCGAGTGAACAAAAGGTCCATTTGGGCCAAAGAAGTGTTAATGCTTAGCAGGTCACCATAAGAACAACCAGAATAAAGCAGAGAAAAATACCAGCAATTTTAAAACAGTACATCGTGAGGAAGTAAGAAAACTGAACTTAGCAATAGAATAGTACAGCTTTAAGAAGTGAGAAAACTGAACTTAGCAATAGAATAGTACGGCGTTATAAAAGTGAGAAAACTGAACTTAGCAATAGAATAGTACGGCGTTAAGAAGTGAGAAAACTGGACTTAGCAATAGAATAGTACAGCGTTATAAAAGTGAGAAAACTGAACTTAGCAATAGAATAGTACGGCGTTAAGAAGTGAGAAAATTGAACTTAGCAATAGAATAGTACGGCGTTAAGAAGTGAGAAAACTGAACTTAACAATAGAATAGTACGGCGTTAAGAGAAGTGAGAAAACTGAATTTAGCATTATGTGGAAGTGTAGAGGTCTGTACCAAAACTGCTTTGCTGTCGGCTGCACCTGAGTGGATGAAGTTCATTTGTGATGGACATATCGAGCTTCAGTCACCAAAATCCTGCACATGTGTGATAATCACTTTATGTCTGTCGAGAATATGAAGTCAGTATTGTGTTTGCTTCTTATTCTTGTTTAATTTTTCCCGTTCTACCTTAAACGGTGCAGCACTTATATTCTGTTGACTGCACCATTTAAGGTGGAAAGAGAACATTTGAATAAACAGTTGGCGACTAAGAAGACAGCTTTATCATACCTGGATCAGTACGACACAGCACTGGAAACAAAAATGGTCCTAAAACGGGTCAGTACCAACTATCCATGGCAAAACTGCAGATGAAGGAAATGTAAATATTTACAAAATAATTATTCTCTGTGACTCTTTGGCCATTTAGCACTAGCTAAGTATGGAAAGATCAATTAGATCCTTAACCAACAGTGAAGAGATTTTATTGAAACATATAGAGGAAGGATTGTTTTGTTCAGCTTGAAGGTTTGTTGACATTGCACTGGCTGATCATGGAGTTCACCCTACTTCTGGGCCTACAGAGCGCAGCTGATGTCAAGACTAAGACAAAACTGAATCAGCCTTGAGGCTGGATTTTGAGTCAAACAACGCTTGTTGTGGATGCAGACGATGGAAACAGAATTTACCTGTAATCTTAATCTCTTAAGAAACACAAACAGCCTGTGGTGGAGAGGTAGAGCTGCACTGGGGCAGAGACAAGAGGGATTCTGCCACTTCTCAGCTTTTACAGAGAGAGATGGCCAGAAAAGACTACAACCTTTCTAAATGGAAGGTGCTCAAACAGCTCAGTATGGCTGAGAAACAAGGTCTCTTATGCAATGGTTCAGCTGAAAAAAACTAAATAAGGTAAACAAATGCCCTGATCAGTGAGCTTTGGGGACATCAGGAAGGTTAAATGTGCTGTTGAGAAATGCGTAAAATAAGAGGTGAAAACACGTCAACCCAGCACACTAAATGAATGCTAGCAACATTCCACCAACATTAAAGCATTTTCATATGAAAACAGAGCCTGATAGAAACAAGCGGCTGGGAAAACTGATTTTTAACACATTTATTTTTTAGAAGTTACAGTAAAAGCTAAAAGACAATAGAGACATATCTAAGGCTAAGTGAACACATGCACTGTCTAGTAGTTACAACATAAAGAACAACATTAATTGTTAAAAGAACAAGATAAATAAAGCAAGTTGCTGGTTTTATATAACAGAAACCTCATAACATTCTACCCTGGGAGTAAGCGGTATCTGGCAATTTAGCACCATAGGTTTTAAATTATGCTATGACATTTTGGTACAGATGAAATAGCAGCATTCAAATACAGCTACCTGAAATTGCAACCCAGATCAGAAAATAAATAGGCTGGTAGGTAATTGCATGTTTGGAATGAGGGGATATGGATTATCTCCTTTATATCTTTTTAATATAGAATATATTTGGACAAGAGCATATTACTAAAACCTAACAAAACTAGTTCTTTAGCTTTCGTGAGGCCTGTGACTAAGACAGACGCTGTGGCATAGATAGGAACTTGCCATCTCTGTATAACTGGGTGAAAAGTGGCCATTTTGGAGCCTTCAAGGCCTTCAGCCTGACTGAGAGTCACTCTTGTTGATGGTATTAAGAGGGATGCTATCTTGGTTGACTGAATCTCACCAATGACACTGTGTGCTGTTTTACACCTGAGCCCATCTAAATCTGCATTATAGCAGTTTTGATCTGCAACAATGAATCAGCAACTGTGTAAGTGGATTGTCTATGTTACATATAGACATAAAGGTAGAACAGCTTTGACCAGGTCTGTGTTAGACGGGGAGACACCTGTGGGTGCTCTCACCCCCGTCGCTCTCTTTCTCTCTCTCTCTCTCTCTTTCTTTCTCAACCTCTATGGTTTTAGTTTGCTGATTCTCAATAGCCTTATTAGCCTTAGCTAATGCGTGTGAGGTTATGTGAGATTATTTCTTGAGATTATTTATCCCTCCTGTAATCCTGAAAGGAACGTTTTCATATTAAATTTTATATTCGATTTTACTCAAATTCACTGTGTGGTCTTCTTTTTCTAAATTGTAAGAAAAAGAATTTCTTACAATTTCTAAATTGTAATCCTGGTTATTTTGTGGTAAACAACTCAACAGATTTCGTAAATCTGCTGTGCATCTATAGTTTTAGTCATGAACAATGAAATGAATGAATGACTGACTTTGACATCACCTTGCAGCAGCATAGTGATAATGACCCCAAACATGCTGCCAAAACAATGTTTTGGTTTTTCAGACTTTGCAATGTGCATATAAACTGACTTGAACAACCCTGAGAACGCATAAACTGAGCATGCAGACTAAAGTCTGTAAGCCACCACTCAAACTAGCAAGAACAAAAGGGGCTGGAACTCAGCGTCTGAGTTCGGTCATCAACTGCAAAAAAAATTGGAAACAAACATTACATTTTATATTCATCTGTCCAATTACTTGTGGCACCCTCAAACTGAGGGATTATGCATAAGCAGCACTCTTATACAGATGCCTAAATATATACCCTCTAATTAAATTCTGGACTTGAACCTCATCTGTCACCATTCAGATATTCAACTAATAAAGGAATTTCACCATCTAATTACTTGCAGACTGCTCTGCATTTAAATTGGCTTTCTAGAGAGAGTTCTGGTTGATGCTGTTTCTTTTTCTGATGTCTCTGATACATTAGCTTCTGTGTAAATTTAATGAAAGTAGTAGCTTTTGTGAAGATGCCAAGATCACGTTGACCAAAAAGAACATTAAACAGACTCTCCTAGACTGAAGTACTGAAGCAGCTACGAAATGCTTTGCGTGCAGGTAATTGGATCCGAAGGACGTTTCTTTTCGAAACTTCTGTGTAATTCAGTGAAATGAATGATACAAAGTTGTACAAAAAGTCATGCAGAGAGGTTTAACATGACATTGTGCATTACCAAGCGGTGGTGATGAAACCCAGGAATCACAATGTCTGCAAAGTAAATATTGATTTCTTTTACTATCCAAAGCAATAAGTGAACTGCAGTGGTATTTGGCCTAACAGTGCCCTTGAATGGACGTATGGTTTAGGGCCGAACTTTAAATCTCAGAACTATTGTGAGACAGTGTCTGTTTCAGGTAGTATGTCACTGTTGTCGCAGTACATAAACATAATCTTCCAAGTGATAGCTTCATAGAAGAAGGCAAAATGTTCTTACCTTAAGTGTAGAGATTTTATTCCAAGCAACTTTGAATTTCTATTTCTATTCTTCCATTCAACTCATTTTCACAAATAGTAAAGGGTAGCTGCTGTGCACACATGATGTAGAACTGGGTTTCTAATATTCATAACCATTTCATGTTGTAGCTTTCTGTGGGGTTGCTTTTAGAGTCATCAAACGCATCTGGTTCCTATCATCACTGCAGTGAACATTTCTGACCTTTTCTATTTTACATAAAACCACCCTGAATGCTTTTGTATACATAATTAATTATAATTTACATCATTTTTGGAATTTCCCCTTAAAGGAGCAGTGTGTAACCTCTGGTGGTGAGATTGCAACCAACTGAACCCACCCCCCACCTCTCGCTTTCAGAGAATCTACGCTGGCCATCAGCTTTTCTGCCATCGCCTATTCCAATTTTTATTAGTTTTGATTTTTTTTACTTTTTCTTTTGCTAATTAATCAGTACTACCTACAATTATCAAAAGTCTCTTATTGTAATTCCTTAATAAGGAAATCTGAGCTTTCAAAATACCCTATCTGGAGTTTTATGCACTGAGCTACCAATAAATATGTGCTACAGTTGAACATTTCAACAAGGATTCTTCTTCTTTCTACAACCTCCAACCAGTGCTGTAGCACCACTAAATTCAAGCTAACACAATAATATAAAAGACATTCTCTACAGTCAGCATGTGTGATTCCGGGCTATGGTAGCAACACTGTGGCTTCTAGTAACAGGTAATTATACAGTAATGAAAACATAGTTTTGTATAATATATTCCATTTCTGATAATAGATCCCCTAAAATCCACACTGCACCTTTAAGCATGTCAGAGCTATAGCGACAATCCCCACCATGCACTTACAAAGCAAATCTATTTTAATGTAATCTTTTATTGCTATATTGCAGTTCGTCATTTTGACTCCGGTGTGGCCAGGGTTTGGCGGGCTGCGGAGCCGCCGCTGCCACATCAAGAGGGAGAAGATGGAGGTGGCACACGGAGGTCTTGAGGGCCAATTCTTCCCATTTATGTGAGCGAGAGATTCAATCCTCCATACCAAAGCAGTGCTTATTGGGGTCAAAAAACAGCTCAGAGAAACTCTGAGTGCCGTGCACAGGCACAAAGGAGGCGACGCTTCGGAAAAGGAGGAAGAGAGTGAAAGCAGCATTTAATAAAAGGAATCGGTGACGGGGAGAGCACTGCACTTTGGAGGCTAAAGGTTATCACACTTCCTCTGAACCCCACTACCGACGACACACACAGACACACATACACACACACACACCCACACACTGCAGTTGCCATGGTAACATTACCTGAACAATGGTGAGAGATGTCAAAACTTGTAAGAGCTACCGGAACGTTCCTGCACACAAGCTTAGAGCGAGAAGAAATGCAGAAACTCAGAACTCAGAGAGAGACAGGGAGAGAGAGAGGGAGAGGGAGAGAGAGAAGGAGGGAGGAAGCAGGGGAGGGAGAGGGAGAGATTGAGAGAGAGAGAGTATTAGTGTTTCAGGGTTACCATGGAACAGACCTTTGCGAGTTCATTAAGGATTCCAGCAGATTATTTGCTTTGGAGATGAGCTGTGAAGGGACAAGAGCAGCTCACAGGAGAACAGGGCATGTCAAAATCTCATAAAAGGGTTTGTGTGTGTGTGTTAGAGCTCTTTTTAAAGAGAAATAATATTTCTTCACAATATTGATCACTTGCATTTATAGAGCCTGACTAATTTGAGCACAGAAGTATTTGCTGCATCAGTATTTGTTTCTTTAGTCGGGATTGGGAAGCATCATCCTGTTTTTAACCCACATACACTGTAACCAACGTATATTTCATTAGCAAAGACCTTTTAGTAGTAACAGTGATGGTATCAGTTTTCTCCAGTTGCAGTAGCACTGTTCCCTTACAGCAAGAAGGGGCAGGGGTTGGATTCCTGGTTGGGGCATCCGGGGTCCTTCCTGTGTGGAGTTTGCATGTCCTCCCCATGTCTGTGTGGGTTTCCACCTCTAGTCCAAACACAGTCAGGCGAACTGGAGACCCCTAGGTGTGAATGTGTATGTCTGTGCGTCTGCCCTGCAGTGGACTGGCCGGCTGTCAAGGGTGTTTCCTGCCTTTTGCCCAATGAGCACTGGCATAGACTTCAGCACCCCATGCGACCCCGAATGAGAAGCGGCTCATAAGATGAATGAATGAATGTTTTAAAACTCATTACACAGCTTACACAACAGCACTCTTGTTTGGACCAAAGCAGGAAGACAAGTTTTCCATGCTCAAATACAGAATCCATTCAGTCAGTGAACTTTCCAAAATGATTTCATTCATTTCTCAGTTCTGCCAATTTGTAAGTTCAACCTCAAATTCTACAGCCCACTGTCTTATTTATGCAATCAGCCGAAAGATGTTAGTTACAACCCACTACAAAGCTGTAGAGCAAATAGCTCTTTAGTACTTTACATAAAACAGTGGCTCTACAGGAACGCCAACAGCTGTTAGTGTTTCTGAGGTGAGTCTACTCTGATTGACGAAGTATTCCGGCTATCCAGTTCAGAAAAAAGTAAACAAATGCTTTCAAATTACTTGTATTTCCGGATTAGTTACTACTAAAATGTGGTCTGATCGTGATCAAAGTCACAATTATAGACAAAGACATTCTAACTAACCTAATAATACACAAACACTTCTACTTTTCATGTCTTCTGTGTTAATCAGTTCTCCGAGAGCTAATTGGTAAAAAGTGTTTCAGTTAGGGAGAAGAGATCGGAAGGGTGGGTTTCAAAGGTGTTTCGCCCAATAAATAAAGGCAGCACACAAAGCCTACTTACTGACAAATCTGCTCTTCTCGAGAGCTAAAGGTTGGTGTGAACCATGCCTCCATGCAAACAGCTTTTGGAAGACCTCAGTAAGACGCTTTATAGAGACACGTGAAGCCGGAAAAGCATTGTGAAAGACCTGGATGTACATCAATCCATAATCTTAATAAAGACAAACTGCCTACAAGTGGAAAAATTCCCAACTGTTGCTACTCTCCTGTTAGGATCCCTTCAAGAGCACAACAGTCATTCCTGAAAGATTTGAGAAGGTACCCAAGGTGAACAGCAAAAGACCTTCAGAAGACTATAAACTGTATCATCCATAGTTCATGTGTTCACTAAACCCTAAATACACTGAACAACAATGGTATTCATGGAAGGAAACCATGAAAGAAGCATCTGCTATCAAATAAAAGGGTCCAAGGACCACCTGGATGTTCCATAGTGCTTCGGGATATGTGGAATATGTTCTGGACAGATGAGTCAAAAGTGGAGTTTTTTTTAGTGCAAATGCACAACACCGCACACCAACACCGAAACTACATTCCAACTGTGATGCATGATGGAGGGAGCAGCACAGTTTGGGGTTGCTTTGCTGCTTGGGTCCTGGATGTCTTGCGATCAATGAGGGAACAATGACTTCCGCAGGAGAATGTAAGGGCAGCAGTCCATGACCTCAAGCTGGGGAGACGTTGGGTGATGCAACAAGACAATGACCCAAATCCTACAAGTAAATGAACTAAAGAATGGTGGAAAGAGAGGAAGATGTTGGTGTTTTGGAACGGTCAAGTCAGTCTCCTGTACTTCACCCTATCGAGAAGCTGAGGGATGACCTGAAGAGGGCTGTGCAAGCAAGGCATCCCAGAAATACTGATGAACTGAAACACGTTTACAGGGAGAAATGGTTTAAACTTCCTATTCAGTGTTGTTGCAGCTACAGGAAATGTTTGGTGGAGGCGATGCTGCTAAAAAGGATCTACAGGTTATTAAACTCAAGGGTTCACTTGCTTTCTATAACCTGCACTGTGAACACTGTTTACTCAGTGTGCTCAATAAAAGACATGAAAGGTACAACTACTGTTGGTGTGTTATTAGTTTAGCTAGATTGAGTTTGCCTATAATTGTGACTGATAACAATCAGACCACATTTATTAGCAGCCAATGAAGAAATCCAGGTACATTCATATGGTTCACTCTTTCCTGCAGCTGTATAAACATGCTGATGAAATTAATTTACCTTGAGACTTTTTTCTGCAGTGTTTTTATGACTGTAGAGCCTTTGGGGGCTGTGCCTAGCTGCATGTGTCTGCAGAAAGGAGGATGAAGAGTAAACCTGGCACTTAAAAAATGCTTCACAGCGATTGTAAAACACTGTAATATATCTGGAAGATATATTAATGTTAGACATAAATAAGTATAGCTGCTTTAGTTAAACGCATCATAAATTCAGGGTAGGCATTACATACCCTCATCTCAGGGAACAGGAAACCTCCCATTTTTCCTGTGACCGCGAATCATATTAGCACTTTAAATTAGCAAACAATAATAAAATACGTAGTCCAAAATTTGCAATACAAGGTTGGTATGCCATAGAAACACAAAACTTCTGTTGCTTGTTGTTTATCAGGTCTACCATATAGTAGCACTTTGTAGTCTCCCCCTTCCACCCTGTTCTTTAATGATCAGAACCCCCACAGGACCACCATAGAGCAGGAACACACTCCACCACAGTTGCTGCACAGTTTGCGCTGGTCATCCTCCTTCGTTAGTGGTCACAGGCCACTGCCCACAGGACTGTTGGCTGGACATTTCTGACATGGATGATGTGAACCGAAACACTGATTAAAATATTATTTATTTTAATAAATGTATTATTGTTTTTAGGGGTGATTTTGAGCATTAGTATTTGAGAGCTTGTTTGACAATATCAACAAATATTCAAAGCCTGTAAAATGAGGTACGGGCCAGTAGCCATAGCCACAACGTGGAAACATTAGTTAAGATGCAGGCACCGTACTGTATGTCACCACACCAAGCGCACCAGGATTAAGCTCAATCATAATTATTCCATAAATCATGAAATGATGTCACTGATATTTAAAAAGAAGACTGAGCTTTCACAGTAGTTGAAAAATATATCTGCAGATTTGTTGTGAACTGAAAGCAAATCTGAAAAGAATGGAATACAGGCAAAGAATGGACACAATACTGAAACGGATGTAAAACGTTCAGTTGAGATCTCTGCATCATTTTCTTCTTCATCGCTGATGCTGAAAAATGAACTTGTACTTGCTGGTTATTTTGGCTGGAAGCGCAATAAAAGAGGGATGGTCTCTGACCTGTGCTCAGTGCTGTTTGTGAAGGACAGACACAGCCTTTTGCTAAAGGACAAAGGTTGAGTGTTCACACTGAAGTGAGTGGTAGTGCAGATGTTTTATTGTGAGAGACGTGCCATTGCCAAACCGAGTACATCACAGCAAATCAACATCATCCGCAAACACCACACATACACACGCAATCCCCTGCAAGGTAATACACCCCTCCTCCTGCTGTCACTCCGAGACCAAAAGAGGGAATTCTTTCTGAAACATGAACATGCTTCTTACTACACACACACACACACACAAGTGTATGTGCAGGTACACTCATGCATACAGACTCTCTCTCTCTCTCTCACTCTCACTGTCTCTCACACACACACACACAGATTAAGAATGATTCTGTGGAATCCAAGCAGTGTTCAATGCCATTCCTCTTCTCCTCTCGCTCATCTTCACCGTCTTGATCCTCATGATCCATAGTTGACCATCAAGTTCTGCACAGAGGAACAAGACAGAACATGCACAGGTTTACACTTATTATTCACTGAAGGCTCATTCCCTCCTAGCTCTACTCCTCCTACATATCACAATGCTTATTTTATTCTACACCAGGGAACAAACTAGGGGTGGGTGACATGACAATATGATATCATCAGCATGATAAATTACACCACAAAAAGCATGTTTGAGCATACTGTCATCACTACTTAAAGAATACTCATCAATTATATTTTTGATGAAAAAAAATTAGCTGGGGGTTTCGAGTGGAGTAGCTGTCGAAAGGCATTTAGCATTCGTTATAAGTGGTCCGAATTCGATCCTCAGGGCCCTTGAGATGGTCCATGTTTTTTTGCTCTGATTCAATTTGCAATATATAGGCATGAGGGGAAAATGTGGAGCATGTGGGAGGACCTTGAGGACCAGGTTGGGAGCGTTGGTTGGACGGTTATGCACATCCTCTGAAATGACCCCTTGCATCTGGAAGACCAGCTTAAACAGTGAGGGCAATATACCATGAATTAGCATCAGCAGCAGACTGATGATAATGGCAATACCCATCTCCATCACCTGTTCCTGCTGTTTTGTCAAGTTAACAGAGCGACCTGTAAGATTTTTACTTTAAAACTAAAATTATCAACAGAAGCTGAAGAAATAATCATTTTGATGGTCTGTGCATTGTGTTAGAGATCTCTACAGACAGTTAACCTGTTAGCCTTTGCCTGTCCTGTTTGTAATACCACTTGGCATCTCAAGGGACGATAGTCACTGTAACGATAAGCCTGCCATCAATCCAACATGAGAGGATGAAGAAGTAGCACTGCGCTGACAGAGGATTCTAGCCTTGTGTCAATCGTGTTAAAGGTCCTGCTCCCGGGTAGATCATTTAAGGGCAGGTGCTCAATGAAAGCAAGAGTAAACATACTTAGACGGAGGGACCTCCTTCGGTTCATACCAGGTTTTAACATCCATCTTAAGTGATCTGATCAGAAAGGAACAGCAGTTTACACCTGGCATTTGCATTTGTCTCAACCGCGTCTCCATGTCTCCAGCTTATGATAGGAAATCAGCAGCTATCGGATACGATGGGAAAAAAAAGGCTCACTTCCATCATTAATGCTCACACCAAATCTGCACATTTGTGTGTTATTTCTGTACTACTTACACTCGAAGACATTCTCTGTGTAAAAAAATATACATAAATATTTAACGTTTTTTTGGAATGCAGTGTGTTTCAGTTGTCATTAGTTATTTCATTAAACATTTAGCAAAAATTCCACAAGCTAAATTAGAACTCTGTGTCCCAGGCAGACTTTACAGTAAAGTGTGCAAGTCCTGTAGAAACTTCTTCCTAAATGAACAACAGCATTAGACAGCCCTATGGTCCTGGGCTTTCTCAGTCTGTTTGGAGAGGGCCGACTTTATCCAGAAACCCTTGAAGTCACTGCTTCTACCAGCTCTTCTCCTTCATGACCCAGAAACTGATTTTTTGATGCCATCATGAAAGACAGCTGCTTCAAACGGAGAACACATGAGGCTATGCTATCCAGGAAGACCTTTCCAGATTTAGAATGACATCACCACATACTTGGCCAGAGAGAATGGACACAGAGGAATCCAAATATATGTTAAGTTCTATGTTTTGTTTGGATATGTTGTTTGTGTTTTGCGCATTTTGTACTTGATGTAATATAAACTAAAACAGGTGGTGCAGAAGGCCAAGGAGAAATGCAAGTAGGCTGTCCATGTGCAGCTACTGATTGGCTACTAGGAGTATTAGGGGCGTGCTTTGTGTTGCGATTGGCTTAGTTCACCTATAGCAGACACCAAATCTGAGAGAATCAAATGACCCATCGCTCCAGTTACTGCTCGCTCTCTCTGTTGCTCCTGATCCTGTCTTCCTCTTGACTGCTCGACATTCTTCCGCAGTAGAAGTGGTAGGAAGGGATAGGGACAGGGAGGACAAGAGCATCAGCAAAGCTGAGCGGCAGCATCAGTTTTAACAGACTTTAATACAAAATTATAGGGCTGTGCAAGTCATATACCTTCTATGTAGAATAGTTTAAACTGCTGAATTAATATTAACATTTTAATTTATATTAATAATATTAGTAATTAATAATTTATTCATATTAATCAGGTTAATTTTTGCCATCTCCTTATACAGCTACACATGCTATTATCCCCTAAAACACATTAACGAAAACAACCTAGAGGAGCAGGGGAGGAAGAATACACAGAGAGTGAACACAGGTGGGACAGAGAGAGAGAGAGAGAGAGAGAGAGAGAGAGAGAGAGAGAGTGAGTGGGTCAGGGAGATGGCCTCTTTATTAAAGCAATAATAAAGGGAGGCAGCGCTTTGTCATCTTTAGCGTGACCATGCCGTGACCTTATGATAGATAGATCAGCGAGTTCATCTGATTCTACAGCCCGTGTGCGTGCGTGTGTTACTTATGGGCTGTCTACAGGCTCCCTGCTGTAGCTGCAGTAATCTGGAAGGTACATTATCAGTAAGCAGAGCTGTGATGGTATGTCATACATTCAGTGGGAGGGGTAATGATGCTGTGTTACAGTGACACTGATCAAACACTCTAATGGAGCGCGTGCACACGCGTGTGTGTGTATGTGGGAGTGTGAAGAAAACAACGGTGACTGAAAAAGTCTATGAACGCTCCGACTGAGTCAGAACAACTGAGCATACATGTGTGTTTTTCTCTGTGTGTGTGCGTGCGTTCTTTATCTCCCTCAATCACTGCCACTTTGCCAGCTGCCCAGGTCACCTCTGTATGAGATTATTTTAATGGCTCTCCTTTTTTCCATCAGTCTCTTTCTCCTTACCCACCTCCCATCACTCATTTCTTCTCTGTTCTTCCACACCCATCTGCTGTGACAGATTTGGTCTCGCCTTGGCAGACAGAAATGGCCTTAAGAAAAGCTCCAGGGAAAACACGTATGCTCATATCAAGTGCCTAGAGGGGATTTCTCTAGCACATCTAAACCAAGTTATGGATATTTACAGCTGTAGCGTTCAGTAGTAAAAGTGTAGATCAGGAACGGGATGATATATCAGTGGTATCAGTAACCGAAATTAGCATAGTATTATTAAGGCAGTGTTGAAATATCATCCCCAAAGCCTATTATCTAACTTTATTCTTTATTCTAACTTTACAAGGAGATGCTAAGAACATTCTTAACTTTGGATGAATGAGATTTTAAAATAAATGAATGCGATTTTGGCCCATTTCTCATGAAATATTCAGACAATTAGAAGTGTAGCTGGCTTTTCCAAATGAATAAAACCAGGAAAAAACAGAGTAACTGGGTGGAAATGTGTAAAAAGCACTAACGCAGACTGTTATTGCACTATTGTGCCAGAGTCGAAGGCCACTCTTCATTAATGTAATTGCCAGTCAAAATGGCCATTAAGCATATGCCATTCATTTTTATAAATCAGGAAAACATAAAAATCATATTTCACAGAAAATTACACTGAGGGATGCATCAACAATTAAATATGATGTAGCATGTTCAATAAATGTATTTTTCCATTCCAGATTAACTGTCAGCATTTATTCACCGAGTTCCTTAATGTGAATGGTTCTACGTTTACGTGTGAGAACAGGAAGAACTGTAAGGCAGTCTAGAACTGACAGCTGAGGGAGCTTAAGAGCAAAGCACTGACAAAACTCTCCTATGTTTTATGACATGGCTGTGGCCAACTACAGATATTTAATAGAGCATGACTACTTGTTAATAAGCTCTTTAGTGGCTTATACTGCAATTATATCAGATTTTTCAGTATTTAGTGTATCCACTCTTCGTCACAGCTGCGATTCTTTTCGGGAGGCTTGCTTTCAGCTTTTTAAAGAAATCTGCAAGGATGTTTTTCTACCTCCAAAGTTCAGTCTTAAAAGCTATTTGCATTTTCTGCTTCTCAGGAGCCAATTAATCCCAAGCCCATTCAATGATGTTAAGGTCTGGGCTCAGGGGTGTGGACAGTCCATTATTCTGAAAACACCAGCATCTTATTTTTTTATTTGCTAATGTTCCGATTTTTGTTGCTGATGTTCACTTTTTATCAGTGAGGGCTTTTTGATAGCTACACATTCTTTCAGACTCATAGTGTTAAGCTGGCTTCTCACAGTGGAAGGATGCACAGAAGTGGAGAGGAAGTGACAGCAAGAGTGGGGCTTGATTTTCTCCTCTCCTTCCAATATGAAATCTTTAATTACTGTTTATCTGATAATGACAGTTTTGGCCCTCTACCATGTCTTGTAAGAATGTTACAAGTCCCAAATTGGGTGGTTCTAATCTTGGGTAGTGCTTCTGTAAGCATTTCCTAAACAATCACAGGGCTGATGTCTCTTGGCCCTCCCACACAAAACAGTTTATGCAAATTATTAATGTAATCTTCAGAAATATCCCCTGAAAAAGAACAAAAACACACTTGATTTTCACAGAAAACTAAATAAACAAAAACAACAACAACAACTGTGAAACAGCTCTATTAGTTCTTTATAACACCAAAAAGAATCAACAAAAAATATTAACCATGTTTTCACAAGTTAGCAAACACAAATATGCATATTGTGCCTAAACTGTCCTGCAGCTTTTCTGGGAAACTGTAGTAAACATCTGAAACCTCAGTGTATCTATAAAACAGTGCAATTCAGACCTGCTCTGGGTGGGATAACAATAGCATGTCGTTGTCTATTTGACATCAATGATGACTAAAGATCTGCTTCTTGCTTTTCTTTCTGCCTCTCTCTCTCCATGAAAAGTTCAGGCTCTGATCATTAGAATCTGTCTGGGAGAAGGTTCGTAGTCTTCCTTCAGCGACGACAGCCGTTAAAGCCACTTCTGTTGAAGCTTCACGCGCGGACCTCAGATTGAGACTTTAAGAGGCGCTGACGGGAGATTCAATAGCGCTCAGCATATAAACAGGTGAGCAGCCCAGAGAAAATAGCAGTGAATGAGGGGCTCTGAAATAGGCTGAAACCAAAAAGCCTTTATACAGGGATAAAAAGATAAGAGTGTAGTTCAGACACTAGAGAACAGGTCGAACAAGACTACCAGAAACAACCAACCAAAAACCCGCATGAAGATGTGATTCAGATGTAAACAATTGGTCAGTTCGTTCCACACCAAAGATTTGCTTTACAAACAATCAAGTTCATTTTTATAAAGGGCACAGGGTGAAGGAAGGATAAGAAAATAACCAAGCAGTCGGAGAAGGTGGAGGGAGTCGGTTGTATGGCGAAGAAGATCAAAAGAGACACAGAATGACAAAAGACAAAAGAACAAGGAAAAAGCAAAAAAAACCAAAAAAACAAAACCCTCTTCATTTGTTTGACATTTCTCTTTGGTCCTGCTGCCCAAATGATCAAACAACAAAACAGCAGCATCCTGTGACAGGACTACAGCAGCTGCGTTCAGAGAGTGGAAAGGTACACAGAGATACCCTTAAGACGAGGCAGGCATAGGAACGGGTGGTGTCGAAGAAGAGATAAATACAGTGAGATATTATCACAGGCAGTGTGGTTCCTGTGGACAGCCTTAACATTTCCATAGCTTAGGAAGTAGAAGGCTGAAACAATACCTGTCAGACCCACTAAATATATGACTAAGATAGTCAGGCACCCAGAGATATGCCTGAAATATATGCCCAGTACGCCAAAGGAAATGTCACTGATACATTGCATTTTAATGTTTATGCCTCTGCTTGTCTTTTTTTAGCTCTGCTTCCCTTTTTTATTTCTCTTAATGACATCTCTTTTTCCTATTCAGAAGCATTATGCAATCTATCACAGCAGTGCTAATGTTCATATGTGACTGTAAGTGGTTTCTTTTTGGCACACTTATGACATCAAAGCTTTAATCCTTTTGGAGTTCCAGGATGAGTTGCACATGGGAAACTGGTCGTGCCTTAGCAACAGGCTAAGTTAACCTGCTAATACTTTACTGTGCTCTACCGTTCATAAGGCTGCATGACGCATACATAAGCTGTGAAAGTGACATTTGCAATGTTGATCAAAGTTAGCTGAAGCATTCACAGATGACGCATGTAAGCATTTATACACTAATAAACAACTGAGTATGTATATATATATATATATATATATATACACACACACACACACACACACACACACACACACATACATATGAATTGTCATGACAAGCTTATGTAGGTGTTATGGAGCCTTATGAGCAGGCCCCTACAGTGATGCGTTACAGTTAATCTAGTCTACATTCTGCTCATTTGTTATCTGATGCGTTTATCTGCTATTCAGGGAGCAGAGGCAAAAGAAAAATGTCCTGGTAAATGATGATAGATTTAATTCCTTCTCCTTAGCATGTGACTGAGTGCATTTCTATTCAGCACTACACAGAATTAATGTGTAGTGTGCAACAGTGCGCTGCCTGGAACCCTTTCTAGGTCATGCTGTTGGAATATTTACTGCTCTCTTTTGCACCGCCTGCCCTTATGACTGCTCTCTCTTTTGCTTCGTCTCCCCTCGTGACTCCCCTCATTTTGCACCGTCTCCTCTCATAAATGAATTATATACCTTTAATCTTTCTTAAGCTCGAGACTTTTTTTCTCTATTTTTTTAGCATTAGACTTTGATACTCTGGTCTTTCACTGGCACTAGGCTGTTTTCTCTTTCTAACACTACATGTTTATCCTGGTCTTTGTGTAGCATGACACTGTAACCTTCATGTCCACCTTAACGCTGTAGCACTATGACCCTGATTTTCAGGCTAATATACTGGTCCTCCTTTAGCCTTACACGCTAATGTTTTGGTCTGTCTTTAACATTAGACTCTAGATTCTGGTCTGTTTTTAGCTGTAGACTTTAATATTCTGATCTCTCTTTAGCATTAAACTTTGATACTGCAGTCTGTCCTCAGCATTAAACTCCAATAACCAGATCTTTCTTTAGCATCAGGCTCTAACAGCATCTGACAGGTGTCTTATCAGCATTAAGCTTTAACAGCATTAGACTTTAACTCTGGTCTCTCTTTAACAAAAGACTCTGATAGACTCTCTTTAGCATCATACTCCTGTTGGTCTCTTTTTGGTTCTATATTAATATTATGGTATTTTTGTAGCATTAGACCCTAATATTCTGGTCTCTTATCAAATAAAACTTTCTTTATTCTGACCTCGCTTCAGCATTAGATTAATAACATGAGGTTGATAGTCTGGTCTCTAGCATTGCATAATAATATTTATTTAGGGCTCTCATCAGCCCTACACTCTGATACACTCTGACTTCTGGTCTCTCTCTCTAACGTCTAACATCGGGTCTCGCTTTGTCCCTAGACTTTGACATTCCAGTCTCTCCTTAGCACATCGGGAGCTATATTGCTGGCAGCCTGCCCGTTCTAGTTGGCATCATGCCACACCACACGCCAGCTTTAGAGCTTGAGGGCTCGACCATTCACCCGCACAGTCTTTGAGACACGTGTGCAATAAGCTCATACACACAGACAGACACGCGCACTCGCGCACACACACACACACACGCGCTCACACACACAGATTGTCTTTAATGAAAGCTGTTGTTCTCTCTCCCTCTGCAAAATGCATGAGTGAGCCTGTATTAAAAGGAGCCTTGTGTTGTACACAGAGATAAAAGGCTTTACGCATCAGACACACACACACACACACACTCTCACATACACACACCAAAGATAATACAGGCCACTGCATTTCAATATCCCCAGTGAAAATTATCCAAACACATTTCATGAGGCACAAACATCCTCTCACACATTAGCACAGAAACAACACACATTTTAAGGATTTGAGCTTAATTCAGGAAAGCACTATTCAAGAGGAGCTTAGGAACATCAGCGCTGAATATAAATACTTTATAATATCTACACAAATATGCAGCCAGATGCATTGGCCACTTTGTTAGGTACCCCTACCTTGTATCTATAATTACTGTCCATTTTATCAGCTCTACTTACTTCTATGCACTTCGTAGCCTCACAGACTTTAGTCCATCTAATTTTCGACATAATTTGTTAGACCGTTCTCTACCCTGTTCTTCAAAGGGCAGATCCCCACAGGACTGACAATGACCAGTATTATCTGAGGATCATTCTCAGCACTGCAGTGACACTGAAATGGCAGTCATGTTCAAGTGTTGTGTGTGCTGCACAGAGTGGAGCAGGATCGATTGAAGTGCTGTTGCACTAAAAAGACTCCCCAAAACAAAAATATCAAGCCAACTGCGCCCTGTGACCAAAAACTGACCGCTGATGAAGGACAAGAAGATGACTAACAAAAACTGTGCAGCAAAGGATGAGCCATCATCTCTGTCTTTACATTTACAACAGAGGTGCACTCTTATGGAAGTTGTGGGCTGACATCCAAGATTTTTCACCTACATAACCGCTGATGCCAAGACTGATACATAAACGTTTATAAAATACAGACACTGGTGTTAAATTCGCCTGGATTAGCATTAGCATTAATCTGTAGGATTACAGAGTCAGTTCTTCTGCAATACAATAAATACAGCATCAAATATACATGGGTTGGACAATGAAACTAAAACACCTGTCATTTTAGTGTGGGAGGTTTCATGGCTAAATTGGACCAGCCTGGTGGCCAATCTTCATTAATTGCACATTGCACCAGTAAGAGCAGAGTGTGAAGGTTCAATTAGCAGGTAAGAGCACAGTTTTGCTCAAAATATTGCAATGCACACAACATTATGGGTGACATACCAGAGTTCAAAAGAGGACAAATTGTTGGTGCTCGTCTTGCTGGCGCATCTGTGACCAAGACAGCAAGTCTTTGTGATGTATCAAGAGCCACGGTATCCAGGGTAATGTCAGCATACCTCCAAGAAGGACGTTTTCCTCCACCAGCATCACGTAGTGACCTGGCCACTACCCTGCAAGAAGAATGGCTTAAAATCCCTCTGACCACTGTGCAGCACTTGTATATGTCATTCCCAAGACGAACTGACGCTGTATTGGCCGCAAAAGGAGGCCCTACACCATACTAATAAATGATTGTGGTCTAAAACCAGGTGTTTCAGTTTCATTGTCCAACCCCTGTAGGTTTAAAATATCAATGCAAATATTTGCTGATGCCGATATGATTTTGTTATCAATGTGCAACCCTAATATACAACGTGGATTAACAAGGCAGGTGTGCACGGTAAGTGTACACAGTGTTTGAATCCACTGCCATGTCATTTTCACTGTAGTACTGAGAATGATC
>CM067476.1:29870557-29893120 GCA_034552555.1 Semaprochilodus insignis | reverse complement strand
ATATATATGGTAAGTGGACCTGATAAAATGGACAGAGAGTGAAGATACAAGGTAGGGGGACAGTAAGTATATTCAGACAGACACACGCACCTTCTTGGCAGAGTTGATGCAGTTCATGTACTCCTTTGCCAGGGTAGAGCAGTGCAGGGTCTGGTGTCTGTTCTCCTTATAGCAGTTCAACACCTGAGACTGCAGCTCAGGACAGATGGGAACTGTATTCCTGGGCCTGAGAGAAAAGACAGAAAATCAATGTAGAACGCCAAAGCAATGAACTACAAATATGGCGACAGATAAGGTAATAAAGAATCTGGCGCCACTGTCATGCGTGAATTGAGGGTGCCTGACAGCATTCATTTATTAGTCTGACACAGTGCCATACTAATAACCAACATTTCTCTGACTACAAACAGCTACTGCTATTTGGATTTATTACATAAATCTAAAAAAAAACAAATAAGATGGTTTATTACATAAATCTAGAGGCAATTTATCAAATCAAATAGTATTAGTAGGTTATTTAACATTTCCTCTCTGCTATTTCCATCAAATCTTATTATATGTATGATTAGTTCCTGCAGATAGCGCTGCGCAAGGATGATCAGGCTATAAATACCTGCAGGGAAGACATTCACCATATCAAACTGTCCATATCTTTGATACAAGACTGACCGAAGAGATATATATATATATATATATATGTGTATGTATGTATGTACGTACGGTATGTACATACGATATGTGTGTAAATCCATTCATCTTGAATACTGCTTGACTTATACCACCACTAAATAGACAGATCCTAATATAAAACCAATACAGATACAGTCAACACATGTTCAAATTGGTGGCAGTGCTGACTGGGTGAAAATAAAATGTCCTGGGTGAAAATAAGAAGTGTGTGTCCTTGGTAAAGTCTAGTACCCATTATGAACATTGAGTCATCAAGTACATTTCTATTACATTCAAACAGGGTTCGACCATGTGTCATCAAGTCATGTACTTTGTACTCAGCCTTTGATGACTGATTGCTTAGTGACGGAAGAAGCAGGAGAACAAATGTGGGCAGTAATAAAAGCAGATATGTCAAACGGTAGGAGCCCCAAAATAGAGAGGAAAAAATTGATGGGGTAAAAAGAAAAGAAAAAAAAAAAGATTCCAAATAATTTTCTGCTCAAACAAACTCAACAAGTAAAACCTAATTCAGAAATACTCTATCCAAACTATTCGAGATTTTTTTAATGCCTGGGAAGATGCTTTCTAGCTGTAAGGTCTGTACAAAAAGGTCTCCAATAGTACTACATGTTATTAAGAAAAATAATGTATTGCTACGTGTTACATATTACTGTTACATTATATTATATATACATTATATGGCTACATATTGAATTAATAAGCTCTCATAATCCTCCCTGCTCACATGTTCTACTTTTTCGAGGCTCAAAAGTTTGAGAGCACCACTGCAAATTTATATTGAATTAAAATGATGAATACTACAAACAGAAATATATTGCTTTTATAACAAAGAATTATTATCAGTAAAACAATTTGAATGAAAAGTAGAATCCCTGAAATATGTACATGAATTTACTAAATTTCTTAGTGTTTAGTATGTACTCTGCACACATGGCGGCAGGAACGAAACATTTCCATCATTCTGGAAGCAAACCCCAGACCACCAATTGTATGAGGACCACAGGGTTCCCTGGACTGTGCCTGCATTAAAAACAGCTTTCACACTTGAGCAAACGTACCAAACTGGCAGAGCAAGCGGTCCTGGGTGCAGAAAAAATCTCTATTGTTAAAAGGCCCTAAAAAGGCTGTTCTTCCACGTTTGTGTGTGTTTGTATCTAAGGAAAATAACGAATAAACAATTTTTAAAAAAAGATAATGACAGATGAAGCTAGTGCCTACCATTTTGTAACTTGTAGCGAAGTGACATATGGAATTCTGCCATCAATCCATAGTCCGGATGTAATTCTTGTATCTGAAAGCTGCGATAACGAGCGCCGCCCGCAACAGAGCACAGAATCAGTCCTGAACGCTAACTTAAGTATTAGGAACAAGCGTGAAAACACCCTTAATTGATAGCGTGCAGTCAAGCTGGCATAGGCTCCACAAGCTGGTGTAAAAGCCTCTGATGAGTACAGTATGCTAAAGTTTGGGCGCCCCTGGTCAAATGACATGTTTTGTTTATTTTCTAGGTGAGAATAAGAAAACACATCCTCTACAAAGAACACAGTGTTGCACATATCAGTGGATAATTATTGTTTATTTGCTGTATTTAACATATTAAATTAAAGGGGGCCGTTAATATATATGTAATATACTAAGCAGGGACACAGCGACTTCCACATCCAGGTCGTTACCTCTGCTGCACTTGCTGTAGCTCTCGTTACTTGAAAAGATCTAAAATTCCAAAAAAAAAAACCCCACGCAGTTAACATTCTAGCTCCTTCTTTGTGATGTGAAAGAGAAGAGGATATGTCTGCAGTTGATAAGGTAATGCATTTTGCGGATAGAATTTATTAAAGAAAAAAAAAAAGAGGAAGAAAGTAAATTTCTGACTGCCAAAATAAACGAATACCTACCCAAGGAATGAATATCTGAATACTCAAGTGGAGTCCTACTTATTATCATATTGAAAATCAACAAAACACACATTTTTTACTAGGGTTTCAGTGCAAGGAAAAAAACTTTCCGTACAAAGGCTATAACATGATGAATGTCATAAACGGGCAAAAATGTAAATACCTAGAAACCTAGAAAAAGTGCTTGCTTATTTTGCTTATTTCATTTTATTTGTTTTCCATGTTTCACAGTTCTAAATTTATTTGTTTATTTTTTCTTTTTGAGACTTAAATAAAATTGAACAAAAATCATATTTTTCATTGTGGTCCCCCTGCTGAGTGTGTGTATCAACACACCACTGCAACTGGGGTTCATTAGCATCACATCCGGCATGGGTGTAGAGACGCTGGATCAGAGTCTGAGCTGATGCTAAAGGCTTACCACAGCCAGCTGTGTCCTGGCACAAGACAAGCGGTGTTATACTCTGATGAAGGGGTTTCATCTACTCACTCAATATTCTCTCATTCAACCTCAGTGGTGGGACAGTAGATGAAGATAGCTGAGAGGAGGAGAGAGACAGAGTGTGAAAAAGTAAATGAAACACAGAAGACGAATGCTGGCGAGAGGGGCAAGAGCCAGCGAGACAAAATGAAATGTAGCGAGGAGCCTGGGAAACTATAAGGAGTGAAAAATACTTTCATGGCTCTGCGAGAGCTAGCTGTGTGCATGTGCGAGCGTGCTGAAAATGGACACCCCTGCCCGACGTAATGAATGTGTTTGTGCGAAGAGACAGCAGAGTATGTGCAGCCTAATTGGCTTTGGTTATCCATCTCTCCACTGACCACAAAACCATTGCACCACAACTACATTCACACGCGCTCACGCGTCAGATCTGTTACTGATGCTGTTCTATTCAGGGTCAGCTCGGTGACTCATTCTTTAGCACTGCATAAAGATACAGAGAAGTTCAAATATAGAGAATGAGAACGTCATGGCAATCAGCACAAGCTCATCCTAGCCAGCTTTCAGTTCCAGGTTGAAAGGTTATCGGAAGGTGTAATGTGAAGGGTTAGCAAATGTGCAAGAAAGAGGAAAAGAAAAGGAGAAGTCACAAGGAATGGTTAGGGAAGGAAAGAAGAAAGAGAGAGAGAGAGAGAGAGAGAGAGAGAGAGAGAGAGAGAGAGATCCTCAGAGGAAACCTACTCAGAACCTCCCTGAACGTCTGGCTAAACCAGCCATCTATGTCACTGTTAATTAAAATTCTCATCAGCGGCATCCTCTGTATTTCTGCCTCCCAGTGGTGCCTCTGGATTATGGATTAGGAGTGGAAGATATGTTACTGCACTTACTTGATGTTGCCTTCAGCTTTAGTTGCTTCACTGCTGTATATCTCTGATGTCTGCTGGTAGTAGTCCATGTTCTAATAGAGAAAGAGAGAGACAGACACGTTTCGGACTTCCTTAAAAACTGAATTTCACTACAGTTTGGTGTTATCTACAAGGCAAATACAGACATTTTATTTATTAACCAAAACCACTGGTGAAATAAGTTGGAATAAGTTTATTCAGGGACTATTTTGCCTCACAACGCCCTGCTCATCCCTATCTGCCATAAATGGCTTTAAAAAAAAAAAAATGCCTTCGGCCAAAACCTTATGGCAAAACTATTGTAAAACCACGTTTCAGGCATCACTGAGCATATTCATAACCATTATGTCCAATAACTTTCTGTAAGGGGGCTTTTAGACGTATCAAACGCTTTAGACATCTGGTTCTTATCACCATAATTATGAACAATTCTGAGTCTGGTATGTTTTTCTAGAACAGAGCATTTTACATCAAACCACTCTGAACGACTGTTTACATCTCCACCTTTTAATTATTCAGAAATGTTAAAAGAAAAAAAAAAAGGAAATGAAAGGAATTCCCCTTTAACCATTAACAGCTGCAGTTAAAAGCCATAGTGTAATATAAGATAAATGAATTTTCATTTACAGCTTTTTAAAACACGCAGACAATCTTTCCAAAATAAATTTTCAATTTTTATTTAATTATGATTGAAATATGAAGGGATATTAATTGGGTTTGGAATTGAAGGGTGTCATTCAAAAAAAACCTTTATAGACCACTTTCGATGATTTTGAACCTATTATACTATGTATCATTTTGGGAGAGGGCTTTACATATACAAGAAATATCAGCGCTGTACTAGGATTAATACTACTGTTATTAGAAGTAATTGTTCTCCGTTATACATCTGCTACCTTTTCTCTCCCAAAATGCTCACAAATGCATATGCAGCATTTTGGAATACACCTTATAACTGAAGTTACTGTTCACAGTCTTATTTTGTGCACACTCTGTAGCTTTTTGTTGTCGTTTTGTTATTTGTGGGCATCAATACAAACAGAAATACTGTGAGAACTTCAGAATCAAGCTTGTTATTGATATGCAATTCCATTTAAACAGAAGATAATAACTCTCCACGTTTGAGGGTTAATATATGTTTTTAACAAAGAGCAGAACGCTACTAATCATTACCTCTTATGGTAATTTAAATAACTTTTTGAAACTGCTGCAGAAGAGCACGGCTACAACCCTGTAAAATAAGCCCATTAAAGTGGGTCTGCACCTCCATCAGCTCGTCACTGTAGCGCGGCGGAGTTTGTGAGGCGCAGTAAAGTTTTATTCACTGACACAAGCGGAGGCATTCAAACTGCAATTACTGCTCACAGAGAGACAAAGAGAAAAAGAGAGAGAGAGCGAGAGAGAGAAAATAATGGGAGCAGGGGAGACAAAGGGACAAACAAATAGACATAGACAGATAGATAGACAGACAGACAGACAGACAGACAGATAGATAGATAGATAGATAGATGAGTGTGTACAGACTACAGCTTGTTATTCTGCTTCCATTTCACTTTATGTACTGTGTACATCACTCCATCAGACACATGACTGAATTACATCAGCAGATACAACTTTAACAGTTTTAACTATCATAGGGCTGGAAACAAGCATTTTTGTAGAGCTGCCTTACACACCCCACCCCCTCAACCCCAAATGGACAGTTCAGGATCTACATTTCCAGGACTTAGTAATACTCTTTCAGGCTGAATGATGTTTTCCATAGCCTTCCGGTTGACCAGAACAGGCAAGCTCTTGGTTTTAAAGGTGCAATATGGAAACAGCAGTTTTGACGGCAGGCCAAAGACGTTTATGTATCATGTTGCACAGATATCTCCTTAAGTTAGCATGCTAACCAGTTGCGCCGTCCTGTCTGTTCCATCAGTTCAACATGAGAAGTAGCCGTGCCCTGACGGCGTCTTCTGATCTCATGTTAATCATGTTGAAGGTCCTGCTTCTGCCCTGCTGGATCATTTAAGGACAAGCAGCCAGTGAAAGGAATAGTGAACGCAACGATGGCCGAAGCTCTTGGCATTATGACCACCGCTGCCTGCTCAAACCCCTCTCAAAAAAAAAAACAAAACACAAAAGCAAAACGAGAATTAACATTGTAAATAATTAGACAGGAGGCATGATCTTACTAATTGCTCCTTTAAATAATAACAGCAGTTTAGTTAGTTATAAATAAATAGAGAAGCAACCCTGCATTTGTTCAGAGGATAGAGGGACAGGAGAAGTGGAAGGAGCCCTTAGAGAAAGGCATTCTGTGCTACACTTTTAAAATAGGTCCTTGGGGGGAGTTCTTAGGTTCTTCAAGGGTTCTTCAGCAAAGACCATGGTTCTATATAGAACCATGAACACTCAAAGAAACCTCTGAATGCTCTCTTCTATATAGCACCCAAAAGGGGTTACAAGCTTGACACTCTTAACAATAACAACTCTCAAAAAAGATGGTTCTTCAAGGGTTCTTTAGTAAGAACAGTGGTTCTATTTCTAACCATTGATACCCAAAGGACAATTTGCCGGCTTAATGTTTCTGTACATGATGAAATTCAGAAAGATGAAGAATATGTTGTATATAGTTACAGATATATCCTTCCTGAAAATGGTTGCATAAAGCACCAAAAGTGTTCGTCTACTGGTTTGGTGTCAAGCTTGTAACCCTTTTGCATGCTATGTAGAACCATGAGCACTCAAAGAACCATTTGCATGCTCTAAAGAATAACATTTCTGGTGCTTTATACAACAATTTTCAAGAAGGATCTATGTATAACTATATACAACATATTCTTCAACATTCTAAAGAACCGTTCCACCAGGCAAAAATGATTTAAGAAGGCAAATTGTTCTTTGGGTTATAATGGTTCTTTTTAGAACTGTTCTTACTAAAAGAACCCATGAAGAACCATCGTCACCTTTTTTGAGAGCGTACACTGTAATGGAAAAGGAAAAACATTCCTTCACTGAAAGATTTACGCGGTTTAACAGCTTTCATAACCTAATAACGATGCATCATGACCAAATAACTAAGCAATAAATACATTCCCGTTTATTAATGAATTATCATTTACATTCTGCATGGCCTTTTTAGTGATCATTATTCTGGGGTTTGAATTTTTAATTTGCCACATCTTCATCATCACCCAGTCTCAAGTGGCATATAAAACAATTAGAGCCAGGGTGCCACAAAACAGCTAGCACAGCAGCATTAAAATTTCACTCCCGGCCCTAATGCCAAACGCAGGTGGAAACGGCTGAGGCTATTTCATTCAGCGGGATAATTACTACCACTATTCCCAGTCGGAACAGTGAGCGGGAGATGGAGAGAAAGAAGAATAATTGAAGAAAAGAGAGCGAGAAAAGTGCTGGGATCAGAAGCCATCATGCAAAATCTCGCTGTTAAATTCCCCCGGATTCTCAGTTAATTTTAACATTTCACACTCACTGAGCTCATATAATCCTCCACTCTCACCTATTAGTCTCTGAAGGGGGAAATATGAGGAGAGTTCATTCCAGTCCCTCAATATGGGAGCCTTTCTCTCGTTCATTTTCATCTCCCTCCTCTATCCACATTTCCATCTCGACCCTTCTCTCCATCGTTCAGTCTCTTGACCCTGGCTCTCGCTGCTAAATTTTCGGTTCTCTTTATTACACCTTAGAACCTGCACCTGCTAACTCTCGCATATGTTTTTTCTGCAACTCTCAAGGCTAAAACGGATTAGCAGTAATCTCCAACGAACAAGAAGGCGACGATATCCCACCTCCAGCAAAACTGTATAAGACGCAGACAGCAGTGCCCGGGTTTGGATATTGCTGTTGCATATGCGTCTCCTTAATTAAATGGCGTGCCACCGCAGATGAAGTGGTTAGCTTGGTTTACAGTACCTTGCCACAACCCCACCCCCCAAAGCCTTCTGCAATGTTTATGTCGGATAAAATAAACGTACAATGCCTTCGTAAAAAGCGGAATATGGAATGAGAACATGCCGCTATCTCTCCCTTAGGCTTAGGAATAAATGAATGCGAGATTGGAGTGGAGTGTCATGGATTGGTAGCTTAAGCTGGCTGTGAGGATGGAGGTGGGGGGTGAGAGGAGGAGCCCTTCATTCCTCTTGCCCAGGTAAAGTCTCTCTCACTGGGGGAGATAGCCAAGCCATAGACGCCCTGTCTTCAAAAACACCTCAACCGCAAGAGATAAGTTGCTGAGTCTGTTTTCATTACTGTCAGGTACAAATGCGGAAATGCTTAAGACAGCAGCCCGAATAGCAGTGACAAGCACATGAATGCAGACAACAGTATATTTCAAACACAGGTTTGTTTTTACAAGCAACATCAAAAGAATAATTAGATAAATAGTTCCCAGAATGATTTAAGTTTCACGCTCGGCCATGCATGTGACATAAGCAAGGATGGGTCTTATGGCTGTACCTGACTGACTGATTCAACAGCCACGATTGAGGGCATTCAGCGAGCAGTGTCCTCCACGAGTCATCTTGCTAGTGCCAGCACCATTGGCAGATGCCTGAATGACGCAGGACTACATGCACACAGGCCGTTACGACGACTGCCCTTAACGTCACGTCAACGTCACCAAAGACTGCAATGGTGTTGTGTTGACCGTTATGGAGTGACTCCATGGCAGCGGGTCATCTTCATCTCACACTTTTGTTTTGGTGTGTGGAGGCAACGTGGTCAGCTCCAAGATGAACAGTTTGTTGTCACGCGTCACACCAGACATTACTTCTTGTGTAGCTTAATAAATATTGCCCATGTCAGTCTAAATGTATCACCATTTATTGTTCCTGGTAACCTTTATCTTCCTTCCTAATAGCACTGAAACCTGGCCCTTTCTTCTGGGTGTAACTATTCTTTTGATGATGAGTGTGTAACGGCCCATTGTGTATTATTTATATGTAATAATGTATGTATGACAAGACTACGACCTATATACCATATTATATATTATATACACAACATGCTGTAACAACAACAGGTACCACATGTAATATACAATATGGTCAAAGGTGTGTAACATGACACCTAATTACTGAGTTTAGAAGTTTAAGCCACACAAACTACTAACAGGTGTTTATGGCATGTCAATATGTTCTGAGTTCAAAACTGCCTCTCGAGGCTACAGCACAATAGCACAGCAGATCAATTCCTTGGGATCATTATGAAATTGGCTTCCACGGTCGAGCAACTTCACACAAGCCCATGATCACTATGCGCATTGCTGTAGTTTGCCTCTGGACTCTAAAGCAGTGAAAACATGCACTCTGGAGTGATGAATCATGTTTCACTATCTAGAAGTCTGATATGAATTAATCTGGCAGATAGCAGGAGAACACTACCGACCAAATGCCCAGCCTGTAAAGTTTGGTGGAGGGGGGATAAAGGTCTACAGCTGTTTTCAGGGTTTGTTCCCCTTAGTTCCAATGAAGCGGAATTTTAATGTGACAGTCTACAAAAGCACTGAGACAATTAAATATTTCCAACTTTGCGGCTACAGTTTGGGGAAGACCTGTTCCAGCATGACTGTGCACTTCTGCAAAAACAAGGTCCATAAAGGCGTGATGTGTTGCAGCCCTGACCTTAACCTCACTTAACACCTGTGAAATGAAACTGAATGCTGGCTGTTCAGTACCTGACCTCACAAATGCTCCTTTGGACTGAATGGGCACAATTCTCACATATACTCTACAAAATCCAAAGGAAAGGCTTCCCAGAGCAGTGGAGGCTGCTATAGCCACACAGTTACATATTAACACTCATGGTTTTGGAAATGTCCAACCAGCGCATACATGTGTGAAGGTCAGGTGTCAACATAGTGTGTATGAAAACTATAAGTATAAATAATAATATATGTAATAATAATAATAATAATAATAAATTATTATTATTATTATTATTACTACAACAATGTATTAATAATAATATGTATTGTAAGCACCTATATGTATTAATGTGTCCCATATATATTACATATTTGTAAGCACTTGTGTATGTCTAACAGGACGTTAGTTCTGTTTTCTCTAGTATCATTTTTGTGCTGAAAATGTACAAGAACAAGAACACAAGTAGATGCACCTTTTTTGGTCCATAAGAAAGTAAATAAGAGCAAGAAAAGTGTGGACAGGAAACTCAGTGATGACAGAAGACAGCCAGAAGGATTAGAGGAGCCAGTATATATGTGTGTGTGTGTGCGTGTGTGTGTGTGTGGATTACTCTCTATAGCAGAACTTAACAAAGAGTATGCCGGATTAGCGTGTGTATGCGGAATCTTAAAAAGCCTGTGTGTTTGAGCTGTCCATCAAACACTTTCTGTGCTCGCACACACGCACGCAGCAGTACGACGCACACGTGTCAACTGAGGGGAGATTAAAGGGCTTGCCTCAATAGAGCATGGCACAGAAAAAGAGAGGAAAACGGAGGAGAAGGAAAGAAAGAGAGATTAAAAAAGAAGTGTCTTCTCGTGTGTTTCCATTTGCTTGTGTAAGCAGAAGAGTGCAGCAGAGTGTGTAGCTGTATTGTGTGCATGTTCAGGAGTGTGAGTGTGACTGAGCGAAGGTGTGGATGAGGGATTGAGAGCGAGTATGAGCTGCTTGTATGTATGTAATAAGCTGGTAAAGAAGGCAGTGTATGTGCTGAGGTAAATAGACTAGAAGGTGTCTGCTCCTAAATGGGCTCAAAGTCAGAGCAAAGCTGCTGTCAGAACGTTCTTCTGTAATATGAATCACGTGTGTTGTTTGGGGAGAGAGAGAGAGAGAGAGAGAGAGAGAGAGAGAGAGAGAGAGAGAGAGAGAGGAGAACAGCACAATAACACTTCCTATAAATCATCATGCAATCACAGTGCTTTATAAACGCAGGTATAAGGCATTACATATCATGGATAATACCTTATAATACCAAGTGTATGGGTGTATAATTTGTTTTAATTAGTTATAATTGCATGGATAACACTTTATAAAGCAAGAGTACATGACCTAAAAGATGGATGGATGGATGAATAAATAAATAAATAAATAAATACATTCATTCGTAGCCCCTGCTTTCAGCCCTCCTTCTAAAGCCACTTCCAAACCTTGCACATCAACAACAGCCATGAGTGACAGTGGGAGGAGGACGTCAGCCGTGAGACCCCCGCCTCCTGTGTCACAGTGGGTCCACTGTACTACGGCTGCCTCCCAGGGGCTGAGCGGGGGAGGTGACGGGGAGGCAGGGCATTGAACACTCTCTTTCCCTCTCAGCTCTAGTGCTACCGCTGCACTTAATGAGAGCCAGTTGATGCTGGTTTGGCTTCGGCGGTGTGGTCACCTTTAAAAGGAGCCGGGAGAGAAGAGAAGGGGGGGGGGACAGGGACGAGCGGACCCTGTTTGTGTTTGGTGTGTAAACTGAGATGGCTGCTGAATCTCTCCCTCCTGCAGTCTCCAGCAACCTTCTTCCTCCCAGGGTAGCACATGGCGCGCTACAGATGTGTTAACTTATCTTCATTTAGAAAATCAACGAAACATGTAATTTGACCAGGGGTGGTCAAATCTTTGCACTGGACCATATGTGAGCACACACATCAATAACTCACAATCACAACTATATAACCTACATATCAATTTTATAGTCCTTTCCGCATAATGAGTTATAAGATTCATTAGCATGATATTTGATTTTGAACATGATAGTGAGACGGCTTGTGTGGGTTCGTGGTGCCTTGTATGTTAATAGCTCCACCATGTGGAGGCATTTCAGACTGCTACTTGTGAGCAGTAAATGAGTGCGTTCCAAGTTATTTCCACATGCTTTCCATATTACATATTAGCTATCACATATTTTAATAAAAACCACATTCTGGGAAACAGCCCAGAATTGACCATAATATTATGTCTTATTAAAGGTGCAGTAATCGATTTTAATCCAACAAACGTCTTGTCAAATTCAAGGAATATCTTCTTACGGCCCACCAGCTGTTCATTCTGTGTGCACAATGGAAAAAATCTGGAGGTTGTACAAAGGCCTGGCTCTGTAAATGGAAAACAAACACAACACTATTCCAGCCAATCAGCAACATTCCATGCTTGTGCACACGACAGGGGGAACTTGCCTGAGAAGCAGACAAAGAAGAGAAGATCTAATCAAAGACTAAGAAAGAAGTTCTTAGATCAGGCAAGCACAACGAGCCATGATATCATCAGTGAAGTGTTTCAAAGGTGGAGAGAACTTGACGAAGTTGACAAAGCTTCACCAGGTTCTTGTTTGAAATTTCCCATTCCACCTTAAATGGTGCTGCAATTACATTCTGGTGCGTCTTGTGCGAAGCTCCACATATATGGTGAATTTAAGGTGGAATGGGAAAATTTTAACAAGAAGCTGAGGAAAAAGAAGCTGACTTGAGCTTCCTTACGAGTTGAGAGGCATGGGAAGGGATGAGGAGGTTGCTCTGTTTCTGATCGATAGGTAGTTGATTTGGTTTTGCTGAACCAAAAGCTGAATATTTTTTAATAAATTGTTGACGAATCCCAACTGCTTCATTTCATAGCAGCAACTGTAGCAACAATTTGCTAACCCACAACCCAGCTAATGTTAACTACATTACTTACACTCCTAAACGCAGCTATACTCTGTTTGCCCAATGCGAACTAGTGTACATAAACTCCTTTTACTTCTTAGCAACGCTAGCCTCATAGCTCCGTGCTTAGGATGTGTCCTGGGCTTTGTTCACACAGCTGGTAAACGTGGCCCAAATCCGATTGTCTCACCAAATTAGATTTCCTTGTTAGGCTGTTCATAACATCTTTTAACGTGTGACCTTTATCCGACATGAGTCTGAACAGATCACACTAAACTGACCCGCATGCGCAAAAGAACGCTCGCTTCACGTGGCACGCTCATTCAGAGGTAAACCATCATGACTGCAGGTCCCCTCCCAGAGGTATCTTCACCACCATCACTGGACTTATCACGAAGTTCCACTGACTGACAGCTGGGCTTATTACTGAGAACCTGTTCAAGCTTGCTGTAAAAAGTGTATGTTCTGTATGTTCTGTGTGGGTAAGTTCGCGTGATCGGTTTCTTTATCCTTTGATTTCAGACATTTAAATTTCCTTTCACACAGCAGGCTCATTCTCCTATGGCCACAGTTGATACTCTTCGAATGCTGAGTTGGACTTACGGAAAAGTCACCTGTGCAAATTAGATCTTTAGCCAAACCAGAAGTCTTCTCCGGGGCTGGAACGAAGCAAGAGAAAGTTCTACACTAAAACGTGTTTTGGATCAGGACTAGGCTTAATTTAAGACCAAAGTAAATTGTACAAAGTGCATGCACTCAATGACGACTGAAAACTTTGCACAGTTTACCACACAAAGCACTTGAGAGAAAGGAGGATCTATTGTCTTTTGAGAGGAAATTCTATTGTCTCTCTTGACTCTCTGTCCCTTTTCTCTTTTGATCTCTCTCTCTCTCTTTCTCTCTCTCTCTTTCATGGGCACTAACTGTAGCGTTTAAACGGTTTACTCACACGTTAAATACCCTGGAATGCTGCAGGGTGATAAGGGAACACAGAAGCAGCGGTTATGAAGGTGCGGAAGAATGAACATGGGGTGGGGGGTGGCGGGGAGAAATAAAACCGAAACAATTCAGCTGCATGAGTCTGAGTTAATTCACTGTGCAAATAGAGCGGCAGCCCTGGTGGCTCTCAGTAGCCAATATCTCTGCTCCATTTCACTCTGCAAAAGCGCTGCAAAACACACTTCACGACAAGCTAGCTATCTCTCTCTCTCTCTCTCTCTCTCTCTCTCTCTCTCTCTGAGGAATGAAGTGAAGGAAAGGAAGGCTAACAGTATCTAAAATAAAATCTTACTCCATGAAAAGGAGTGAAACACATGACATGCATATCTTCAAAGAATGGAGGACAAAAAAGCAGTCATTGTGTTTTTGATGTCGCCAAGTGTTTGGCACATTAGAGAAGTCTGCCCAGAAGCAGCATAGAGAAACAGCTTAATGTCTAACTAACTACTAATGTACATTGCAAGCTTATTAAGCAGTGAATAATGTTGTTTAACATAGAGCATCTTTAATTTGATTATTAATATACTGTAAAATCTCAACCCTCAGGCATAATAAGAGCCTTAAGGCTTTCATTTCACACTAAAACCCTTCATAATGTTTTTACTTTACCCTTAAAATCAGTCACTGCCATTTCCTGTTGCTTTCCCTCCATCTCAGCGCAGCAGCTTTGTGTGAGTGTGTGTGCGTGCGTGATGGTGAAGGCCACACACTCCTCCTCAGATGGATATGCAGGCTGTCGCTGCATCTGTTTGAACAATTGTCCACACAGGACTGCTTAGTGCATCAACGTGTTTGGAGAGGAAGGCTAAGCACTCAGCTTCAGCATGTTCAAAAGGAGAGAGAGAGAGAGAGGGATCTGCCTCACTTCATTTCCAGGTACACCCTGGAGGGACGGCCCATGAGTACAAGGTACAAGCAAGCAAAAAAGGCATATATAACGTCACTTTATGCACCATGATATTTAGGTGTTTTATCAGCCAGGACAGACTGAATGCACCAGCAAAACAGCAGTGCCGCCAGCAAAACAGCAGTGCCACATTTAAAAAACTCTAATCTTTATAAAGCAAATACAGCCATTATATTTACTGTCCAAAACAACCATCTACATGATCCTGAGGTGTTTTGTGCCATACTGATTGGGGCTGTGTATGGACAAAAACCTGGAAAAATTTTTATATTTTCAATATTTTCTTACACTGCTAATACTATCGACGGTAAAACTCCAGAAGAAAAAAACTGGAGACTTTTCTTTTTTTTTGAGAGACTATTTTTGATGAGACCACACAAACTGAAGTGACTGGCTCTCAGCTGACCTCAGAACAGCTGTGGTTTGGCCAGAGACTTATCTTCCTGCATCTCTGTATGAGACACTATGCTAACACCAGAGGAACTTCTTGAGGTGTAACACTACAGGTATGCCGTACACACACTATAGGCCAACATAACTATGATGCAAATATGACAGCTTATGAGGGTAAATAAAAGAGTATCAATGTAAAATATTACCCCCCATATGTCAGTTTCGGTTGAAGTACTCTTAACGTGACTAGCTAAGTCAGCAGGCTTCAGTCTAGTTCCAGTTGCTGCTCCGGCTCTGTAGTTAGCTCAGCTGGCAACTAGATGAGAAATTACCGGTAGTTCAAATTTGTTGACTCATTACAACCAGCATGAGAAAGTTCACTGTTAACTAGCAAGTTGATGGCACAGTATCATGTGCATGTAATTCTGAAATCAGCAGGTGCATCTGGCTGTATTAAGTCTGGTTAACTGAATAAGCATCTTCCTCCATGTTTGCTGGTGTTTGGAAAATGTTTTTAATGTTTTTATGTTTTTTTGTAATCTGTGAGGCCAGAGAAGGAAGAGAGCAATAGAAAGGCAGAAACTGAGAGCCAGAGTGAGATTAATGAAGTAAAATCAATGTAATTATCAACTGATTTAGTACTTATATGTTTTTAGCTGAAAGTAAATAGGTAAACAAGCAGTTAATTGATCAATTAAATTAAACAGAATAACAGTGGCTTATTTAATACTGGGGGGATGGGAATGGAATAAATGCACACAACAATTATGTATGGATAAAAACAATGAGTAATGATTTGGTTAAGAAAAACTGAAGGAGATAACGATGATGGTGTATTACACATTTTTTGGAGTTAGCTTAGTCACTGAGTGATATACCATAGGTCACTTTTCTGGTACATGGATCTCAGTAAAATTTTGATCCTAATTATGGCCCTGATTGCAGTGAAGGAGTAGGTTTTGTTCCACTTCAGAAAAGCTGTGAGTAAAGTATGTTTCATAGTTTTGTTCTTATGCGCCTCATCAGTCTCTTTCAACAGCCCAGCTCTTTTAGCACAGCGACAGCGGGAATCGCTTACCGAGTTTTATGTCTTGTAGTCTTTTGTTTGGCTGGTTGAGCTGCAGTTGAATGTCCTCTAAAGCCAGACATTATCTGTGCGATTTTAGAAATCTTGTTCTTTAGTGACTAACTCTGTACGAAAACGCTCAGTCTGAATGACATGCTGTGAAATGCAGCTCTTAGAGAGAACTCTAGCTAAGGACAATTCCCAATAAAAATGTTTCATTCAAAATAACGTGCTGCACACGGAGTACTGAGGTAACACGCAGAGAAACCGAGCTACAGCAGCTTGGATAACCACACTGTATGCTGAATTATGCACAGCAGGAGAATACGGTCTCTCTACAGCCTATTTTACAACGGCTAAACCTCATAATTCTTTTAAATTCTTTACATTCATTTAAAGTCGGTAAAAGTCTACACATATACAGACATGTCCACCCATATTGAGGAAGTGTTTGTGACTTATTCACTGCCAGTTTGAGTTGTTTGTTCATTACCACGCAGGTATTCACTTGGCTTATGTCACACGGCCAACTCAATCTTTTAATGATCCATTCAGTTATTCAGCCTTCTAGTATGAAATACTCAGAAAAGCATCTCATGGTGCAAAATTATCATGATAGCAATAACACATCATCATATTGCCCACACCCAGCATGAGGTTAATGAACCTTCAGCTCAGTTCTCAACATCTGTCCGCTCCTTCCTTTTAACCCTCAGAAGTCTCTTCTGCTTATGTCCCTCTTTGGCGCCTAGTAGCAGGGCAACATCACCACAATTTGACTATTTATATATACAGGTGTCCAAACAGATCTTGGTATGTATTTACCAACTTAGGTTTTAATTGGGTGTTCAAGGCTGCTTGCATTGTCGCATGTGGGCGTGTACAAGGTCCAGGAAAGCTAGCTAAGTTTTTGTCAAATGAATTTGTTTGGAAACCTAACTGCTTACATGCGTATTGGCCAGTTAGCATGCCAGCTAAACTAGCTACCTATCGAGTGACTTGACACCCCAGGGACACCAACAATATGCACTACTTTATTACACACATAATTTTTCTTCTGATATATATGTATAAAGATCATATAAACTGGGAAAAGAAGAAACAACTGGTTAGAAGCTTTTCCATGTTTACCACCACACTGCTGATAACTGGAACCAAATGCTGAAAAAACTCTGAGATCAGAAGCTGGGTACCTCAGACCCCCGTGTCTATGATTGGTCAGAAGAATTTGTTGGACCCAGTCATTTACAATGTCGTTTCACTGCAACGTAATTTATTTGCATAATGTTGGGTAAATATCAATTTGTCAATTTATCAACTGAATTTGTTGCTTGTCGCTGTGTCGCTTGGCGCTAAATCATGGCTGCAAATCACGTATTCCCGTAGGAAATGACTGGTCGCTTGTCGCTCCGTCACCTGCTAGTGTGATTGTTGGGTTACTGAGTGAAATGGTGATATCTATCCATCTAACTATCCATCTATCCATCTATCTACCTACCTACCTACCTATCTATCTATCTACCTATCCATAATTGTTGTTCTGCATGTCAACTGATAGAGTACCACCTAAATCACCAAATCAATCAAACGATCAGGTACAGCTCATTGCTAATGCTAGCTGCACACAGGAGACAGACAGAACACAGTTTTTGTTTTAAAATTATAACAATAAGTACAGATCAGATCATTTTTGCATGCATTTTTGGATGCAACAGATAACTATTAAACAATTACAACATCAAATATTGAAGATATTTTAATACTATTTTGGTAAATGTGTTGACATTTCAGCAGAAAAAAAATGTTTTAAAATGTCTGTCTATTAATAACTATATGTCTGCTTTGCATGCCTCTTTATTTGTCTGCTTTAATTTCGCCTCTATCTGTGTTTTTTATTTCTCACTCCATCACTGATAACCCCCCCTCAGTCTCTCTACCTCTCCCTTCTGGCCTGCGTCTTCCTCTCTATTTAGACTCAGAGTGCTCTGAAGGACGTGGGTGTTGACAAAGCCCATCTCCAGCTTGAGGTCAGGGCTTTTACTCAGAGAGAGCTGCTGGGAGAGCACTTTCGTACAAACGTCACCATGGTGGCTTTCAGACACGGAAATCTTCACTGACTCATTAAACTATATGCAGCCCTAATTTCTTGAAAGCACAACAGAAGTCATTACTCTCCATCTCAGGCCCTGGTCGCATTAGTTTGAGGACCCCGCACCATAAAACAAGGTTGATAAGCGCAGCAACACAAAGTGAAGCAAATTGGATTACACTCACAACTTCACTTTCCACTCGCGCACAAACACAGCCAAATGAAAAACAAACCGGTCAGATCAGCCTAAAAGGGATTTCAGATTGACATCTGGGACGTTTCTCCGGGAGGAGCATTGCTACTGGACCTTTAAGGCATTTCCATCTCAAAATTCCAGATGGGTACTCTCAAAGGAAAGTGAAGGAAAGTAATACAGCACTCTGAATGCAAAAATACTGATTTCAGTTTGGCTCTTGACAAAAACAGAAACATGCGACAGCACTAGCATAGCTGCCTTTAAACGTTATCACTAATGAACAATTACATCCATGCTGCCTGTTTGTTTTTTGTATTTGTGATTTTTTAATAGGCTGATAAACCACTCATCAGATCTATCTGAGAACTGTGAGAGCATGGCTAACCAGCAGCTTGATTGACAGCTCTCTGTTCAATGCTCCTAGCCTGTAAGATTGAGTACCGGCTACCGATTCACGTTAAATCAATCAACCTATTGAAGGACTGGTGAGCAACACACAGTCAGCACAATGGCAAACTAAAAGTGGTCTGGAGTGTAGTTACACTTTTCAAAAATTGATGCAGAAAATGCTCCCTATAATATTTGTAATGTGAAAAGCTGGCCATGGCAACACATCTACATTAAGGAAACTCCTGCATGAACACAAACTACATCTAAATGCTAAAGAGTGTACCGTATTTAATAGTCCCCTACAGCAGCTGCAGCTAACGTTGAACCTTACATGGAGGCAGACACTTTAAGCAAGGCAATAACTTCATCAACATCTCCAGGTAATTCATTAGCTAGTTGTATAAGCTGTTGTATGCCTGAAGTTCTCTCACTTTTCTTACAGTGCCATTAAACTATCCTTGCTGCTATGACTCCTAGATCACATTTACTCGCGCTATGGGGGATGTAGGGATGGTTCTGGGAGGGGAAAGGGAAGTGTGGTATTTTATGTGATGTGTAAAATGTTCTTAAAAATACAACAAAATGTTGAAATTGAGAAGTATGGACTTATTTTTTACAACTGCAAATGCATGCTTTGTTATTCCAGAGAGAGTGATATACAGGAAAAAAGTACAGCTGGGTAGCAGTCCCGAATTCCAGGTACCTGTATCAGTTCAAATGTAAATGGTACCAAACCCAACTAGCCTGCTTCGCCCTCAAACAAAAATCATTATCCAGCCTAACATGATGAAAAAGACACAAATTAACAGACATAGAGGTGGATGGATGGACAAACAAACAAACTAACAAACAAACAGACAGATAAAAGCAAAATGTAAAGGAATAGATGAACAGATGTGCAGATGGACAAACAAACAGTCGGATGAAGCAATAGGTTAATGAAGGAACAGATGAACGAATGACAGTATATGGACAAACAAAAGAACAGGAGACAGGCAACTATAGACAAGTGGTCTAACTTGCTAGCTTTTGACTATGGTGGGTTAGCTTTAGCTTGCTAAGTTTCTCTGACTCTGAAACTGTTTTGTGTGGGCGGGGAAAGAGATGTCAGCCTTGTGATTGGTTAGGAAATGCTTACGGAAGCATTACCCATGATTAGGACCACCTAGATTACATGGAGAGGAGAGAAATATGGAGAAATACAGCAGATATTTATTAGATTTTGGGAAGGGCTTTACTTTGTAAGTACATGTATACTGAGACCCAGAGGAACATTATTAACCTAATTAGATTCTGTGGGGCTTTAAATAAACATTCAAAAGGTTTGAATGCGATGGCTTTGCATACTGCAGATAAAAGGCACCCCCAAAAAACTGAAACTTGAAAATTTGCCACTGCGTCAGTCGTCATGGGCCCAAGTGTATATTGGGGTGGTCCTTCATTATCCCCACTATCATTTCAGTTATTCACTCATGACAAAATTCACCACCTTCTTGACTGTGTGTATGTGTGTGTGCACTACCTTTTTCTCCATCAGCTGCAGTTGTTCTTTATAGAAAGCAGCCAGATGCTTCAACTCAGCATCTTTCCTCGCCAGTTGCTTTGCCTTGGAGACACAGAACAAAGAGAGAGAACCAATGAGACACAGATAGAGATGCTTATAGCCATGTAATCTCACTCTCTGACATATCCCATTAAACAGAGCTGTATTCCAGGTGTGTTTTTTTGTCAGAAATTCAATGTGATCTTATGCCCCATTCCACATTACAACCTCAAATTTCTGCAAACACCTTTCACTCTACATGACTTGTTCTGCAATGTTCTGGAATGTCATTCACACTGAATAGAAATTAATACAACTCCCCCACCAATATCTGGACAACTGGAAAAACTAATGTAGTGTGAAAGAGGCTTTAGGGCCATGTTTGGAACCTTACAGCTGATGAACTGATGGATTTTCTCATGTAGTATGTTGACAGCTGTGCAACAGTCCCAGAGGAACTGGCTGATCTGAAACCAGTTCATGTGCTCTTGAGGCTCACGTTCTGATGTGGTTCTTCCAGACTGGTCTCGGATCAGCCCCGAAGCAGAAATACAACTACACAAGCTGTGTGTTTGCATGGAGAGTTCGACCCAGTCACATGGTATGAAGTGTCGAAGTATGAAGCGAGGTGTATCTGAGAGACTGAAGCTACCTTAAAAAGCCATCCAGCACATAAAGACCTTTGGAGCAAGCAGGAGGAGAACAAAAAAGAAATGATTAAAATGGAGAAAAGCAAGCAGAGCACAGGCGCAAGACAGCCAATTTTAGTCCGAGAAACAGAAAGAGAAAGAAACAAAGAGACTGAGAACGAGAGCATAAGGCAACCAATAAATGAGAGACAATGCAGTTAGCTAGGGGTGGGCAATGTTTTCATGGTACACAATAGATATGACAATAACTTGTTTTGTTTTGTTTTTTGAGGTTTGATAAGTTGGAACAGAAAAAAAAGCTCCAGCAGTGCTACATTTAAAATACAACCCAAAACTGCAGTACAATGATTTCTGTTCAGTGTTTTACGTTCTGCACTGCACTAAACCCCATAGAACAGCACTACTTCTGCTCTCTTTGTAATGAAACATGCAGTTTGTCTGTGTTCGTTAAAGGGGATCAGTTACAATGTCTTGCTCAATATGCCAGGCCTCTAAAACAAATATTGAGAACAAGAATCATAACATTATGCGGTTTAGTTACAGAGATACTGAACTGATTTATTCCAGAACCTAAAAGGTTTGATTTATCTCCCAGAGTTCCTTTCCACTGTTGTAGTTGGTTTTTAGCATATCTATAATGACTTGGCCCTGTTTCTGCGAGTCAGCTTGCAGTGCAACTTCAGAAACGATTTAGTGTCTGAGGAATTAACAAAATGTTAAGTCAGTCACTATTCCATCTTGTGAGAGAAGAAAAACCCATCGTTACTGCACGCCACTCACAGACTATAAAGAGGCAGAGAGGATCAGGTCTACCAATTTGCTCTACCTGACTTTCAGGATAGGACTCTAGCTTGCTACAGCTGCATGGATGCCACTGTGAGAACAGCTACAGTGGAGTGGGGGCCAAACTTGTAGCAGGACCAATCACAGGACACTGGGCTCATTGGGAGGCGGGGCTTAAAGACACAGGAGCTTTAACTGAGTGTTTTAGACAGAGGGTGAGTGCAGTAGAAGAAAATGGTTTTGTACATCTATTCTAGTAGACCGCAAAAATAAAATGATGTCTATTGAAAACGAGCCTAATAGGTCCCCTTTAAAAAGTTGCTACTCCCAGAACTGCTATGAAACGTATCTACTGATCTGAGAAACATTTCAAACCAGAAGGTTTCAAGAAGCATTTAAAGACTTTTAAGCCAGCATCAAAACTAGACCGGAACATTCGGGTCATTTTGTAAAAAGCAATAAAAACAAGAATTTGTTAAACTCATATAATACTACAAATGTAGAATTTGATGCAATTCTCATTACTGACTCATTATTGCAATTTCACAGGTGGAACTTTAGCCCATTCTTGCTTGTTACAAGACTTCACCTGTTTACCAGACCTTTAACAGGAGACAGATCTGGACTGCAAGCAGGCCAGTCAAGGACACACAAAATACGTTCATATTTACACAATACAGTCAAGTTGATCACCAAAACATTGAAAGCATTTTGTATTCCTTTGTCTGTTAAATAAATGTTCCAGAGAATTAACAGATTACAGTTCTTGTTTTTATTCATTTTACAAAATATCACAACTTCTCCAGAAATGGGGTTTGTAGTATTTCAGTGGACACTGGACTTTTAAACCAGCAACAAAACAAAACTGGCCCTTAGTATTTCTGAAGACACCTGACTAAGACAGAAACCCAAGGCAGGCTGATGATAAAAACTGAACTAACACTGTTTTTGCTGCTGAAAAGAATGACCGTTTGACAACATTACCTATGTTTGAGGTATTGATGATGCTG
>CM067476.1:29810557-29865557 GCA_034552555.1 Semaprochilodus insignis | reverse complement strand
CATGTTATAGCAAGTTTTGCTATATCTAGAGATAGCATATCTGCACCGAAGGGTATCAGGGCTGGAAATGCCGGATTGGATAACAGAAGGAAAAGAAAAGGCTCAGACCCATTCATGTAAGAAATCCAGCCAGGAATAACATACATTCACACTGTGTGATGTCATGTTTTACTTTATTGATCCACCAACAGAAACGGGTCATTTAAATGCCTAACTTTGCCCCGTCTGGGAGAAGCACAGCATTGCTAACAGAGCAGCACAGCCTTGGATTCAAGTGCCTTGTCTAAGGGCCCAACTGTGCAATCCTATGTTTTGAACCTGGCAACCCTCTGGATACTGCCTCACCTGCTTTACATCTAGGATACTGCTCCAGGTTTTAGCTCTGTATTTCCTCCTGTGGGGTAGGTGTAGTTCCTGTGTTTGAGTAGTTTAAGTAGCCTACTTTTAGATGCTCGCCTTAAAGCAGCTCATCTTATACCATTGTCACGCTTTGAGCCGCTTTGTGCCACTCCCCACCCTCATGGGCAGCTGTACACGTGCATTTGTTGACAAGCTGAAGGGTACAGAATGTGACTTACATTTCCACAGCTAACATCACCAAACATTTCAAAGCACTGTAAAGATTTATGTCTAAAACCTTTAAAATGGTACTACATTATACCACATCAGACAACTCATGTTGCCATTCTACAGCAGAGACAGAGAGTTTTCTCCTGGCTTTTTTTTTTCCAGAAATTCTAGAACCAATCATGAATCTCTTCTGGCCCACTTAACTATCTCAGTCTGCCTTCAACTCGAGTAAGTGGAAGGCACAGAGACGGGTTGGTTTAATTCAGAGTGCATTTCTGGCTTTTTTTTTTTTCTTGAGTAAGAGAAATGTCAAGAGAATTCTATGAGGGCTACAATATTCATTTGTGATCAGTCACTATTCGTCAGCATCTGGGGATCTATGAAATGCCTGTGTTATAATCTCACGGAGGGAATTATTGCCTGGTCATAAACCGTGCTGTTTATTTTTTGGGGTTTTTTTTGCATAAAACAGAAATGATATCTGAAAACATATTTTGAAATATACTTCATGTTATCAATTTCCAAACACCAGGGGTAAGGATCACCAAAGGCCCCATGACCTTATATAATTTCAATACTTAAGTCAAAATACGACTAGTGTCTAGTGTCTAGTGTCTTAAGCTGGGCTCTAGTGTCTTCTAGTCTTAAGAAAGCCTTTGTTTTCAGCAGCATCATATGGATGCAGGCTGACTTACAACTGGAAGGTAACTTTGTCGACCTAAGTGTATCCAGTGGCTGGGTTTTCAGTAGAGCTGCTTTGATGTTGGCCAGCTTCTTGCTCATGTTTTCCTGTTCCACGTTAACTGTTATTTTCCACCATTTAAGGTGGAACGGAAAAACGTGAAGAAGAATCTTATTTCTGAGACTTTATGCCTTACGTAGATGCAGTGTTGCATAGATACAATGCTGATTTCTGCTCAGGCCAAGAAAAGGAGGGTGTGAATTTAAGGGGGGTGAGCCCCTGATTTGGAGTGGCATTTGTGATCCAGAATGAACTATCCAACATCAGTAGCTGATCTAACTAAAGTTCTTTTGGCTAAATGCAATTAAATATTCATACCTATGCTCCAACATCTAGTGTAAAGCCTTCTCAGAAGACTAGAGGCTGTTGCAGGAACGGGGGACAAACTTCCTATTAATGCTTTTTCCTTTCGCCCTACAGTGTAAATTCAAACTGCTGGCTGAGCTTTGAAGGTTAAAGGCTATTTGCTTAAAGGGTCACTGAGAGACATCAGTAATGAGAAATTGTCATGGCAACACTGACTACGGTCATCCTCGGTTGACATCCTTACTAAGACCAATAGTGCAGAAATGAGATGAGAGATGCTGTGTTTGGACCGCACTGGAGCTCAAACATGAGGTCCTTCACTCACCGAATGGTTGATGATGTTGTAACCACATTATTAAAGCTGTGACGTAATTAAAGAACTCCAAAGAATGTTAGGTGCAGCATTCAGAGACTGGAGACCCTTACACATCTCCTCAAGCTCTCTTCATATAAATAACCTTAACTATCATCACTAAAAGAGGAAAAACTGCATGGAATTGGGAGAGGTAGCCCTGCTGCTGCCACCACCCAGAACTCATCACACCCACAGCATCCGCCTAATCATGAATATCAGCACTACTTGAACTGTATGTGCACTGCACTTAAATGTTATTCTGAACTGCTGTCTGACTTCATATCTGCTTGTTTAGTTTGATGCCATTTCTGCATCCAAATGCTCCTTCAGCTCATCTGACTGCACCATTTCTGGCTCCACCCCTATGTTCCAGCCCCATATGCTTGGTACCACAGCTAGAAGAGTTATGAAATTCACCATGGGTATTCAGGTACAGTACTGCTTACTTGATTCTACATTGGCCGGTGGAAACACAAAATATGAGACTTCAACGGACCTCAATATCCTGGAAGTGAAGTGTGACAGGTTGGTCCTTATACTAGGGGAGCTAAAGTTAGTAAGCGCTCCGAACACACAATACAGTGTGCAACCATGCCTTTAAGGGAGGCTGAAGTACAAGATCATATCAAACTACCACAGACCACCACAATTCTTCCCTTGCCAACAGCTCAGACTTGTGGGACTGACACTCAATCACCACTGGCGCACTGAAAAACGGATGGGATCACAACGGTCTACCACTAAAGATGAATAAAGCACTTTAACGAGCCACATTTTGTCACTGTACAGCCTACCGGAGACCACAGACTATTTTAACATCTTCTCCTCTCTCTCTAGGGTCAGATCCTGTTCAAAACACACAGCACAGAAAGCTACTCAAAGTCACCCACTCTCAGATGGCTTCAGAACACTGTAGACCACTAAAGACAGATGACTTCCACAGAACACAAGCACTAACTATTTCAGACAGCTACTGACCACATCACTTAAATGCAAACTTCATTTGACCCCCATAAAAGCCTGTTCATACTCAACATCTGGACCACACTACTGTAGACACTCCATACACCAAACACAGTGTCAGGGAAAACTGACTTACTGACCGTTTCCTTAGTTCCTCCTGCATATCAGCTTGAGAAGGTCTGTCTGAACCTGTAAAAAATACCATCAGTTTTCATGAAATTAAACATAATCACATGTAACATCATGTCTATGGTATAATACATAGTAGGGCTGAACAGTATGGACAAAGTATTAGAATTAGCAATATACTTTTTGAAAGAAAAAAAAAATTAACCACCAATGAGTTGTTGGAATCGAATGAAACTGTGTGAATGTAATGATGATATTTGTAAGTACAATATTGTTACAATATTAGGAGAAAACTGTACAAAGTATGTTCTAGCACTCTGTTGGGCCGCCTCTACAAGATGAAATATGGTTGGGCACGCAGGCATATAGGTTCCGTATGGCATCCTGCAGCCCAAAGATGTTATAGCTTGGCCTATAGATCCTGCACATATCCCAGCATCCCAGCTGGTCCCATAAATGCTCGTTTGGCGATTAACCTGGTGACTGGGCTGGCCAAGGAAATGTCTGGCGGAGACATTCCTGGAAAACCCTCGCAGGGTGTGGGTGAGCCTTATCCTGCTGAAAAATGCCAGTTGGAAGCCCTGCCATGAGAGACAACACATGTGACCGGAGGAAGTCCTTCACATATCGTTGAGCTGTTAGCGTACCTCTAATCACTACTGGGGTGACCGACTGTTGTATACGATGGCTCCCCAGATCATCACACCAGCAGTTGGGGCAGTATATCAATCCACAGCAAAGGCAGGATTAAAGTGCTCACCACAAAACCTCCAAATTCATTGATACGGTTCCAGTCTGTAGCAGTCCAGATTTCTCATTCACGATACCACTGCAGGCAGTGGCTGGCTGTCAATGGCAGGGCGCGTAATGGGCGCCGTGACACCAAATTTCTTTCTGCTAAGCGCCTGGAAATAGTCCGGGCACAGACAGGGCTGTGTAATGAGGGTGCCACCTGTGTCTGGATGGTGGACAAGGAAACTGTGGGAGCTGCTTGTGGTTGTCGGCAGATCAAACGATCCTCTCTGCTGGTGGTCTGTCTGGCCCTTCTGGAGCCTGTTCACCGTGTGTGCATGCCCTCGCATAACCAGACCACATCTGTAATCATTTACATGTCTGCCTGAGTTTTCATTTACATGCATGAGGAGTTATACAGAAATCCGGCATTTCAATCATTAATGTTTCTGAAGTTTTAAAAGGAAAAAATAACCTAATAACACAAAGCTTATCTACTGATTGTAGATGAATTACTCCAATCAGATTCAGCCAAACCTCCATGTGTTGTGACATCACAAAACAACTTACAGGCGGTCCAGCAAACTACATTTAAAAGACAGCAAAAAGTGCATATTCAGAAAAACAGGGCTGAACCGTGAATTATAGCATATATTCACAACGTACATCACTGTCACAATATTAATCAGAAAAACAGCAATTAGATATTTTCCCTAAATCATTCAGCCCTACTATACAAACACGACAAAACCTCTGGTTTAATACGTGGTCTTAGGAAGGTAGTTATAATGTAGTGCAGTGATTCTCAAATCAGTCCTCAGAGATTCACAGTTGGTCCACATACTTGCTCCATTCCTGTGCACAGTAAGTTGGGTTGGAGCAAAACTGTGGACTGTCTGGGCGTGTTTGAGAACCACTGGCATAGTGGCTAATCCTGTTGTTTTTTACATGAGCTGGTATTTGAATGGGTCTGGACAAGCACACCAGCCTCACCAATAAGGGTCCACATTTCCCATTGTATCAAGATTAATCGCCCTGTATATGTCTGCCAATTGTGTAAACGTAAGAAACATTTTTCAGAATTATGTGGAACAAGCAAGTAATGTATTAATTATATTCACAGTACTATAGAGATTAATGAATGAGTAAATGAATTACCTATATGAAGCATTGCTCAAGATTTACAAGTTATTTTACCCATTACACTAGACAGCTTCTCTGAGCTCGCAGCCAGAAATCAAATTCCCAGTAGCAGTCTGGACAGTTTGAGCTATAACTCGAAGGGTTATCTGTCATGGCTTATCCATGAAGACATGCTTGTTTTTCTTCAGAGAGAAAATGCAAATTTTATTATTATGTTTCTAAAATAAACAGCCAGTAAGACATTTGACTTTACTGTTAGTTTTTGTTTGAAAGCACAGAAAATGCTGAAACTCGCTAATCCATTTATATTGCATTTATCAGTAGATTCTAAATAAAACACAGTGTTTTTGACCTTTTCCCCGTACAGGAATACAGAACGTGTCGTACGAGAAGGAATTACAGGGATGACTTACTCTTGGTTTTGCTGTTCACAAAGAAAATTCAAATATGACAATATGACATCTGAATTGAAGCTAACTGTTATCTGGGGTAACATGGGAAAACATCATGCTGTTCCTCAGCTTTATTGTTCTCCTAGTGTTTGAATAAAAGTGGCTCCCAACAAAGAACTGAAATGTAGAACTTAAACGCTCTCAAAAATGACAATGAAAATCTTTCAATTGTTACAGACAGTTATACTTTTTAAATATGGCCGGCTACAATTTAGCTTGACAAAACTTCGCACATGTACTTTTTCAAGTAGTTGCCATGGGTCATATCTTACATCATATCAAAGTTTACATTCCAACTTGTTTCCAAAAAATGTCCAAGTTCAACCACAAGGAGAATTGATGTGACTTTTGTGACACACAATCAACACATCTCAGTAAAACAGAACAATGCCTAAACTTGTCTAGAGGCTCTGCATTATCTGAACATCTTGTACAGGAACCATGTACAGAAATACTTAGAAATAAACAAGTGACTACATAACAAACAAAATAAATGATGAAAATGTAAACTAACAAAACGCAAAAAGCAATAATAATAATAATAATAATAATAATAATTAATAATAATAATGTCATTATTCTTATAAATAAACAATGATTGTATTTATGGAAGACCAACCCTCTTCTACTTTTAAGACCAGTCCAAAAAACATGCCTTTTATTTTCCTAACTTCTTAATTGTTTTAAATAAATTATTAAAAACTAGCTCAGTTATTTCAAAAGAGACTAAAATTAAACTTTTTTTTTTTTCATTAGAACAAACTAAAATGATATGGGACGTCTATTTATGGACTTGCTGTGCTAACTAGAGTGTTTGTCTGTGTAAAAGAGATAAAACATAACCTTCTACTCAGACAAAATAAAGCATTGCTGAATTGGAATTTATTTAGAAATGAAAGCACACAGTGTGAGCAGAATGACAGAGAGCAGGAGCTGTATGGAGGGATGATGGTGAGTACCTGGGTCAGGCTTCTGGCTGTCTGTCTTTGGGGGTGGTGTTTTTTCTGATGATTGGCTTGACTCCCGCATCCTCTGGAGAACATCATCAGACAGCTGAAAACACACATAGACAATCAAGTCACGGCACGGAAAACAAAATGTCAGAATACCAGTCATACTGCTGGAGATTCAGTTATGTTTAATAACAGACCCTCTTCATTCACTTAAACGAGTGCTGTTCAGGTGTAGCCTGAACACAGTAAGCCAAGTGACAAATCGTATAGCTGCAACACTTCTCTCCACTGAACCTGTCTGTGCTTTCTTAACTGTGTAGTGCTCGCTCAACTGTATGCTACTCCTAATACTTTTATTTTACATTTTATTTACGATAATTAACATTATTTAGGTTTCAAATGTTATTTTAATTGTGTCTTTATTAATACTAAGTCATCTATTTATGAACCAGTATGAATCACTCACTGACCATTGTGCTTGCACACAGAGGAATTTGACCCCTGTCTATTTAACCCATCTGCGCAGTGAAACACCCACATACAAGCACACTTGCCCGGAGCTGTGCAGCCCTATCATTGGCACCCTGGGAGCAGCTGGGAGTTAGGTGCCATTCGCTCAAAGGCACTTCAGTCATGTCCTGTTGGTTCAGGGGATTGAAACAGTGACCTTCTGGTCACAAGGCTGGTTTCCTAACCTCCAGCACAAGACCACCCCTGACACTTTCTACACCACAAGATATTAGAACTGCACTTTATACTGTGTATTATAATAACTTTGCAGTAAGATTACCCTTAACAAGGTTTATGAAAGACTTTTAATTACTATATTAATGGTTATCATAAACACATTAAAAGTCATTAATATGCAATTATGACACACAAATAAAAAAGACAACCGTGAGCTGTTATATAAATACGAATATCCAGTTAAGGTGACATATATAATGCTGACTGATAGAGAGGACAAAGCAAGATAAGTAACCAACAATATCTGAGGGTTAACAGTACAGATTAATCTGGCAAGCTGTTTTTACTTACATAACTACTTATAACTTCTATATATGAATGCTTTAAACGGTTTAAGACCTAATTAATAATCATTAACAAGTTCATTTTAAAGATATGTTTAGTCCTACTCTAAAGTGGTCTTAATATTCATCTTACTGAATGTTTTATTTACAGAAACACTGCCAAAGACATTCATATAGACCGCTGTTTTCAGAGATATGCTGTAGTAAGTTCCACAGGACAAGCACATATAGGCCCTGTGGGTCAGACAGTGGTCAGCAGCTGTATTTTAAGGACCAGTAAACCCTGCCAAGATTGCTATGAGTGTTATCATTAGCTGTGTCTGCTGTACAGTTGGCAGTGGGCTTGGTCTATAGCCTGACTCCATATGATATGTGTGCTCACGTTGTAGGTGTGGGGTGGCAGCGTAAGATAAGAAGAAGTAAGCGATACTAAACAGGAGCCACACGTCTATATACTGAAAACGACTAAGACTATTCTCTACGTTTAAAGGGTCCATATCAATCTTCCACACTTTACAAGAGTTTGATGTAGCATGTAAACACTGGTAAAGTAGTGTACTGTCCACCTCCCAGTCCATATACGGGAACTAAACTGCATTATTTTGCATTCACTGTTTGTGATGTCATGAAGACATTTGTACACATTTGACTATTCGGCCAATAGCAGTTTGGCCCCGCCTTCCCATTTAGGCTATAGGGAGTGTTTCAGCCTGGTCTACTTTTGACTGAGGTGCAATATAGAGCAGCAGCCAATCAGAAGGGAGCACAATTCAATATATATACACATCTTAAAGGCACAGTACCTAAAACAAAAGCCTGTTCCATTCCAAGTTAAATATGAATTATTAGCATCACTGGCAGGGGAAACCACACAAATGTCATACAGGGACCTCAGGAAAGCACAGGAAAAACGTAGCATACAGGCCCTTTAAAGAATATGTTTTACACAATTCCCACCCCAAAATAATGCACAACCCAAGACATGTTTGACATGCAAACTTTGCTGCTTTAGTTTTGCTGACGAGCTACTGGAGGTATGAGGCTAATGTAGCGAGTTAACAAGCAATGAATGTCCGTCTCTCAAAATGTTCATCTTTAAACAGGCTGAAATTGGCTTTTTATTCACCTTCTTCTTAGTCAAAATTTATGTTCCACCTAAAATGGTACAGCTTATACAAGCACCAGAACGTAACTGCGGCATCATTTAAGGTGGAACGGAAAACTCACACAACAAGCCGGCGAATAGGAAGCGACAGCAACCTGTAAGTAGCAGCCATGCTGTGTGAGTTTATCCACTGCTGTAAAGCAGCATTACACTGAAGCTCCGGGTAACCAGCTAGCTATCATAGCTAACTAAATAGCCTGACGACACAGCGGCTTATTTACACCAGAGAAACAAGGGAAACAAGAAGACTTATACTACATCATATTTGTTTACATGCAGATTCATGTTATTTCCTGTCTGTGTCTGTTTTGACTGTTTTGTGTCTGTTTCCTTCTGTGTGGTCATCGCGGTGTCCCACAGTAAACCAGTGCTCTCTGGTTTCCTTCTAGGGCCAAAATGGTTGTATATAAGAGTGTAAAACCGCGTCCAGCAATTTTCGGCCCGACCAATGTTACATACCGCTTATGCAGACATTAGATAGCAGTTTTAAACGCTGAATATTCGTTCTGTGGCAGATTTGAAATTTGGTGAACCTGCCCTTTAACTTCTCAGTGTTACCAATGCTGTTGTATCATGACAGGACCGACCTCACACAATTACTCCAGAAAGCCTGGACGGCCACATAAATGAGCGCTGAAGGGTTTGCTGTTACTAGAATAAGCCCGCTGAGCGTTCAAGTGACCCCTGTCACTTTTCTCTGTGCTGCCGCGTAGAGGACAACTACTGTGAGTGAAAGTTAATTCAGTTCTTGGCTGAAATGCTACGCCAAGTCCACTGGTTATAAGCGGATGTAAACATGACTTCCATCCACAGGGTGAAGAAACGGTAGCGTTGTTAAGAGAAATCACAGTTACCACCGAGAAACTAATAACAGAGTGAACGGAGAGTGAACGTAGATGTCATCACGAACTTGAACACAGCACAGCAGTGACATTCATCAGTTCACCTTAATTCCCTGCAGAACGGTGACGTTCTCCTCCTCATCCACCCCGTAAGACACTTTCCTCGTCGTACTTTCTCTGCCTCCCATGTTCTCTAGGTCCCAGCCTGGGGGAGAAAAGCGGTGTTTTAGTGGGACAGCTTCAGCTAAAGCTAGCTAGCCTCTCAGGGACTCAGGGTCACTGCGCTAAGACCGCACAGTATTCTCGATCCGCATAGGCTGATTAAACAATGCAAAACCCAATAGCTTTAGTATCCGGCGTCACATGATGCTCGGAGTGCTACCTGGGAAATGTATTGAATAGCGGGTTCTCGCTCGAAACGGTCACTTCACAAAGTCAACAAGAAAAAATCACTTTTGTTTTATAGTGAAGCTAAATCCAGCGGACAGATCCGAGTCGCAGCACAACGTAGGTTAATGCAGGTCACGTGGTCATGGTGCGTCAGTCTGAGGCTTTGTGCAGTGCCACCAGCAGGGGGCGCCCGCACTACCAACGCATTGAAGTGAATAGAAAGGCAAAACTTCATGGTGTGATCCTCTTTTAATTTGGGAGAAATTAAAAAATAACTATATTAACATCTGCATCATTCATGGTTAACATCGCCGTGTTCACCTTCAAATGAAAGAAGGAAAAAAAAAAAGTTTCTTCATAGGACGTGTTGCATCACCACATATTTACAAGCCACAAATACAGTAATTTCAGCAACATGTCATCAGAGACACTGTTTGGCCAAGAATTGAGCCTGTGTTTGGCTGAGGTGCAACATGCATTGGGACAACCAACACTACAACACTGGACTGCAGTAACAGTTGTGGTGATAAGATCTACTTCTATTATAACAATGCACATTCATGGAAAAATAAATCTTTCATTTACATAGTGTATGATAACAGTCGTATAGTTCATGGAGACAATCCTGTTTTACAGATGTAGCCTTTTACTACTCCGATCTACCTTTTAAGGGAAGTTATACTAGATAAAAGAAGGCATTTTCGTAACTGCCAAGCAGGGCCTGCTTTGCAAAAAGCATTGGGGGTTTTAAGACCACCCTACGTCTCTTAAAAGCAAGTGCCCAAAGCAATGAATGCTCAGTTTGCTAGGCAAGTTTGATCTTTGTACTTCAACACTTTTATGGAAAGCAGGCCTGAATCCACTGAGGCAATATTACAGCACAACAAATCAGGCATATGAGCTCTGTAGCAACCAATTAGCTGCAATAATTCTGCTATTAGACTACAAACACAAAAGATGTGGTATTGCCATCACCCATAAATAATTATAAGCATCCATATTAAGAGATTTAAAAAAAAAAAAAAATCGCAGTTTACATAATTGATCTTGGGCATAATGATTTAAATGCATTATTCCACTTTTTTTTTTTTAAATACAAAAAGAAAGAAAAATCACATGAACACTGTCAATGTTTAAAACTCACACAATATTTAGACAGATATATACAGATTTTTGGTCAGTAAAACACACCTGTCTTTTCGTATGGAGTAGAAACAGCATAGGCAAATGGTCTAAGAGAAACCTGTATAATGATTGCTCTATGGGTTGGTAATGCACCAAACACTTGTCACATTGTGGGTTTCACACAAAGACATTTTCAGCATTTGCTCCTCATTTCAAGTCGGCATTTCTGAACTTTGCATTCTGCCATTGTCGGTGGATGCGCCTCATAGTGCTTGTTCTGTGTTCGTCCAAAAGGAATGATGAAGGCCGATGGTTATGACAGGCTAAAATGGAGCACAATCACTAAAATAAATAAAAACACAAAGGAACACAGAAGCAGTGGGTCCAGACTGAGGCTCAGGTCAGCGCAATGTATCTAGCCTTGCTTCTTTCCAGCAACAGTTGTGTAAAAAAACACACACAAAAAAAAAAACAAACCTCAGCACACAGTGAGACTCGTGTAATACCCGTTCTGCAGTTTAAAATCAACCTCTCTGGAATCCGCAAATTCAGCCTGAGCTCATTTCTAACCAAGCCATCTCTAATCCATCACTACTCTTCCTATAATACCCCAGCTAATACTCTGAGTACTGTGTTCAACACGGTACCAAATGACTGCACATGCCTTCTAACACATCAGTGGTACAGTTAAGTACATTGGGTATTTAAAAAGAAAGAAAACGCTTCATAAGAGCAAAAATAAAGCACTTCATAACCAAAGTAACAAGTGAGCTGTCAGTATACTGAGCTGTACTGCAAGGCCGTGATAAACTGAGCTCACATCCAAAGCCCGTTCGACACTTTCAAAGGGAATGCAGTTCAGTGTAGGAAAGACAGAGGGGTTTCCAATCAATAGGCCACTTACGGCCAGTCCTTTCTAAATGATCCCTCCATTCCTCTTGGTTTCACTCAGGCATTGATTGCCCTCCAGCGGTCACTGTCGATGCTGTTGATGCTGTGGCCTGTTCCATACGGGCCGGAGACTACATCATCCAGGTAGGCCCCCGATGTGTCGATCTGAGTGTTGGAGTAGGAACTGTGCTCCAGATCCTTCCTGCCCAAGCTAGCAGAGGAAGTGTGTGGCAGGTGCACGTCCGGCTCATCCGGCTCATCTATCTGAGACTTGTAGGAGAACAGGATCTTTGGCTCCGAACTAAAACCAAGAGACGAAAGGAAGAAAGGAAGAGACTATAACCGAAGGATCTTGACATATTTCAATCAACATTTACTAATGCGGTAATACCGTTAAAACATTACACTGCAGAGCTGTACAGGGCTCGTTGCACATGCTAGCAAAAATTACTTCAGTGCAAATGCAAAGTTGCACACTGTGTGCAGGCACATATGTAGTTTCTCCCTCCAGATGCTTTGTGCTATAATGTCATATGTAAATCCAGCAGTGATTCCGGATTTTATCATTTGCCTTCTAAAAGAAAAGGGGGAGAAAAAAAAAAAAAAAAACAAGCCAAAGACAATGTTTGTATTGGGAAGGTGCTCCTACAGTCTTTGCCCTTGTCCTTTTTTTCAGAAGTAATTTTGTTTATATTAAATTACATTGTACCTTACTTTTAGATAATTAAGCATTTTACTTGCTATGACGCATTTGCCTTTAAGAGCTCCTGCTTGTGAAGCATTATCCTTCTCAATGACGCACACAAAAGATAATTGTTTGCTAGTAGTACCCACTAATGGGGAAGCAAAATTATTGTGGGCGTAATTTATTCTCTGCACATTTTACAAAATGAACATTAAAATTCGAACCTTTTACTTTCTGCTTGTTTATTTATGTATGATTTTAAACAGCAAAAATGAGAACTTGCTCCACTCGTTGGACTAACACTTTTTAGAAGTATCAGACAGAAAGTAGAGCTAGGCACTGCCGTTCAAAGGTTTGGAATCACTACATTAATAATGTTTATTGTATTCAGTAATAAATTACACTGTGTAGAAATACTGTAATACTAAACACAAAAATGTAATTTAGGTCATATTTGATATTTCAGCTCAAGTTAAATGATACAAGTTAAGTGATTAAATGACAAGTAACATACAGTAAATGTGTCATTGCACAGTAGTTCATAAAGTGACACGCTGCTCTGTCCACTTACAGAGCCTGTAAGGAAAAGAAAGCTGAAGTAGAGGCAGTGGTGATGTAATTCCAGAGGAACGAGGTGGTTCCCAGGCTTATGTGCTCATATCTTCTTATGTCACTTTTACCAGTGAAAGCAATACTAACTGATCGTGCACACTTGAGTGTTTTGTGAATGTCTACATACCCAAAAAATCCTTTGAGGAATGTCACGTAGATGAGAGGAGCAAAGACGGAGAAGTAGAGGAATGTGGTGACATCAACACAGCTGTAAACACACAGAGTCAGAGTTCAGCAATAGCCAAACCTCGTCTTATCTTGTGTTTCCACAGAAAGTCACAATGAGAGCAATCAGACTGACACCTATATAAAAGTATAATATTTTAGCACCTCTGCGAGAGTAAGCTTTATAGACGGACATGACAGAAATGCAGGGGAGAATGAATCTGTGCAGAAACTGCAGAGCTAGAGGTGAAGGCAAACAAAAGAGAGAGAGAGAAGCAGAGACAGAGAAAGAGAACTTACCACAAGCCTTCAATAATATCAGCACACAGCAGAGCACTGCCCAGACCCTGCACCATATTCAGCACAGACAGGATGGCCGCATACACATAGAAACTCCTTTTAGCTACAGCAGGAGCAAAAAATGAGATTTAGGCTACAGCATATGCTTTCAGTTAGTGTCAGTAACTGGACATTTATGAATCAGGGCTTCACTTACATGGTAAGGATATTCTTTCTCTGATCGGGGTTTTTGGCAGGACAACTATCAGAGAATATATCTATAGGAAAAGCAATAAAGGTCTTGTAAATACTTCAACAATTTTCCTCCCCCAGCAGAAACATAAAGCTATACATGCACAATATAGCCAAAATAAGCACATGGTTAGTTTTCCCATTAAACTTGCATTTGAATACACAACTACACCAATTAGCCATAACAGTCTGACCACCTCAATGTATCTACACTCTTTATCCATTTCATCAGCTCCACTTAGGACATAGGTGCACCTGTAGTCCATCTGTTTCTCTGCATACGTTCTTAGCCCCTCATCACCTTTCCCCCCCCTAATGGTGAGAACCACTAAAGGACCACCACAGAGCAGGTAGTATGTGGGTGGTGGATCATTCTCAGGACTGCAGTGACACTGACGTTGTGGTGGTGTGTTAGTGTGTGTTGTGCTGGTGTAAGCGGATCAGACACAGCAGTGCTGCTGGAGTGTTTAAACACCTCAGTGTCACTGCTGGACTGAGAATCTTCCACCAACCAAAACTATCCAGCCAACAGTGTACTGTGGACAGAGTCCTGTGATCACTGATGAAGGACTAGAGGAAACTCGGCAGCAGGAGATGAGCTATCGTCTCTGACTTTACATCTACAAGGTGCACCAGCAAGTTAGGAGTGTCTAATAGAGTGGACAGTGAGTGGACACGGTGTTTAAACCCTCCAGCAGCACTGCTGTGTCTGATCCACTCACACCAGCACAACACATGCTAACCCACCACCACCACGTCAGTGTCACTGCAGTGCTGAGAATGATCCAGAGTATACAGAGCACACAGAGACTACAGTCTGTAATTGTAGAACGACAAAGTGCTTCTATATAGTAAGTGGAGCTGATAAAATGGACATTGAGTGCAGATACAAGGATGTGGTTTTAATGTTATGGCTGATGGGTGTATGTCTATATCTGACAAAATACTTAATGCAAAGTGATGATCTGGTGTTGTGAAGCTGTCATCGTACATGTGGTACCGGAAAAAAGTGAGGCAAAATGTCTCAACTATGCCATCCGCTGGTCAGTGGAGCAACATGTGCACTGTCCAGATTTATCTTGAATAATCAAAGCATACATGATCTTATCTTAGTTTGATTAGCAGTTTTCATTAGACTATTTCAGAACCATTGGTGTGCATGTAGATGTGAGTAAGAGCAAGGCTTCTGTGTCAAATACCAGAAAAAAGAAGCAGGAGCTAGCCAGCCAGAAGTGTCGCCCCCCATGGCCATAGATGTTAAAATCATCAGCAGAGAGATGCTGATCAGGGTACAGGATCTCCAATGCACCCTGTAACAGAAAAATAAAATTAAACCTTATTATTATGATACAGATGAACATATAGTCCACCATGTATGACATATGCTTGTAATAAGTGTCAATAACTTAACTATTACTTGTAATTGTTAAGAAAAGTTCTGATTCCTACCTGTGTAATGGAGTAAGCTAGTGCCAACACTGCAGTTATGGCCAACACACGTTTGATACTAGACTTACTCTCCAAATGACCTACCACAACAAGGCATAATTCAGTGTTACAACACAGCAAGCACACACACACACACCACACTGTATATACAGTATTATTTTCATGTTGTATTATTTTAGTCACAATATTTACAGCTGAAATTTGGCTGATCTGATATTACTCATGTTGCAGAAGCAGGCGTATGTAGTGATAGGAGCCCTGCCCAAAGACTCTTATAGAGTATGAATTTTGCACTAGTCCTGACAGAACCCAATAACATGCCCCCCAACCCAATTCAACCCAATCTAACTGTGGTGCATATACCACAGCTATATCGGCCCCAAACAATGAAGATAGAATTTTTATGGAAATTCCATGACATCTAGGATTGGTGCAACTCGCTTTGAGGTTTATGGGTAGTGCATTTCTGTACAAGGAATAGGGAAAAGTTAAAACCAGATTTACTTATGGCTTTAATGCAACTGTATACCAGTGTCTCACAATAGCTGGTGATAAGTACATGTTAGGTAGCCAAAGTTTGGCAGTTCTCTGAAAAGCAAATTGTCTATATGGATTATGAATTTTGCTTCTAGAATATCACTGCTCAGCTCTTTTGGTATAGCATGATTGATATTTCCACCAGCATCAACATCAAACTCAAGCAGTTTAGGACCAAGGCTAACAAAGCTTACCAAAAGCCAGTCCCAATATGATGACACTGAGCTCGATGGTTAGCAGGAAGAAGCGAGTAATTTCCCACAGCACCTGTAAACAGCACACAGCCCTTAACAGCTTTTATTACTGCACAAACAGCACTCAAGCACAGCCTCAATTCACAGGAGAGAAGAAGTGAAAATGAGAGAAAATAATGTGCACCCGTCTGAAGCCACCAACAGCTATTTCTCCTTTTCCCTCATCACTTTGCCCCACTAATATTGCAGGCTGGTTTCATGATATATGACACATTACATCACCTGACTAGTCACCTGACTCTAATCCAACAACAGCACTTTGGTTTTCCCCTTGATTCCAGTTTATACAGGTGTGTCTCTGGGTTCTGTTACTTGCTGGTTCACTTGTGGCTTTTATTCTTTCAAATAACTTTTGCATTTTCTTCATGTAAGTGTCACCATCCACACGCAGAGGAAGAAAACAAATGTAATTAAAGTCTTGGTGGAAAAAAATTAAATATTAATAAAAAATAAATGAATGAGATATTGAGATAAAGACTAAACAGACAGTAGCGACAGGTTAGGAAAAAGAAGAGAAAGATACAAATGCAAAATACAGAGCGGTTATAAAATATAAAACTCTGATGGTTGGGGTTAAACTCTCGGTGTTGGGGTTAGGATAACTTTCTGGCAGGAAAAATCAAACGTCTATACAGACCAACTTATAGTTCATGCACTACTGAGTAACGGGTCACACTTTGGGCAGTCCTACCACAGAGTTTCAGTCATTCTGTCACTTTCAGAATTTGTTTCAGTGATGTCTATTTGGAATACATGGTCTGTTCAAAACATACAATATCCAAGGCATACTCAAGTGCAAAAATAATAAAAACAGACCACTGAGGTTTATAGTCTATGAAAATGATCATATAAACAAATATGAGCTAACAACAAGAGTATTCAAATACAGAAGCAACAATCCTAGAACAAAGTTCATCAATCTTGATACACAGCATAAAAAAAGCCATTTAAATATGACATTTTGCTAAAATGCCTAGTGGCTTCTGTGATGGCTTCTGTAATGGAATGAGCAAACTTCCAAAGCTTGGGAAAGGTTCAAAAAGAATGATTTAACAACTTTAGGCTACATGTCTCAGCTAAAGAAAGTCTTCATGTGGGTCTGAATATTAGTTGGGGGTGTGTGTGATTACACACAAGGAGAAGGAGGGTGAATGTCACAGTAGGAGTAGGAGTGTTGTGCACCTTATGATAAAGAATGTGGGCTGTTTCATGTGCTAATTAGAGCATGACAAAAAGTTGCTGTTCATGTGCAATGTCTCTTATGATTTGTGCTAATCTCAAAAATTACCCAAAAGTTTCAAAGAAACCCTTAAACCCGCAGTGATTACAACCACAGCTGTTTGGCGGAAAAAAGGAAAGTCCCTGTTGGCTTCTTCATGAGAGACGGCGTATCATTTACCTTGTCTATCAAGATGGCAGCACTGGATGCACTCACGGTCATGGACACGACAGCACGAGTGATTCCCACTGCTGCCACTACAAACACCTACACAAGAGGAAGTCACTTCAGTAAAGTGGGAAAAAAAGATCTAGGCATTTGATGTTGGCTGTATATACTGTTCTGGGACTGATTTATAAGCAAAACTGTCCTCAGAACAGGAGGTGGGAGCAGCTCACCAGCGCGTAAAAGGTGATAAAGATGGGACTGGAGGTGAGGCGGATTTTGGCACGGGCTGACGGCAGCTTCCATATCAGGAACACTAGGAAGGCCACATTAGGCACCAGCAACAGCAAGTCCCAAAAGCGCACCCTAAAAGAAGAAACACTGGGCTTAATTCAGTGAGATCTATAATGCACAGTCACTGCATAATAACATAGGTACTGCTGTAGTGTTGCTGTAGTGTAAAAAAAAAGGCTACAAGGTTAGCACTGTGAGTGGCTGAGGCTTTAAAAAGATGAATGTGATCAAAACAGATTAGGTATGAATCAATACAGGAATTAGAACAAGCTCTCATCTTCTGCCTGAGTCAACTCACAAGCTGCATAAACAAACTAACATTAATCACTTCAGCAAAGCTGAAGTTCGATCCTTTTTCATAGCTATAGACCGGTGATAACCAATCGTCCTCCTGGAGATCTACCTTCCTGCCGGTTTCACCTCCAACCCAAATCTAACACACCTCTTTCAGCAAATCAAAGGCCTTCTGAAAGCAATAATCAGGTAGATAAGGTGGGGTCAAACAAGGTTGGAGTCGAAGTTGGCAGGAAAGTTGCGCTCCCCGAACAGGCATGGTGACAACTGCTGTAGATATCAGAAAAACATTTTGACCCTGTGTACATTTGGTCACTTCATGTCTCCTGAGTATCAGGACTGTATCTGGATAAGGTCAAGCCACATGAAAATGCAAGTGTAAACACCCAAGACACATAAAACGGGTACAGATATGATTGCTCAAACAACTTTATGAGTCAGTTTGAGACACATTTGAGCCACATGTTATAGCTGTGGCTCTAATACAAATACAACCATCTCTCCAAGACACATGACAACTAAAGCCCCTCTCATTACAACTGAAACTCCTCCCCATGCAGTACATCACTGGGCATGTTATCTGTGTCTGCAAAGAAGATAAATACAGAGGATGCACACAGTCATAGGACACAGGAAGAAATTAAATGCTTATGAACAGAAACCACTGTGCAAAACAAACTGCAAATGATAGAGGCCAAACAGATAAACAGTTATAACTGGTTGCCATGTAATCATTGGATTTGTATATTTTATCCCACATAACAATTGGATTTCAGTCTGAGCTAAGACGCATTTGACTACTGAGTGCACATACATACATGTGACTACAATTTTATCAGGATACAATCCAGATACTAGTCAGGTGAAGTGACCAGGTGTAAATGGGAGGAGGCGGTTCTGTTGAGTTATAGCAACTAACATTCTATCTGTTGCTCAGTAAAGAGACACACAATGTGTGTTGGAATTGGTGGTGTAAAGAAAAGGGTTAGGGTTAACTAATCTATTACCTCAGGATGGACAGTCAACAGAACTGGTAATTCGCTCCAACAGTCTCTGCTACGGCTGCAGTAATTGGGCTTAAATCAAAATCGAAACTGCTAAAAATGGATACAGCATGAGCTCCATCCCCAATTCTTCTTTGCTCATATACCAGGAAAGTGGATTAGAAGACGCTCTCTGACCCACCACCACGTCTAATGTCCAAAGTTTAGAAATACTTCTAATATAACCTGACAGCCACATGGGAAAAAAAAACCCAACAGCTCTGCTCCTTCAGACTTTTCTGTTTCTAAGCTGTTCTGTTCCTGATACCAAGAAATAGATAACCTCAAAAGTTGGTGTTCACAGTTGTTTGTTTGGAACGGGAGGAGATTTGGGGAGATGATTAATGCAAGTCAGTGAAGAAATGTTTTGAAATCAGTGTTCCATACTGAACTGAGGCTGTGACCCATCAGTACGTCTTGATTTAAACTTGACTGAAACATAGTGGACCACAACTGAAATGAACTAGATCAAAGCTGGACCGAATCACACTGGCTCAGTAATGAACTGAAACCCCAGTCATGGACTCTTCACCCTCCTGCCATCTGGCAGCAGGTACCAGAGAATCTGTTCCAGACTCCACAACAGCTTCATCCCTAAGGGGGCCAGATTACTGAATGCACTGATGTCCCACAACATACAGCTGGATCAATCTAGACCCTTACAACACCCACTATAGACTGTTTTCCATCCTTTTCCATCACTGCACTCCTGCACTTTAATTCTTATTCTTAACTTTGAATCTGCTATGAGTCTCAACCTTTCTGTGCAGTGACAACATTTGCATTAGTTCCTTACTCACTACCTGCTGCTAAATGCCAATTTCCCCATTGGTATCTAATGTTTTATTACTTTGTGTGGTATTTATTGCTTGGTGTATCTATGTTCTGTATATTAATTGTCGGGTGTAATAATAATAATAATAATAATAATAATAATAATAATAATAATAATAACACATAATAATGTACTGCTGTAGCTCCATAAATTCTAAGAAACATTTTATTGCCACAGTTACAAAATACAGAGGAACGACATCGATAAAAAACTTCACTTGACTTGTACTGAATCAATTCCTATCTTTATCGTTTTTGTATCGTATCATAAACTGTATCGAAATGTGGATTACATCATCAGAAAAGCGAGAGCTAGTTGGTATACATTCAGCTGATGGAGTGACCTGTGAAGTGCACTGTGGGAGACTGCAGCACCTTCAAAATCACACATTGTTCTAGAACAAAAATTTTGGTCACAGCCTCTGTCGCTTACTGTACAACAGATCAGTCACAAGACGACTAGTCTTACCCCCACCCCAACCAAAACCGAAAGTTCTGCTTTTACACAGGATGAGAAATGCACAAGCACTCAGAGCTTCAAGGAAGTGCAACACAGGACTCTTCCCTGACAAACAGCAGCAATAAGGAAGTGAAGCCCCATACTGTAATCCACAGACAGTGTGTTATAAGCAGAACTGGATAAGATACTGACTTAAACTGGATAGAATTAATTTAGCGATTCAAGGCATTTGTACGTGTCTCAGCAATCAAATATGTATATACGATCACTTGAAATAATAAGAATACCTGGAGTTGCCAATATCCTCGTAAAGGACCTGCAGACACTTGTGTGGCTGGCTGATGTTGGATTCAGATGGCCATGTAGGCACGACCGATGTGTTCTCCGCCGTTGGAAGCGCGGTGCCATTGCCGTACTGCGCAAACCTCACCACGGCGGTCACCGTGTCCAGCATCCTGCATTCAGTCTGAAGGACAACAAACACAAACTCACACTCACCTGATCAGCAATAACAAGCCGTACAACACCGCTAGCAGTCAAACGCTGAACCGCATTCCCAGAGAAGCAGGAATGTGTGCTAGCAAACCCGCTAGATGTGAATTAGCCGGATATGCCAGCAAACTTGATTACCTAGTAAATTAGACATATGATCAAAACTCTATCACTAACTTATAGCGGAGTTAACTTAAAGAGAGTCGAGCTGAAGGAGTCACATGACTATATCAACACTGCCCGTTAGCGGCTCATAGTCCAGACTGCAGAGATAAAAGTATCGGATTCCTCCCTTAGCTTCAGGAGTTTAGCTGTTTTGCTAACCTAACATGATGTTTCCGTCGCTGTCGGTGAGAAAGGTTAGCTACCTGACACCGTCCTGCTGACGAGGGCCTGTCGGAGTTTTTCCAAACCAAAACCGCAAGTTGTCAAACGGTAAACAGTCAACAGCCAACGCTCCTGCATAATGCTGAGCTATTCATCTTACCCGCCTGTTGCATGAATGTAAACAGCACCTGTCCTGTTTTGAGGCGACACCATCATACAAGTTTAAAACGCTGAAACAGATTCTAAAAGCCAGCTGAAAATGTTTCCGTACAAAGTTTAAATTACATAACTAACAACTAGCGTTACTTTAGCTAGCTTAGCTAGCTAGCTAGCTTACAGCGACTAGTTAGCTATCTTAAGGTTGACATCATTATCGTCAACATTAAAGCTTCTAGCACTGCCTAGACTAGATTATCGCAAAATATCGCCAAGATGGCTAAATCCACCCAGCAGTCTCTACGCCAGTCAATATACCAGTTAGCTAAGCAGTGTCACCAGCCCTCATCTCCCCTGTATTTAAGCCTATCGAGTTAGCAGCGAATGAGTGAGCTAAGCTTTCTGTTAGCTGGGTGCTCTGTCACAACTCGGCCTTTACCTTCGCTTGAAACTACTTCAGAAGCCGACGTGTTCCCTGGTCAAATCAATTGAGCTGCAGGCAAACAACATAGCAGCTTTCCGCTCTGCCTCGATGTTTACAGCCGACACAGACAATAGCGCAGCAATAGCCTCCGACATTAGACCAGCCCAACCAAGCGGACAGCTTATCGTCACCGGCCCAGCTCGTCAATGCACGTGAGGACACACCCACTGTAGAAAACAGGCCAGAGAGGAGAGGAGCTTCAAAATAAGAGACCCGAGACGGAGTATGGAAAATTCCAGTCAAGCGACCACAAATTCCGTTACAGCCAGTAGGACACACACACAAAACAGTCCGCGCACACACAAAAACTACTTAGAAAAATTACAATATAATTATATCATTATTATATTTTATAATATAAAACAGTGTTATGTGTTATTTTGCCTACTACTCGAAGCATATGCCGCTAGCATTGGGCTAAATGTTTACATTACAATGTTTACATACAATTTTCATATCATTTTAGATAGACGTGTGTGTGCATGTTTTATGCACTGTATAAATAATGAATATATAATGCTGCAGGTTGAGAAAGGTCTATTTCAAAATGATAAACATGGATGAGGTGAATTATGAATATGAAGGGGTTAAACAGACATTAGGATTGCTCATGTGGTGTTCATGTATTCTCGCCAAGCGTAAAGGCATGTTGTTAAAAAGTGATTTGTCGCTAGTGGGTGTACAGTCGTGTCAGTATCAGTATGAGCAGCCCAGTAAAGATTCAGGGGGCCCATCCATGCTGCATCAAGGGCCCCGGTGTGGTAGGCCCACAATAGTTAGTTATAATACAATAATGATTGCAATTATAATCAGATAATCAAAATATTATTTTAATATTTTTATTAGTGTTTTATGAACAATAACAATAAAACAACAACAGTTACATTTCTGCTTCAGTTTTCACAAACACAATGTTTCTCGTATTGTACATCTGTATTCACTCTCTGTCTGAAACACTCTGTTAGAGCTCCTGTGTCTTGAAGCCCCAGTTCCTGATAAACCCACTGTGTTGTGATTGGTAAGCTCACCACTTTGTTCTGATTGGTCAACTGCCAGAGCGGCATCCTGCTACCGCTCTGTTCCACCCCCCACTGCTGTAGTTGTTCTTATAATGGGGTCGGTTCTGGTGTATCAGTTTAAGCCAGGTAGAACAAGTTGGTAGATCCACCTTCGCAAGCTAGACTGGGGCAGGACATTTCAAAGTGGAAAGTTTTTACTTTTTGTAGCTCACTGTATGTTGTGTGTACGTTGGGTATGCTAAGCAACATGGATGGTGTTACATGATGACATCACATGGTAACAGAGAAAAGGGATGGAATTCCAATGAGGTGTTTCAGGCAGCTGAGAAAAGTGGTTTCTGAGACAGGGAGTTACTCTGTGCCAATACACTGGGCTTCATAACAGACTGTTTACATGCACAATACACCAAAGGAAAGGGAAAAACTGGAAAAGCACAATAGGTAACGATACTAAACAACAACAACAAAGTAAAAGAAAGAGGCCCTTCAAGTAAAACCAGTAAAACTGCAGAAAAATAAGCACACATTAATATAAATAAGAAGTGCAAGTAAAGAAAAATGCTTTTATTTGATTTTATTTATTTTACTGTAAACAGTCAATGGCAACTTTTCATGGGTTGACTCAAAACTGTGTGCACTATGGAGTTAACCAGGTTAACCATAGAGAAGCTCTGTTTATCCCAACAGATACTACTAACTGTTTAACATTATTTACACAGCGTTATTCGAGCTTTAGGCTTTCCAGACATCATTCTGACAGCCAAATACACAGGTTCAGTAAAGTTCACACTGAAAGTATAAATGTGAGTTTTGGCTCCACTCGCATTGCTAATGCAATTAAATGCCACACTGTTGCTGCTGAAGCTGAGGCATATCTCCAACTTTTGTAGAAATGGAGTGCGCATGAGTTGGCTGCCCCTTCCTCCCTGATATACGCTAAGTAAGTTATCACACCACATTAGGCACCAAGACCCACGGCTGCTCTCGAGACCACTTGCAGGACCAGAGCGGGGCAAACCCCCGTAGCACAACCCCATGACCCAGGAGCAGCCCTCTGCCTGTAGGCACCAGCAGTGTTCTCCTCTAGAAAAGCTTTGCAAGCTCAGAGCCTGAAGAAAGCTTGTGAATCTCTGGGGTCCAGGCGGATACGGCTGCTTGGCAACACTGAATGATACTGATTTGAGATCCTCGGAGAGGACCAGGCTAGGATGAAGAGTCTCTGAGTCAAAAGTCACCTCAGAAGGGTTAAGAATGGCTCTTAAACAACGCTGGGCAGCTCCGAGTTTGAGATGGAGCTGGTGATTGCGGCGCTCCATTTCCTTATACAGGTTGGCCATGTTAGTGTTTTCCTCCACATCACTGAATCCACATTTCAGAGGTTCTGCAATTAAATTGGCAGCACGTGCCTCAATGCCCTGGATCCCTTCACTAAATCTGTCATCATCTTGCTCCTCCAAAAATGTGCTAACCTGGAGCTCTGTCACCTTCAGTTGCTTATGAAGGTCTGACAAGTTTTGGACCACGGTCTCCACAGCTTCCTCTCTGGGCTTCAACTCGGCTTCTAGGAGCTCCATCCCTGCTGTGCTGTAACTCCTCAGAAGTTCCACCATCTCTTCCAGCACTGTCTTCACCTCTGCTCTAAGGTCAGTGCTTGAGGCCTTGACGATAGCTTCTCTTTCCTTTGCCTTGGCCAGCAGCTCATCCACAAGAGTAATCTTGGTTTGGAGGTCTGTCATTACAGGAGTTAATCTAAGTCTGTGTTTGCTCGGACCCCCAGCAGTGTCTTCTTCTGTGCTCTTCGCTGTATCAGATTCATATTTGACCTGGCTAGCGCAGCTTCGCTCACCACTGTGTTCTGTTAACTGTACTTCTCTCCCAATTGCATCTCTGGCTGCTTGCTCCATGGTGTCCTTATAGCTCTTGACTATGTTTCTAAGTTTGAAGTTCCTCTGCGGGAATTCTGTACACTGGTACTCAACTCTGCACTCTGGGCACTGATGCGAAACGTCAGGTCCACAGCCCACAAAGATTCGGCTCTCTTCCAAGCAGGTTAGGCAGAACGAATGTCCACAAGGAAGGGTGACTGGGTCAGAGAACAAATGGAGACAGATGGGGCAACTGAGCTCCAGTTCCAAGGCACTCTGGGGAAGATCTAAAGTCATTGCGTGCACCTCTGGCAACCCTGTGGGGCAAATAATATCAAAGTCAATACTTTAAACCAGAAACAGCTAATCATACTGTCTAAAATAAAGGGTACAATTAAGGCCATCCAAATTATTTTAGCTCTTTTTTTCATGGGCAGAGCAGGCAACATTATAGAAGCAACATGTAAGAGTTTTAGTTCAGACTTTCCAGCTTTAACTGAAATTATCAACAGAATGTGAATAAATAATCATTTTTAATGAATATCAAAGATGTCTATGTATATGTTGCAGAGAAATCTACTGAAATTAGTATGCTAATTGGCTAGCACCAGTCTCGTAATACCACGTTGTACCTCAAGAGGTGATGAAGAGAAACTCTAGCATTGGGCCAAATCAGTCCAAAATGACTGGATAAAGAAGTAGAATTGCTTCCCTAAGGGCATATGCTGAAGTTTCCAGATCATTTAACAACAGGTAGCCAGTGTAAGGATCATTAAACTCAACAATGATTAAAACTCTTGGCAAGCGACCAATATTACGACCACTGCCACCCAGTCTTGGCTGGAATCTACATTTGACCTCAAATAAAAGAAGTGATATAAACAGAAGCAATACAAGAGTTAGCATTGGTGCTTCTTTCCACTGCTAGGGAGTGCAAAGCATGCAAGATTTTAATATTGTACTTTTATTTTTTTTTAGGCAAGAAAACATGAAAAAGTGAAGCTTTTACATTTTGTAGATCACTGTGCGTTGTGTGAGGGCATGCCGAGCAACATGGATGGTGTTACATGATGACATTACATAGTAACAGAGAAGAGGGTTGGAATTCCAGTGAGGTGTTTCAGGAAGCTGAGAAAAGTGGTTTCTGAGACAGGGAGTTACTTACTCTGTGCAAGTACATTGGGCTTCATAACTTTGCAGACTGTTTACATACACAAAAAACTGGAAAGGAAAGAGAAAAACTGGAAAAGCATAATAGTTATGCTTTTCCTGTCGGAGGAAATTACTGTTTAAATTACTGTATTGTATGAATACTTTTTGATGAACACAAAAACTTTTTTTACACAGTGAAAAAATGAATTAATTGATGTGTTTGAACCCCTGAATTAAAATGAACTTAATTCCCTTTTGGTCTTACTCCAACCACCTACTCCAGAAAGTGGTCTTACTCCAACCACCTACTCCAGGAAGTGGTCTTACTCCAACTACTCTCTAGAACGTAATCCTACTCCAACTACTTAACTTTCAATAGAAACTCCCCTCATTGTAGCGATTGAGCAAGTCTTCCTCTGTTGGCCATCAGGCCCTTGCATATGATCCAGAACGCAGCAGCTCAGCTTGTCTTCAATCTTCCCAGATTTAAAACTCTGATGTTTGCCTACAAAGCCAAGAATGGACCAGCCCCTCCCTACTTCTGCTGTATAATACTCTGTATTCTTCTTTCTAGGTATCAGCGCTGGCCCTTGTTTGGGCAGCGTCTGTGCTCAAGGCGAGTTTTAGACTCTAACCTTCCTGTACTAGCTAGGAAACATTCTGATGGAACACTAAGCACGGTTGTAAGTCGTTCTGGATAAGAGCGTCTGCTAAATGCCACAAATGTAAACGTAAAAATGTAAATGTAAATTGTGAAGGTAGATCCAAGACTTTCCATGGCAGTTCTCCAGCTGGATTTCTTCAGGAATCCCACAGGAATATGATCACTGGAAACCCTGTAGGATTATATCCCTGCAGAAATAGCGTTCACACTGTTCTATTAGGGACATTCTGAGATATTTATTCAGCTCTGTGCCACGTGGGAAAGTCAGGATATTCGTTCATGTGTTAATGGCCAAATAAAGGATCAAATAGATACAACATCCAACACAGAACCAACGTCTCTACCGCGCGTCCTTTAATCCTGTCTGTGTGCTCTAAGTTTCGTTTTCTGAGTACCTGCGTACCTGCTGACTGACCACCTCTCTTCCTGTCCACTGAGACCACTCGCTCTGTGGCAGCTAAAGACAGTCCACAGTAACACGTTAGAAAACAGGAATTACTGACCTTCTGTGGTCGACTCTCTCACTAATGTCCTAATCAACAGTCCACATGGCTCATCCGGATCAGGAGACGGGTACACTGGGAAGTGCGCACCTGTCCGTCCGCGCTCAGCGCTGTCTGGGTGGGACGTTCACTTCACCTTCACCTGGACACACAGCAGCTAAAGTAAGACCCCGCTCGGCACGAACAGCGGGGCGTCCTGAATCAGCCTGCAGGGGCTGTTTATAACCATGTTTGCTTACCAGGCTCTGTTATGGTGCTGGATCCGTGGAGGAACTGACAGTGAAGAAACGCCCAGCTTCATCATGACTTCACAGTCCAGAGTACAGACAGGAAGTCAGAGTCACGGAAGTGGAGATAACGGTACAGAGAGCACAACTCATAACTCATAACTCATAACTGGGAGATACAGTTCAAATACACTGTTTCATTCCAGAATGTACTACAAACACCGACGTTACAATTAAACTGTATTTCCTTTCCATACGGGAAATAATGCGGTCTATAGGAATTACACAACCTGTAAGCAGCACTCACCAGATTGGCAGGATTTTATTCTGTTCTAGAAGTGTTGCAGATGTTCTCTTTCAGAAGCCTTCTTTTACAGGTGTTTGATGTTTGGGAATGGGCCTTACACTCAATGGTAGAATTCCCATCATGTTTATTAGGGGGCATTGTGCTGTGGAGCAGTGAAATAGTGTTCCCTGGAATGATGGAGTTCCATCCAGTACCTAGCTTTGGGACATGTGTGGCTACTGTCAACCATGGGAGCCTGATCTCTAATGTTATCTTTTCTTCAACTACTGCTAAACAGGTTTCTCTAGAGAGATGATGATTTGAGAAACTGGTGGAATTCATATTTAATGCATAAATAATTTAGGCTTATACAATTCAGGCCATCAGCAGTTCTGCTTCATCTTCACCAACACCTGACAGGGGTGGTCTTTTCACTACTCAAAGGTAGACAGACGGCTAGGGCCCAAATGGGCCAGTACTAGTGCACTGGCTTGTCTATTCAACATAACAAATACATTCGGTTCATTTGATAATAGGCAGTGTAAAATCTATCCAGATACTTTCAATGTAGTGATACAAAGCAAAATAGGGGACATGAACAAAAGCAATATTTCACATCAATTCAAACCTCAAAAACGCTCAACTTTTGTTTTTTATTGTTTGTTTAGTCTGTATCATTGGTGTCCTTCATATTATGAAAGTAAATTTCATGAAGAATAAATCAGTAGAAATGCTCTAGATTTGCCAGGAACAAAACAAGCGTTTATGCACTTTCATTAACCATGAAGAACATTTTGCCTTCTCTGTAAAGTTTTGAAGATACTCTTTTTGGACAATGATGATATCATGCAACACTATGATTTATTTATAAAACAGAAAATGATGCCATACGGTGGAAATAGGTAATCATAGTGTTATAGTAGTTTTGTTAGCGCTGAAATTAGATGTCCAGTGATCTACAGAATTAAATATAGGGGTCAAAGCAAAGGGGTGTTATTCTAAAGTCACTTTAAAAAGTTCCAAGTCCCATGAAATCTATGTTTTGAACTTTGAACCACTTAGGTAGAAAGATCCATTTAGAGATGTCTAGAGATATCTGTGTGTTTGTGGATAAAAAGACAAGAAATAACAGCTTCAGTGTATACCTTGTTCTTTTAATTTACATTATTGGCATATTAGCAAAGATAGAAAAGCTTTAAACCATTGCAAAGATTCTTTGGGTATAAGGCACTACTTTGTTTTTTTGAGCCCACGGGTTCATCCAGTGGTTTAGTGTTATAGCATGGGCGACAAGAGTAAAGTATGAAACTGAATAAAGGAGCAGAGTTAAATAATTAAGAGAGGAAGTGGAGAAAGTATGGACATCTAGAGGGAGGAGAAGTCCAGTGTAGGCAGGGGCTCTCTCCAGTATGAGAAGTGACTGAATTCTGGGTAATCAAAAGACGTATGCCGGCCTTTACTGAGCAAGGGAAAGACATGCTCCACCAACTCACTCAAGTGAGAATACCTGGAAAACATGCAGACAAAATGCAAAGTAAACCAGTAATAATGCTTTTAATAAATGGTACTAATGTGCCTGTGTTTTTGTTTATTATTCATACTTCATTTTTACTTACGAGGACTTGCGGCCTTTGCTGTTCTCCTGTATAAGCTCTCCTTTAGGATTCACAGTGAAGATACGAGTCTCTGGCACCCCAACCTTCTTATACGCAAACACATCCTGCATCCAAACATACACCCAAAACCGTTACTCTACAAGGAAATAAACCCTAACAAAAAAAAAAAAAAAAAAACCACAGGAGTTTTTTTCAGTTGGTTACTTTTCTCCTGAGTCATGCTTACATTGGTCCTGTTGCCAAAGGCAGCGTAGAACGGTTGTTTTTGTGGGTTGAAAAGGTCTCTGATGTCAGTCAGGCATGTGATCTTAAACACCTCTGGCTTCTTCTCAATCACCTCCCTGTACAGGAAATGCAGTGTTCAGAACAATATCCTAAAGATACAGCACCTAGGAAAGACACCCAGTTGCTGCCAGACCAAAACCTTCAAAACAATAATTTTACAGGGAAGCACAAATAAAGACTTTAGTGTCAGTTAATTTCACAGAATTTTATTCAGAGCAATGTTGGACCATTTCTAATAGTCCAATCATCATGACATTTTGATACAACATATAGGCAGATGGCATATTCAAATTATGCAAAACATAAAAGATGTGAAAAATGAAGATAAATGTTTTATTCTGACAGCAGGATATGCTGCACATAACAAAGGTGAACCACTTTAATATGAGGCTTGCTGTACCTGTGTAATGCTGAGAATAAGCTGCTAGGAGCAAGCAGGACAGGCCCTTTAGGTAGTACGATGCCCTTGTCATTGACCCACTGCAGGTAGCCCTTAGTGATGTCTGCCATGCCTATGGCTCGAGCCGAACAGTACAGGAACTTGTAGCCATTCCTGGGGAAATGCAGCACATACATCAACAACTTTATTAACACATACCACTCACCATAACCATGCTATGACTCTATGCGTATGGCTTTTGGAAATTGTGCATTGATGTGCCAGTTTATTAGGTAGACTTACTGTGAACCTACTTTCATTGGCTATTATGTATCAACACCCATCATGTAGATGCAGCGACTGTTACTGCACAATTTAGAGTCACTCTCTACCCTGTACATCAATGGAAAGCGATTATCACTGACCAGATATTGTCCTGCACGCTCTTTCAGCATTCTAATGTCAAATGGCCCTGATTTTGTGATCTTAATATCACGTCTACAAACTCTACAGAACACCCAGGAGCAGCGAAAAAGTTCAGAAAGCGTTTCTCTTTCATGGGGTCCAGCATATTTTGGTGACTGTTCAACAATTAGGTCAATATCTACAAGTCATATCAGTCATTCTGATGTGTATACAAAATGTGGCAAACGTGGTCTTTAGAGACCCCAAATCTATTAAACAAACAAACAAACAAACAAACAAACAAACAAACAAATAAATATCACTTTTCCCATTAGATAGATAGATACATTGTCCATTTCATTAGCTCTACTTACCATATAGGAGTACTAGTTCTACAATTACAGACTGTAGTCCATCTGATTCTCTTTATATGTTATATGTTTTTTATATGTTAGCCCCCTTCACCCTGTTGGACCTCTCCAGTGGTCAGGATCCCCATAGGACCAACACAGAGCAGGCCTCAGTACAGGTATTATTAACATACTGTATGTAAGTTTGGAGAGAGGTAGACTACAGTCTGTAACTGTAGAACTATAAAATGCATCTACATGGTAAACAGAGCTGATAAGATGGACAATGTGCTTAGAAACAAAGAGGTGTATCTAATGAAGTGGCCAGTGGGAGTATAATTCACATTGAGACTCAAAAATGAGTTTCACAGGTAAACCAAGAGCCCTGAATTCTGATGTACTGTACTCCAACATTGGCATGGTATGGCTAATGAAAGGGTCAGTTTGCTTGTACCATAACCATGTTAGTGCCACTGCTGTGCAGCAAATGGTCCACCATCCAAACCACATATGGTCATATGTGAACCTATGGTACACCCTTTCCACTGATTAATGAAATAGGGAGTATTTGACAAAATGTGCAGCAATAGTCAGAAACTGTAAACCTGCATCAATATGGTGGGTAGATGACCAACGCGTGTGGGTAGAAACCAAGTGTACCTAATAAACTGTAAACACTATGTATTTTAATAAGTGCTAAGTGTGTAGACATCTTCTGCAGGGAGACTGATTCTGTGGTAGCTCATGGCAAGAGATGGTGAGCAGATTTTTGTCAGTGCACTTTTTTCTTACTGATGTATTTTGTGGTAGAGCTTGGCGATTCCCTGGTGGGTCCAGTCTTTTCCAAACTGAGGCAAAATATGACCCAAAGCATCTGACCTGGTATTGAACAGAATAAACAGTGTTACACATACACAGACATATTTCATTACGTGAAATCACACATACACAAATGTACACATATACTCACTTTGTGATGGTTCCATCAATATCTGAGATTATGACTTTATCATCCCAGTTCCACAAGTAGATAGCTGCTTCACAGCGACAGGTGCCCTGGTACTGAGTGGTAACACTGAACACAATTTTGTTGGCTCCCTCACGCAAATTCAGCCGTTCCTAGAACACAGACATACATATATCTATATACCATATAGCTGCTACATTTTTAAAAAAGATCATTTACAATATTCTGAAAAAAAAAAGAATAATATGACCAAGCAGGTAAATAATAAGATCATCCATCTCTTCAGAACTAGAACCCAAATGATATGAAAATTGCATCACTGATACTGATTTCAAGAAGCAAAAAAAAAAACTTTACCGATTACATGCACACATATTATTGTTTTTGTTATCGGGTTTAACTTAGCTTTTATAATTTATTTTTGACGTTTTGTTATTGCAACCATGATTGTGGTTCATTTAAACACTGGGTGAAAATACAACCTCTCAATAGTTTTCATAATTTTGGAAATAAGCAAAATACTCGGATGTAAACACGGTCAACTAGAATCTTTTTTTTTAATAGTCTGCTTTTGAAGCACAAGAAAGATCCTATACAATCATATTTTTTCTACTAGTTTTCTTTATAGTACATGATATTAACAGCACGCAACTGTGTCAGTGGTGTCCGTTCACAAGCATTAAAAATATGAATGCTGCTTTTATCAGGAGGATCTTTAATGAAGATATATTACCTTCACTGATATAGAATGTTAATGTCGACTGATTATTATCAGCTGAATGATATATCGTTCGGGTCATAACCATAACCTAAAAGGTTGTATAGAGTGTCAGGATCTCTGTGTAAAATTTCTTACTATCTGTTGGGAGGTGAGACGAAGTGATTTGCGGTACATTTGACTCAGGCACTGTGCAGTGATCAAGGATTCAGCTAGAGTCTTCTGCCTTATAGAGTCAGTACCATCATCATCACTGGACAGCTGACTGGAGTGATCTCTACACACACACAAATAAACACAGACCGGTTATGTTCCATTTTTACAAGTGAAGTAAACATTTTAAGACAATACGGATTAAAAAATAGGTTAAATCTCTGTAGCATCACACAGCAAAGATTCATCTTCTCTGAGCAATGGAGCAAGGTGGAGGAAAAGTTTAGGAACTGGCAGTAGGTTTAATTAAATGAGTAGATCTCTTGTAGAAGGCCACTAAATCATGTAAGCCTTGAATAAGCTTACACATGGAGCTTACTTGAGTAAGGGTGCAACTGGACGTGCAGGAGATGCCTCTAGTTGCTTTCCTTCTGAGTCAGGTTTTGAACTTGGCTGAGAAAAAGAGTGATGAAAAAACAAATACAGCAAGCATTAAGACTGAAGGGGAGAAAAACAGAGAACAGACAATTCAGCAATTCATGCCAAGAAATTCATGAGTGCTCTACTAAACAGTGACAGCACAAAGTGTGACACCCCAGCAACATAGCTTCCCTGGCATTTAGTATGATTCTGCTGTTAGTGATGAGATCTTCAGCTTTGACTCTCTTTTTTCTGTTACAGCTGTACCTGCTTACTGTCCATGTCTCTCCTTCGCCAGGAAAACCACCATCGGCCAGACTTCTTGGGCATCTTATCCTTAACCAGCTTTTCAATTGTACTCTGCATACAAATGAAAGGTGAAGAATGTTTTTCACTTACATATTGATCCAGGAGCAGATTGTCACAGTCATAATCTACACGCTTATACAAACTATAAAGAAGATGTACCTTCGGCAAATTCTTCTGGAATGCTTGCATTGATAGAATCATTGGTGCGGCAACAGCCCAGTTGTAATAGCTTTAGAATAAGCATCAGAAATCAATTAGGCAAGGAGCATGTCCGTTCACTGGTGAACAGGGATAACAGCAGAACAGTCTCAAAACAGCTAGACACAGCATAAAGCTGGAATTTTGCTTACTTTGAGTTGATACAAATGACAAGGTTTGGATCTTCAATTATTCCAGGATTGTTGACAAGGTCTTGATACTTGACAATATGCTCCATGAACTTCTCTGTAACAAAGAAGAGCAAAGAAGTGCAATTAAAAATGTCTACTTAGGCTTCAGAAGTCAACAGTTACTTTGGGAATCCATTCTAGGAAGTTTTCCCACTTTCTTCTCCTTGCTCTCTCCTACCACACATTCTTTCACTCATACTTGTTCGTTCTGTTTCTACCTTTATTTATCTGCCTGGCGTGGCCCTCGGTCCCGCACAGAGACATAGTGATGTCCAGTGTGTCAGTGGTGGAATCTGATAGGTACTCTGTCCCACTGTCCACATTGCCACTGCCCAGAGACTGAGGAGACTGCTGACCCGACTGTGGGGAGATTCTGGGTGGATGGATAGAACCGAGCTCAGCACCAGAACGTGAGGCTGATTCACTGTCACTGGACAGAAAGACAAAACAGGTGGAGTCAGGTGTGGAGTTTGGGAAAAGGCTGGCGTGGCTATTACCACCATTAGAACTGCTAGTACATACTGTAAAATTAATCTAATCTCTCCGTGAATAATCTTTGTTGACTGGGTTGCTCTCCAAGTAAAGCTAAAAGCACTTTATATAAAGAGCACTGTATGGCCTCATAAAAATATAATAGGGTTCCAATTACTGGAATCATGTCAAAAATAATTGTTATTTTATATTATATAATAACCTATACAATGTATAGCTGAATATTATAAATCATTATTTATTTTTTCCAACATGTCAAGTACTTTGGAAGCAAGAGGAACTAAACAGGTAGTTTTCTCTAATTAGGTATTTGGAGGGTTTTTTTTTTTTTTTTATTTGATCACTATTTTTGAAACATAAGCATTACAGATACTGATTTTACTATACATTAATTTTTGATTCTTTGTAGCTTCCCCAGACATTTTACTCTGACCCACAGCTCAATTTTTATATGCTTGAAAGATTGTTGTTTTTATTTTTAACAGTTCTATGCCTTGGTTTTATCTAGTTAAAAGACTCCAAACTTGTGAACGGTGTAGTGTAACGACCAAATCAAGATCTCACCTTTTGGGGAAATATAGTGCAACCATCTCAGGGTCGAGATTAGACAAGTCATCTAAGTAAATATCTGCTGGTCCCAAATGCTGACTGCGCTTGCCTATGCACAAAAGGAAAGTGAGAAAGAGAAGTGAAAACCTGCTCGTCTACAATCAAGCCAAGTGATGCAAAACTTTAAAGGGGAAATCCACTGACTTTTCACATTTCTGACAGAATTAAATAACGAAGCTGTGAACAAAACAACCAAGAGTTTTTTGGTGTGAAATGCTACTTTGTAGAAAAACTCACTGAACCATTTTCAGGAGTGAATAAAATGGCTGTATTTGCATAGTGGACATCACAAGCCCTGATTCCCATCATCAACAATGCAAAAAATCTTTAAGTCTGTAAGTTTCTCTACAATTAACTCTGAATGACTTCACATCTTAGCTACTGAATTGTGCTGAGATTATGAATTATCAGTTGAATTCCCCTTTAAACTGAATAAAATGCATTACTGCAATAATGAATTTCTTCATGCAAGCAACTGTACCCTTTTTCTTATCCTGCAATTCCACTGCTTTAGATGGGAGCTGGGAAAAGCCCGGCTGCTCCTCTAGCTGGATGACTGATTCCACAGGACGTGCCACTTCAGTACTCTCCACATCCTGCTTGGTTGGGGGATTCTCTGTGCTTGTTTCTCCCTCTTCTTCAGGAAGTCCTTCTGCAAAATGTTCAATGCCACTGTCTCTCTCCATTAGTGCTGCCCTTTCTGTTGTGTTCTGGTGAGCATTGATTGTGCTGACTGATGTTGCTAATGTTTCTGAAGGCTCCGTGCTAACGCCAGCCTCTGAGACAGCTGTAGCAGCCAGGTTTAGCTGGCTGCTGGGGGAATCTGAAACGACAGCGTTAGGACTCATGTTTGTGCTAATGGTGCAAGTAATGCGGACTAAGCTGGATTTAGCGAAATTAGTGGTAGTGGCAGAATTATCTGGATTAGCATTTCTATCATCAGAGTCTGTGCTACATGTGCTAACTGGGTTAGCTGTGCAATTAGTTAGGGCATTATGAATGTCCTGTCTGTCCAGCCCTGACACCGGCGGCTGGTCAGAACTGTCCACAGGTTGTAGTGTCGACACCAGGGGCAGCATGAGTGGGGAAGCCTGGTGTGTGGGTAAGGAAGACTCGGAGTTGTTATTCGGGGTGGAGTGTGAAACTTTAGGTAGGTTATTTGATGGACAGGGCTCTGTTACAAAATTCCAAGGTTCCGGCCTCACCACGGTTACAGTTTCCAATGAGTATGAAGGGTCCGTATCGAATGAGGCCTGGCGCTGGATAGTGCGGAAGTGGGAGTGGTCAGAAGGGATTGGCGGGGAAGAGTGAGTGCAGAGCTGCTCAGGTCCACCTCGTTCTGTCTGACACACCTGTAGGTCAAATACAGACAATTAGTGACTCACAAGCACAGTATGTGTGGTATGTGCCGTACTGACAGTGTCTGCAGTGGAGCAGTGCTACCTTTGGAAAGCCACCCCAGTTCCACTGCATCTGAGGCCCTGAAATCTCCTGCGGCTTCACCAGCAACTCTGAGTCACTTTTAGGAGACGAGGGCCGACTAAAGAACACGCTGAGAGAGATAGGAGACAGGGTAAGATGGATGAGTGAAGCCTTAAGTACTGAGATGCTCAGATTGATTTGATTGCATTATACAAAACATATTTTCACAAGACAGATTGAAATATGCTTTAAACATATTTAACATAAAATTGCAAAAACAAACCTAGTATAATAGCACTGTTTATTCTCTTTTCACTTTTGTTAACTGGACAGCTAAATGCAACCTTGTAGATGTGGTAATACATCTTTGCAGATCCAGTCCCAGAAAAAGAATGGATGCTGTAATAAGTATGTGGACACATGAAATACTGAAAACTCTAAAACTATATATTGTTGTTGAGACTGCTGTGTAAATTTTCCTGACTCTAAAAACAAATAACATGTAATTAATGGCCATTTTGACTGGAAATGAAAGGTTTCAGGTGTTCAGGTGTTTCAACTGAAACACAGACTCTGTGATTAAGTGTGTTATTACAAAATCATTAAACAGGCCTGGAGCTCATTTTGGAGCTCATTTGGCCCAAGTATGACTTGATCTGACCTGGAGGACCTACTTCTGAATCCAATCCTGACTGAAGACCATGACTACGTCCAAACCATGACCAACCAGAGACCGCACAAAACTCAACTTCTCTTATCAATAAGAAAGTGAAGTTACAGAGTAATGGAAATAACAGCTGTCAGGAGATCACAGATACACAAAATCAAGAAAACCGAGCTCAAATATCAGTTCCTCAAAATGTAGCATATTGCATTTCTCTGAATTAATGAATACCGTTGAACAACATCAAAGGTTTTAGTCTGGATAAATCTGACACAATGTGTTATTTAATACTGGTCTAATGAACTTATTATCAGCATCAGCAAGTCGATCTGAGAACTCAATGTCTGAACCTGACTTAACCTCAAGTGAATAGTTGGGTCCCAAAGGATTCTGACATATATTTCCAGCTGTAGCTGTTACCTCTCATTAGGAGAGCACTCTCCATCAGAGTGTGGGTGCAGTTCTCTGGTCTGACCCCCAGTCAGTTCCTCACTTGGCTCCTCAGAAAGAGAGTAGTACACTGACTTACTGCAGAAACACATAAATATCACAGAATTAAAGTATACAGAGAGTATACAGAGACAAGAAATTGTCAAAGACCAAAAAAAAAAAAAGATATTATCTTGCTAAAATAAAGTTCGAAACTAATCTATGCAAAATAGTTATTTCAGATATTTTAAGTAACAGCCAACGATCCGCCTACAGCCTTAGTATAACAATAGTGCTAACCTTGCCATCAAGGGAGACATAGACTCCTCATTGTGGAGGTCCTGCTCTGGAGTCTCTCTCTCCTCTGAGGACGAGCTGCCATCCTCACGCAAGTGTGTGTCATTGCGAGCTCGTTTCCTCCTTCGTTTTTTCCTCCGGGTAGAGGAAGACGAGGTGGTGCTGGACGGAGACTCGGCCACCTCGGAAACTTCTGGAACTTCAATGGGGATGGGTGAGGTGCAGAGGTGTGCCGGCACCCCAGCCTGATTAACACAATTATTACAGACTTATTACAGATGTCTGTCGCTAAGATCCATAAGATTAATAAACACTGACAGTTTAGACAATACCTCCAAGTTTTCATTTTCCTCCACAAAGAATGCCTCTCCATTGTCCCCCAGTTTCATGTGCAGGTCAATCGGCTCACCATTGATTTCAATATCCACCTGGAAATACACTGGGATTAGTTCAACATAGGATTAACTACCACTGACTGTAAAATAATCTTGCTTTCATAGGTTCAAATATGCCTCTCTTTTCACTGGGTCTTGACAATAGGAGTAATGATACACACTCACGATTACAGTTACAATAAGTAGCTCATAATTCATTATTCTAATATTTGTAGCAAAATTTCAATAAAGAAAATTAATGACTGTTACCATTTTTATATGTACCAGTTANGAGTAATGATACACACTCACGATTAGAGTTACAATAAGTAGCTCATAATTGATTATTCTAATATTTGTAGCAAAATTTCAATAAAGAAAATTAATGACTGTTACCATTTTTTATATGTACCAGTTACATTAAAGATGTAAGTAATTAAAAGGCCCGTATCCTACATTCTTAATATATTTTATGTTTTCTCCTGAGGACCACGCAGTCAGAAAAAAACAGTTCAGAGAGGCTGGATAGTCAGATATATGTAGGTATCTTGGTTTTTCTGACATCACAAAAGCAGGAAAAAAAAATCTGGACTGGTGAGTAAAAGGAATGTATTGACATGTTAAGTGTCTACATCAGACTCTTATTTACAAAACAATGAGGAAGATTCTGTTTTGGATGATCTTAGTCTTTCAACACAGCTGGTATAGGCCATCACTGTGTCTCACATCACGATGTACTGTATCATGTTGTATTGGTGTTGTGATGTAATATCAACGTCACTGCGTGTTTACAGGCCTAAAAACAGGGATACTGCGGGCAAATACTGATACCCAATATTTTACAAATCTGCCTCCCTACATAAAGCATACTTTGACAGACTCTAACATCATATTAAATATCAGTCTTCCGTCTATCCCTGTCACTTACCACTTTCTCCTTGGACCGCAGGACTCCCAGTTTTCCAAAGCGCACATGGAAAGGTGAGCACTGAAGACTGCCATCTGGCTGCCGCACAACAATGACATCAATGCCACCAGTGAGTGTAGCAGGGTTCAAACCACGATAAAGCTCCTTTACTGTTACAAAGACCGTCTCCGCTAACTGCCCCACGTAGTTCATGGTCTGAGACTAAGAGAGAGAGAAAAAGAGAAAAATTTTCAAAGACCAGAACATTCACAAGAGTACAAGGGAAATAGAGAGGACAGGCTGCTGTCCTAAATCATTTCAGCTCGCAACACAAAACATGACATAATCACAAAGAAACTAAACAACAACTAACACAAATAATACCATAAGTATTTATTTCCTGGGTCAATTTATTTGCTGGGCCACCAATGATGCTTTCGATGCTTAATGTTAATGCAGTATTAACCTTTGGATAGAAACAGATAAATATGAGGCCCACTTGCACATTTCACACAGAGATCAAAGTCTGGTCCTAGTTCAGTGATAGCACTATGTCTTAATAACCGCATGACATCAAGTATGACAGCATGACAACCAGGTGAAAATAAATTCACACAGGTGAAAAACATTCAAGGTCAGATTAAAATCTCTGAGTTCTCATAGTTTTTTGACCTTTAAGTTTAGCATCTGAGCTAAGAACTAGCCTGTTGTGCACAGACCTTTTCAGTCAATTTCTAATAACTTCTAATAAGTGAAAAGAAAAAAAAAAAAAACAATTGCGTAACTCCTTGGGGACAAGCCTTTGGCAGACTTTGGCAGAGTTCCATAGACATACAAAGAGCATCTGGAACATGGTTGATATGAAGAGTAATTATTTGGAGCCATGTGGTCTACACAAAGAGGCTGGATATAAACCATTTTAAATGGTTCAGAGTAACAACAGCTTTTATAAATCTGCAACTTTATAAAGAAACAAGGTCCTGAGCTAGAATGTGAAGAGACTAAGCACTGTTCCAGTAAAAACATGCTATCTTAACACAAAGAGGTTTGCAACGGCAGTAGGCCCAGCCTTTAAAACCAAATTCCACAACGTCTCTGCCTCAAAACGACTTTCCTTTGTGCCTCACTGCCAAGTATGACTTCATTAACAAGATTCAACAGGACTAATGGCAGTAGGAGACGTTGAAACTGTGACTCATCGCAGTGTGAAAAGGGCTTCATCATATGTCAGCTGTCAGGAACATCACAGACATTATCTCACAAAGAACACGTCCTACCCAAAATACCTAATTGCGGGTAGACTTTTCTGCATACATGTCTGCTAATGCCTGGCACAAAATGCATTAATTGGGACTAGATTCACCCAGAATATCAGTACAGAGAAACAAATAATAAGGCATTAAAATGAATAAAATGCAGACATGTACATCTACAACGAACAAGTATCCCAAATATCATGTCAAAATGTCAAATCTAAACATCCAGGCTTGAAATTTATCTTGGGTTAAATATGTGGTGAAGTTATTGAGGCTTGTTTTAAACAATGCCTGCACATTATACAAAAAACAATGCACACGCTCAGCATAACCATTCACTGCATTAGCACCAACTCGCTGCTAGTTTCAAACTCTCAGCTCACTGTACAATGACATGGCATTTTAGAAATTCTTTACAGGAGTCAAACATGTCAGTAGCACCACACAGAAGCAAGCGTGAACTCTTACCCACAGAGAGGGATGGAGATGTCCCTTCCCTGCAAAGTCTGATACCCTCCACCCTCCAGCTGCCATCCGTGGGCCAAAACCTCCTTCATCCCCTGACCTGGGTCACTCTCCTGGGCCTCAGTTAACAGCTAATAGTACTACCTCATAGATCTCAGCCAGTGCCTGGAGTAGCAGTCTTAGGTACAGCCATCATTGTGAATGTACAATCTCTCTGTGGCTGTTTTGCTTGCCGGTTGATGGTGGCAGTGTGAAGTCTATATGTCGAACAGACAGAGGGCCGATAGTGCTGATAATGACACTATGAGAGAGACCCAGTACATTCAGCCCCAATCACGCACACACACACTTTCTTTTTCAGCAGTCAGGTCACACTGTGTGTGTGTGTGTGTGTGTGTGTGTGTGTGTGTGTGTGTGTCTCTCTCTCTCTCTCTCTCTCTCTCTCTCTCTCTCCCTCTCTTTCTCTCTCTCAAATTCACACCTCCCTCTTTCTCATTCAGGTCTCTCACACTCACAGCACAAAAAAACCTACACACAGTCTGGCACCCTATGACCCAAACACAAATGTAAATGCTCACACACTCTGGCCCAACATTAAAACACACATGTACACCCACACACCTGCTGCACATAACAATCAGGCCAGCAGTTTGTGACAGACTCAGCCATTCTTTTCACTCTGCCTTCTGTGTTTATTCACAAACAGGGAGAGGCCTGTGCATGTGTGTTTATGTGAGTGCGCCAGAGAGACCAGAGCGTGTGTGATGGAGAACAAACCATGGCCAAATAACTACAAGTACTCAAATGGACTTCATAAGAACTGGTTCATCACAATACAGCTGCACCACAACAGGTAAGACTGTGGGTTCAAGTGTGAAGGGGGCAAGATGGAAAGATGGCATCATTAATGTTACATCTCTTTATCAGTACAGTGCCTGTAATCATTTTCTAGATATACAGATATCTGCTAGAGGTGGGCAACATGGTAAACATGTAACATCATGATATAAAAGGTCTTCTCAGCACACAACATGTGTTCTGACATCTGATAAGCTGCAACAGATAAAGCAGAGCCACTATATATATATATATATATATATATATATATATATATATATATATATATCATGTCACACAGCACAGAAATATTAGTATCAGTTATATTTACTTAGGCCTACATTTAATTTCAGTTTAAGCTGTAGACAAACTGAGATAAGATCCGATACACCTTTGCTGGGGGCACCAGATTGTTGTAAAAGAACATTTAAAAATACATAAAACTAAATAAAGTCATACATCTCTTCTCTGGAAATGCGGCTCCTCTCTGGTGCAATAATAAATGCTTGCATATTTACATAACTGAGATGTAAACATGCCATGCCATGCCAAACATGTTGTGAAAATATGCATTGTGGAGAAATGTAATGACTTCTCCATGTTTGTGGTGATATAAACCAGCCGTCACAATGTCTGATAATGTCATGAATATCCAAAGCAACCAACGCATGTGTTTATATGCAATGTGATAGTAAAATAGTGTTATATCCAAAGAAAATATGTGAGTTGTCTTTCGGTACCTGTAATGCACTGCATGTAGCTCTCCAGCCTGCATATAAAAGCTCACTGGACAAAAATGACTCACCCGTGACTGAAACATGCCTAATAACGCGTAATACCTCTATGAGCACGAATAACAGCTGCAATTTTGTCATGGACTGGACAAGTTTCTAGATGCAAGCAACATCAGTGTTCAGCACTCTTTCTTTAAAGAATTGTGCAATTGGGCCAGATTTGGTGATGCCTTCCTTGGCACAATTCCGAGGAGAATTTCCTGCAGACTGGGATTTTTTGCCACTGCTGGTAGACCTATATGACCGTACGCTTCCATAAACCTGCAAATTCAGCTACTTCCTTCACACTTGGCAGCCCAAATGCAATCACTCTTTTCGACCCATTTTTCATACCTGGAAGGAGACATTTACTGCACTGTACCGCCTTTTCTCAACCTATGAATCCCACCACACACCCTGCAGGAATTTATAGCCCAATCATCCTCATCCAATGCCCTCTGGAGGAGCCTGAAGTTACTACCACTTCACACATGCAGGATGACGGAAAATTACATTGTAATATTTTCTGCAATATACTGCAATATGAAAACATAGAGGAACTGACTAATCATTCTAGATTCTAATAATTTAAAAATGACTTTTTGAAGACTTTTTTGAGGGCATACCATCCTGTCTTGAACTTTAATGCTATACAATCCTGTCTTGAACTTTAATGCTATACAATTAGTTTTAATGCACCAAACAAAGCAGGTGAGCACGGTGACTGCTCTATTCTGTATATCCAAGAATCCTTAAGTTAAAGTAAAGAGAAGACAGACTTCTCTAAATTAGTCATGGAAAATGAGAACCATGTGAGTTTTCTGTTTATATCAAGCAGCAAAAAAGCTGTAGCAATATGTGTTTCATTTAATTTATCTTGCTTGGCATTCTGCAACATGGCAATGCACGCACTGCGATGATGATGATCCTGAAATGACTGCTGTGCAGCATATAAATAATCGTGTAAAAGCTTCATGTGAAGTTCCCCTCACCACCACTGTGAACAATACTGACTTTCTGGTTTCTCTATAATTGCATATTTCATTTCAAACCACTCTAAACTACTTTGATTAGACTTTAACAATTTAATTACACAAAGAACTGTAGAATTCTTCTGCAAGAGCAAAGGCAGAATAAAACAGACCAATCAGAACTGTGAAATACTTCCTTTAGGCATAGATTACCAGCATTCAGAAAGCAAGGGTTCCTTATTAATGTAAGCTGAACATTCTCCAATAACATGACACTTTGACACATTTGGAAAATACTGATACTGAATTTTATCAACACCACCAGAATTCACACTGATACCTATTGTAGTTTCAGCAGATGCAAGAAGTGTGGCTCCTCTGCAAAGCCCCACAACCAAAAGTCTCTCAATGATGAAAGCGGAGAAGAAGGTCAACTAAGAATATGGTGAAATACAAAGGAAGCTTTCCTGAATAGTGTGAATCCCTTGAAACGGTTTAAAGAACAGAATAAGATATTCCCCTCGCAATGTCCATGAGTGCTGGAAGTGTATTACAGCTGTAAGGGGTATTCTTCCTCTCTCATTTGTTTTTCTTACTGAAAATGTTACCACGAATTTCAGCATAACTTTATCAGTGCTTACTTTGTTCAGGGGGAAGTGTTCAATGAGACCCTGCACACGGGTCAGCTGACAGTAAGCACAAACTTACTTTTAGAAGAACCAAAAGAAAACAGTTTGTTCATGAAGATGATGCTTATAGAGGTTTGCTTTACTCAAAGCTACACATCAAGAGTACACTCAATCAGTTCCATTACACTGTTTTACAACTAGAATTAGAGTTTAGAATCATTTGCCAATTGTGTTTGCACACAACTGTGTCTACCGCATCTAAACCAACCGTGAAGTGAAACTCATACATACACACACACTAGGGGGAAGTGAGCATACTTGCCCAGGGCGATGGGCAGCCCTATCCACAGCACCCGGGATGCAATTGGGTGTTAGGTGTCTTTCTCAAGGGCACTTCAGTCATGTCCTGTTGGTTTAGGGCAAATCAGAAAACTAGAATATCCACTTTTCCTGGCTTAAGGCTTGACCACTGAATGCAGTGTGCAGGCTGCCAGCAAGTTGTGGTTTCAACACATGGAGGTTTAGGTGCCTCTAAGCTTTGGTAACTCATCTACAGGCAGTTCACAAGCTCTGTGTTATTGGGTTCAATTTTCCTGTTTAAATCATTGTTTTTAATAAGGAAGACTATTATTTTAAAAAATGATCTTAAATTGTGATTCCGGCATATAAAGACAATTCATCTACCAGCCCTGCGTAAACAGTAGAGCAGGACCCTCTAGAGATGCGGCACATGAGCCTGAGGCCACCGTGCGACAATGCCAGGCGTCAGCTAGAGGGGTATAAAGCCTCCAGCACTGTGGGCTGTTGATTTCCCATGAATAGCCTTAATTGAGAAAGAAAGGTTGATTAGCAGGTATCTACCAACGTTTGGACATATATCAGGGGTGTGAACGCTGACTGTCTAATAGTAATGTGAAAAATGTTGATGAAATGTTGATGGTCTATTGGGAAGTGTGAAGCCAGTAGGGATGCTACTGATTGGTTATTGTAGTCTTTGGGCCAAATCAATTATTTTGCCACGTCTCAGCCTTCCTTGGTGCGATAAGACCACACGGCACAGGTCGATTTGCTTAGTTTTGAATGGAAATTTGCAAGTAACCTTTAAAGCACGTGTATACCGTTAGGTGTCTATCTACTGTCAGCTAAACGAAACATGCAGTGACTATGTTAGTTATGGTGACCTAACAGCATGAACAATATGAAAGCTTTAACTTCAGCTTCAAGACTGTGAGACCAGCTCTGTATTTACAGGGCAAGTCAAACTAACGAGAAACACATCAATTCGAGCAGGAAATATACCTCGCAAAACTGCCTTTGCAATTACAGTTGTGGAGTTAGCTAGTAGAGCTAGTTTGCTCACAATAGCTAGCTAGTCATCGTGTTATTAGCCAGACAACAACAACAGCAACAGCGTGAATGTTAACCCATTACACGCCAATACTAGACAAAGTTATTTTCCTTTCCGCCAGCTCTCCTGCTCCACTTTCTTATTCGAGTTTTCCGTCCCACCTTAAAACCCAACGGATATCCAGGTTACAGAATGCAACTCCTGCAGCATTTAAGGTGGAAGGGAAAATTCCAAAAGCTTGGCGAATAGGAAGCTTACTTCAGCCTCTTTTTTTATTTAGAAATTAAACACGATTTAATATCGAGAAAAAGACTGTACAGTTATAAACGTGTTCACCATTTTTCCAAAAAAAAAAAAAAAAAAAAAAAACACTAAACACTGCTCTTACCTTCCGAGCCTCGACTTTTGGCAGATACGTTTCAATCAAACTTCCGGACGCTATGCAGACGCGCGACGTGATGAATCCGTAAACACGTCAATCACAGTTTCGGCCAATCCGTGACCGTCATTCGACAATCCCCGCCTACTGCCACTTGTATTATTATACTGCGGATTTGGTCAATGTCTGGTCAAGGACCACTGGAGGGCGCACAAAGCCAATACACCGGTGTCTCCGCCACACTGACAACAAAAACGACTCAAATAGCGCTTCCATTTCACGCTCAAACGTACACATCATCGAGTTACAAATATATTTAGACGTCATTTTTGTTTATTAGGCCCTTTTAATAAATATGCTATAATCTTTTCTCCACGTCTAGAAGACAGAGCTGTACTGTTAACCTGTATTGTTTAGAAAGCTGGGCTGAATTTATGTATTCTGTGAATTAAGTTATGAATTGTGTATATTAAGCGTGTCCACGCCTGCCCTCTCTTTGGATGAGGGGTTTAAGACTTTACGCAGCTCTGGTGTTTGTATGCGTGTAGATGAGTTATGTATTTGTGCAGAGGTGCGCTATCCAGGTCCTGGAGATCTACCACCTTGTAGAGTTTAGCTCCAGTCACAGTCTCTCACACCTTCAGGGGTATCTGAATAACAAGCACAGAGTGTGTTGGATCTGAACCATCCAAGGTGGTAGATCTCCAGGACCAGGATTGCACACCCCTCCAGTGTTATCTTCTTTGTAGTGGAAGCTTTATTTTCTTCTGAATTACGTAAATACTTTACCTCTAATTAAAAGCTAATGTCTTTTTATATCCATGAACATATTGCCATTCTCAATTGTGGCTCAGGCCACCATTACTTGGTCAACCCTGCTCCTGTAGGCCCACTGCCCTGCACATTTAATATTTTCCCTGCTTTACACACTCACTCAATCTCAGTAAGGCTCATGAATGAGTTGTTCAGCTGGATCACGTGTGTTGGGAGCAGGGAAAACAGTAGAAAGTGCAGGACAGCCAGACTACTGAGACACTGGTTTGTAGTCCACGGTTCTGGCTTCTGGACCAGTTTTAAAAGCCTATATCTTTCATATCATTAATGAGCCCAACAAACTGTATCTGCACAGGATGCTGTTCTTCATTATGCTACTCCTGGATGGAGCATCCAGGTCTATGCTTATAACATTTCCTGCCACCATTGAGGCAACTGTTTAAACACTGTGTAAACACTCTCCTGAACAGACTTTAAACAGGCCCTACTAAACTCTTATGAGTGATATTTAATAGGTCTAATGTTGCCTGTTGTATGCAACACTTTATGCAACACATCTGCTGTTGAATGGGATGTGGGTTGCATTTACAAATATGCATTAATGTTTGAGATAAATAACTTTACCACAGCACAAACAGTATTTTTGATTATCTCAGCCCATAATAATTATGGTTTGCCTTGGAATTTAACTGCTTGAATACTTTACAATTGTATTATGTTTGCACTGAATCCATGTATCATATATTGTTTTGTGAATTAGCTATTTATATGCTGAAAGCTCAAACATGCAACTCCGCTAAGCCTTTGAAACATTAAAACACTGAGGGTTGAAGCAAAGAAACATTGTAAGATCTACCATTGTTCCTAAGACTGGTTAACAGGTTAATTTGTTTAAATGGTTACTGACATTTTATCACAACCCCGTATTCCAAAAAAGTTGTGATGCTGTGCAGAAGGTAATAAAAAACTAATGCAATAATGTCATAAAAACCTTTTATTTAATTAACATATTGCAAATACAACATATCAAGTGCTGAAACTGAGAAATTGTATTGTTTAGGTTTTTTAATGTATGCACATTTTGAAATGTGATGCCAGCAACACATCTCCAAAAAGTGGGGACAGGGGAAACAAAAGACTGGTAAAGTTGTGTAATGCTAAAAAATTAATTGGCATTTTATTGTTGCCAAAATTGTTAATTGGCAACAGGTCAGTAAACTGATTGGGTATAAAAAGCACATCTCAGACAGCCTGAGGGTTTGTCCCAGTTGCACACTTAATACTAATACTAACTAGTTTTTGAGTATGTAGTATATAGTACGGATGTTACAGTTATGGATGTTAAATCCCCAATGCACAAATAGAACCAGTCGATTTGTGAGTGTGGCTTCTTACATCTGGAAACTACTGAAAAACATGGTAGATGGTGTTGCAACAGTGGCTGTGGTTGTGGCAGGGCCAGAAATGGTGTATAAATGTGAGTTCCACCCAAATCTGTCAAAACAGTCTGTAAAATTAATTGTGTTCCAGTAAATAATGTGTTTATTTAAATGTGTTCTAGTAAAAAAAAAACCTCCACCAAAGCAGCCTTCAGAATCCAGCCTGGTATGACGAGCACTTCACCACTTCCTGTTACTAAGAAAAGATGTAGTATGTTAATATTGTGTGTACCAGCCCACGAGCCTATACTATTAAAATTAGTACATTATATATACTGTGTAGTATTAGTGTGTAGTACACAATTTTTTGAACTCTCCTCCTCCTCCTGTCTAGCATTACACTCTTCTAACACATTGTCCTAAATCATGGCATCCATAAAAGGTACTGAGATGGGAACAGAGGCCAGGAGCTGCGGTTCTATGAATTCAGCCTCAGTGAAGATGATACAACTGGCTCCCAGAACATGTTCTTATACATAAGATCTCTGTCTATTTAAGGAGCGTTTAACTGTTATTAGAAACAGCAGTGTGGCTCTGCATCACAAACTGAAATGGAGCAGCCACCAGTATCCTCTCTGTCCATCCCATGTTAAACTTCCCACACACAGTCAAAGAGACACACACACACAGGCACACACAGGCACACACACACAGGCCTGTCTTTTTCTCTAAATAAGGCAGCCTTATCTGCGTTTCTGTCAATTCGGCCCCATTCCTGTGAGTACCCCATTCTGTGGTGCAGCAGGCGCAGGGCAGGACACAGCCTGCACATTCTTTGCCCTTATACGGCTAAATCCCTACTTGGGCTCCGCCCTGTTGAAGAAAACAAGGCCGTCTGATTGGCCGAAGCCAAAAATGGGCGGGGCGTATTACTAAGCTGATGCTCTCAACAAACTTTTGTCCAGTGATAGTAAGTGCATCCCTTCTTCTCTCTGCCGCAAATACTCGCAAGGCGAGTCACCTCATCACCTGAAGCTAAAGGTGAGGATCGTCTTTGAGCCTTTTCGCTGTTTGTGTGCGTGTGTGTCAAGTAGACAGGCTGAGCTGAGTTTGTGTTATGCATTGGGCTCTGACTGTTGGTTTGTGTGGATGAAGCTGCTGACGTATGTCCAGTTACATGGCTGTTAGGAGAAAGCTAATCCTGGGGGAGTTTTCCAGCTTGCAATGCTGAGAGATACTGATGAAATATCAAAATATATATAAGACGATTTTTAACTTTACCTTAAATACCTTCTGAGGTCCTACAGACCTGATACAGCATGTTTGGAATGGTCAGACTCATTTTCTTCTCTTCAAAGTACACACATGTTAACTGGACATACATACACATCTGAACCATCTGAAGCACCCAGTTAATGAAATGCTCATGTTTACTGTGTTTGTGTTGTACTTGTGTAAAATAGAATGGACACTACTAGGCAGCAGGGCATTGCCACTTAGAAAGATGGTTCTTCAAGGGTTCTTTAGTAAAGAAATGGTTTTCTATAGAACCTTGACCACCCAAAGAACCCTTTGGATGATTGACATCATTAAAGGGTTCTTCAGATTGGTGGAAAATGGTTGAAAAATGGTTCCTCTAGTATCACAAGCTTGAAAGGTAACTATAGCAGAATGCATTGTGGCGCTATCTAGAACCTTTTTCAAAAAGGTTCTACGTAGAGCCATCTCCAGCACATTTTCCACCAATCTGAAGAGCCCCCGAAAGATGTAAAGAACCCTTTAATCATGTAAAGGTGTCTTTTGAGTGAACCCTTGAAGCACCATCTTTTTTAAGAGCATATGATAGTGATATCATTAATATAAGGCTCGTTATTATCTATCAAATATATCACTGAAAATACCACTAAGACAAAAATAAATAAATAAACAAATAAATAAATAAACACCATGACAGGGTGTCAACATCATGGTATACCGGTAAAGAGTGTGTATCCCTCAGTACTAGTTGCAGGCTCCAAAGCAACAACATGTGAGATGGCTGTTTATTTTGGGGGGGCTGAACTGAACTGAAGTTGGCCGTGTGTCTGGGCTTCAGAGTGAAAGGGACAGTTGGGGTTTTCCCTCCATCAGGGTGGATTAGAGAGATAAATTTCACCAGCTCTCTGACCCATTTAGACTGAGGTCCGTGCTCTTTCTCCATCTATCAGATCACTGTGTTCCACTGTCTGTGTGTGTGTGGGAGTGCGGTGTTGGTACAGTCTGGACATGCTCTGCCATTTAGTCATGGACTTCTTCAGCATTATAGTCAGCAGTTATTTCCACCCGTATGATACATAGAGTGAGATTATCAGACTGCTCCAAAGAAAGCCTTGGTTCTTCAGTGAAAGGATAGACTGAAGGATCTCTCCCAGCCTCTCTCTTTTCATTAAGACTTATTTAGCCTTGGCCGAAGGTTCATCATCCACCCAGAGATAGAGCTTTGCCTGGTGCAAGAGTAGAGGCCTAAGAGAGAAAAGGAGAGTCATTTCACAAATCAGTATTCTACACTGGATAAGTGAGGTTAAATGTTGATAAATGTCCTTTAGCAATATCCCTTAACTCCTCTCCAGGTTTGACTTTAGCTTTAGCTATCTAGGCAAAATCTTTGTGAAACACCACACAGATAAGAATAAGTGGATCAACTCCAATAGGAGTTACGACAAAAAGGAACCACTGACAAACTAAATCATTAGCTAAAGAGAAATCATTAGCTAGTTACTCATCATACTGCCATGGCTAAACCACAAGACAGTTAATCATCATCTCTATACACATATAACTAAAAAGCACATAGGCTGGTTGTGTTAACCCATATGTAGAGAGCTAAGAGTGGTCCTCTAAAGTCAAAACCAATCATGCTTAGTAAACATTAGAGGCATTAAAGTGTTAGAACCTTACGAAAAGTCTGAGAGGAGTTTAGTTTTTTCTAAGGCTGGACAGGGTTCTGTTTGACGTTTCCCAGACCCCGTCACAAACGAAACCTAAACAGACATTTACAGTAAGAAGTCAGATGAATAGTGTTTAAAACTCAAACAGAATTAATGTCAGAAAACAGGATGGGAAAGGTGAACACCTATTCAGTTTCTTCATCATGTAGCTGCCGTATTGTCCCTGATACCAGCCTTTAAATTGACAAAGGTGAGCCAACCGCAGGAGATTTGCATAGCGGATAAGACTTGTGTCAGCTCGACATTCAGGAGAATTTGGTTATTTAATTGCTGATACCACAAGACAGTGAGCCTTTATTGAGAGCTTCATCTTAATGAATGTTTAGAACGGTAGGTGAATAACTCCAACCGCTGAAACAAGACCATATTTGGGCCTGCTCCACATCACTCGAAGTCAACATCACTGCATCCTTCATAGACATCACAGTTCAATGACTCCTAGTGCTCGCTAACAAGTGAGGGCAAATCCACCAGCTGTTCCAAATTTCTGAGTGATCTAGTCATGAACATAATTAAGTCTTTCAGAACAGTTTGATGCGAAATGTTTACCTGTAAAGAAACATGGTGGCTCAGATGTCTTCATAGTCACAATGTCTGCACCACTAATATAGCCATTTTTACTATTCTAAATGGCCAGTGAACCTATACATGGTTAACAATGTTGATAATGGTATGGGTCAAAGCTTTATCTGGAAAACAGCGTTTCAAACATAAGGCAGCATATTCATAACCTTTTCATGTAATAGCCTGGCTTTCTGTAATTGAGATTTCACAGGCATTAAGCTCTTCGGATGTCTGGTTCTTATCACCATTCCTGTGAACAACTGACTCGGAGCACATCGGACCGCTCTATATTTGTATCTTTAACCGTTTAATTATGCGTGAATTTTGGAAAATCAGTGGAATTCTCCTTTAATGCTTAGAAGTTTGCACATCAAGTAGGTATAGTATTTGTTTAGCTACTGCTATTATCTGTAGGTCTGCACAATATTGGAAAAAACTGATGTTGCCGTTTTTTTACCTGTGACATACATGAATATGATATATATAAATATATATGGAATAATTGTTTACTGTAAAATGATTGTGCTGAAAATTAAAACAATAATGACTTTTTAGCACTCTTAGATTGTGAACCATCTTTTCTGAACCTTTAATGCTCTATAATCAGTTTCACTGCACCAAACACAAAAGCAGGTGAGCTCCGTGACTGCTCTTCTCTGTGTATTCAAGCAGCCTTAAGTCAGAATCCAATTTTGTTTGCTGGTTTGTTTGTTTGTTTGTGACTCCATTTGTTAATGTCACCTTTACATGTATGCAGATTTAGTGAGAAACCACTAAAACGGCAAAAACGGCTTTTTACATTAACATACTGTAAAGTTAAGAAAGTTATCTCTGAACCATGTCTGATATACAAGGCTTTATACAAGGCTACAGTAGCGATGATATGCTCGTCAGGATGTAGTGTAATAACCTTCACAGTGTGTTAGTCACTGCATTATCTGGGTGTCCATTGTACAGCTCATGGCCTTCTGTTCCAGCGTGAGTCAGTGCTAGCTAACACCTGTCTCTCTGATCTTTATGACCGAGTGCATATTAAAAATCAGAAGTGCACGCCATGTCAGGCTTACAGAGCTCTTAATATATCCATTGCTAATACCCCTCCATGTCTTTTGTCTGATCACACTGCGCAAAACAAGTATAATCAAATCTAGGCTTGCTCACATGATATCTGGATATTGTTCCAGTAGATCTGGGCTGGACATGTTTTGTATTGACACTGTGAGGGGTTATTTTAGTCTGGGTCAGACTAGACTGAAACTTGATTCCAGCACAGGAATTTGCACAGGAAATGAGGTCCCTGAGTGAAAAGAGAAGATAGAGAGGAGGAATGCATTTTTTATACTTGAAGGGGAATTCCACTTTTTCAAACTTACTGCGTAACCTAAACATTGAGTAATGTAAACAGAGCTATACGAGAGAGTTTAGATGTGAAATGGTTAATTGTAGGGAAACTTGTTTGACTCCAGTTGAGTGGTGTTGATGGGAACTAGGGATCACTTTGTTTACAAAGGGAATATAGCCATTTTATTTACTATCCAAAACCACCAGTGAATCTACACTTGTGAACAATGTAATGCTGACGATGGGAAAACAGTGATAAATTTGGGACTATGTGTAATTTGGTGACTATTTTTGCCTTACCATGCCCTGTATCCATCTCTCCACCATTACTGTATTTTTAAAAACCACATTATAGACTGAAGGCTTTTTGCAAAATGTCCCAGGCATCAGACAACATATCCATGATGCCTTACATACACCTCTCCCCATACATGAATTATAATTGACATTTTATGCCAAACTCTTCTCAGAACTATCATAAAACAAAGTCACAGGCATCGTATTTGTAACCAGGTCTTGCAGCCTAATAACTTTCTGTGAGGCAGTATTGGTAAGTTTCTCTTATGTAATTAGATGAAAAATGAGCAATTAAAAGTATATGTGGCTTTGATAATATACCTATAATTACTTGCTCAGTTTTGTTATACGCTGAAATGCCTGCTTTTAACACGACCTCCTTCCTGTACTGACAGATGTAAGTTAACACCCAAATGTCCTGGAAGCACTTTCAAATAATGAACACACCGCTGCTGCTTAACATGCAGAGTAACTTGCGTGTGAACTAACTTGCGAACTACAGTGTGCTTTTCCTTTATTAACAGAAGGCAGATTTTGTTTTCTGCCAAAGTGAAATCAAGCATACCGTTACTGGATTACCTGCATGCATACACACACAGCCGAGCTTGGCCAGGCTGCATGCCTGAAGTAATAACAGGCATTTTACACATTCAAATGTGGGCAGGATCCTTGGCTGCGCATGCCTTTACTGGCTTTCTCTGGTGCCATGGCTACATCACTGGAGTCAATATCACAAAGAATTTTCCCAGAAGGGTCAGTAAGTATGATGGTTTGGAACAGAGGCAGGATTCCATGGGCTGCTCTATGACAACACCCTCATGCTTCCTCTTGCACCATCTCATCCGTCTGTTTTGAAGACTTGGCTAACAGTGGGCCATCCAACAAAAGACTAACAATAGTCTTTTTTCTCATTAGGCATTGATAACTCAGCAGATCAGGATATCTGTCAAGCAAGTAAAAGTTCAAGTGTTGAAAGTTAGACGACACCAACAGTGTCTCATCTCTCACTCTCCTCCAGGTCCAGCCAGGCGCCATCATGTCCAGCAAACGTGCCAAGGGGAAAACCACCAAGAAAAGGCCTCAGAGGGCCACCTCCAATGTGTTCGCCATGTTCGACCAGTCCCAGATCCAGGAGTTCAAGGAGGCCTTCAACATGATCGACCAGAACAGGGATGGGTTCATCGACAAGGAGGATTTGCATGACATGTTGGCCTCCTTGGGTAAGTCAGTGACATTTCTGAATAGTATTTCAGTGTATATAAGAGGTGTGTGGAAATGCAGGAAGGCACTGAAGTGAATATTAAAACGAATGATTTGTTTGGTTTTAATGAAATGTGGCATCTACAGTACTGTGCCAAAGTAAATTAAGCACATGTTATTTGGTTTTTTAAAGGTCAGAAAAAACTGTAAATATAGTATATTTCAGCATTTATGGTATATTAATTGTGTATTTCAGTATATATTGTGTCCACACTTCGCCTTTACTGTAGTACAACTCAGGGGCTTTGTCTTCATCTGCATTCACATGACTGCATTCACAAAGTTCAGTCTTAGAAGTTGGTTGCAGTTTTGGTGTCTCAGAATTCAATTAATCCCAAGCACATCCAGTAATGCTGAGGCCTGGACTCTGGGGTGGTCAGTCCATTGTTCTGTGAACACCATCCCCTTTGTTTCTTCTTCTTTTTTGTCCTTTTCCCTTTTCTCAGTAAGGGCTTCTTGACAGCTACACGTTTTGCCAGACCCATGGTTGTCTTCTCACAGTGGACAGATGGTTACATTTTTTAGATCTGAAGCGAGAGTGGATCTTGCTGTTCCTCAAGGACGAAGTGCTCTTTATCTAATACTGGCAATTTTCGTGGCCTGTCAGGTCTTGCAGGTTATCAGAGTCCTATAAGAGTCCTCTTTCAGTTTCATCTTTTAACAATTTTTTGAACACCAGTTTTGAAAACTCCTGTAAAATGTCCTGTTAGTCTTCCACTGATCCATAAGTGGATCAGTTTACATGTAATTGCCTTAGAAATGTCTCCTGAAAGTAAATAGCTTGTAATTCATGTACATTGTGACTGGAAAGGGTTGATATCTGACTTTAATGCTGCATTGTAGAGCTGTGTGAAAATGAATGAAGACACTGCTTTGACTGTAGAAATTGATTACATATGTGTTTCTGAGGTATATCATTGTTGCCATCTGTATTCCAATACTGTGTACATAGTTTCTCGAATTCATTTGCATGTTTGTTATATTTTAAAAACATTTCTGGATCGAACCACAATAATGAAATCGTAGTGTAATGCATCCTGAAACGCATG
>CM067476.1:29741685-29810165 GCA_034552555.1 Semaprochilodus insignis | reverse complement strand
TATATGTGTGTGTATATATATATATATATATATATATATATATATATATATATATATATATATATATATATATATAATTAATAAAAGAGTAAATGACTGCAGGCCTGCTCATACTTTTGCTTTACCCATGCAGGTGTGATCCACGAAGATCACCTAAGAGAGCTGTTGACCACTATGGGGGACCGCTTTACTGACGAGGAGGTGGACGAGCTGTTCAGGGAGGCTCCCATTGACAAGAAAGGAAACTTCAATTATGCCGAGTTCACCCGCATCCTCAAACACGGGGCCAAAGACAAGGACGACATCTAAACTCTCACAGACTCTCACGCCTGGCTACAGAGTGCGTTCTGTTCAGATAAATGATGTACATATGGGATGTTGTGTTATTCTAAAGCTAAAAATATTCATGTCATGATAACCTTCAAATGTTACCAAAGTACCAAAAACAAGGAATGTTATAGGCCACTTGCACTCATGTAGACTCAATGGTTAGAACTACTTACCTGTCTTTTTGTCTCTGCAACTGTCCATGCTGTGCCTTAAACAATTCTGCAGCCCACAGGCCTGTGTGGTTGTTTATTTCCAATACTAAACTGATATTATAACAGATATAAGGTTTAATATTATTTAACAGAGGCAAACAACAAGAAATATGCAACCTTTTGCGATGTAACGTTGTTTTAAGAAGGCTCCAGGGAAATCAGTTACTTTCTCTGTGGAATGAAATTGACTGGAACATTGATTACCTGTTCAGAAGAAACCGTGATGTTGTTTCTTCCTTCAGCAGCGACTGTAGATCCGTGGTGTGACCCAATGATTTATGCTCCTTATGGCCGCTTTGCTTATTGAAATGCCACTGAAGGAATTCAATGCCATTCACGAGGCATCCGTGTAATGAAATGAATGCCAAGCTTTTGTACATGGGACGTCAATTCCACCTTTTTTTGCTAAACCAAAATTTCTAAACATCCCAAACATAAAATTGCATGCTGTGCTAATAAAACTTCATTACTCCAACATTAAAATACATGAGCAGAAAGGTTGGTAGGAAAGGTATCCTTTAATGTGCCTTGGCTTGTCACTGTGGGACCAATGAATGATTGCTAAGTCAATGTTTTACCTGTATCAGATCTCACTTATCACATAACTAATTAAATGGGAGAGAACCACAGCTGCTGTTCCTACTTTCTAATCTTCTGTTATGTTGGATTTGGCTGCGCTCATGCAGGCAGACACTTTTACATCCCTCAGCTAAAGAAGAATTCCAGTTTTTTAAAATGTCTGTTAAATTAAATTGTATTACCTCAGCAAAGTCATATCAGTGTAGTTTGGTGTGAAATATGACACATTAAGAGAAACCAGATGTGTGAAGCTTTTCATCCTACTAAAAGTGACCTCAGAGACAGTTAATACATGAAGTGGTTATAAATATGCCCGATACCTGAGACGTTGTTTCATTATAGTCTGCATCCAAAGCCGCGTACTGGTACACTGCACATAGCGATGAATGGACTTCTAATGGTGGTGTACTAGGGCTGTGCATTGGTAAGAACCTGGCGATACAACACATATCATGATACAGGGATTACGATTAAATACATCACGATTTTTTAAAATCTAAGTTCAGGAAAACTGTCATAGTATAAACACACACCGCTAAATGGTTAGGTTTGCTAATGCTAACATTAGTGTTGCACCCTTATGCTACTTGTTTACACTGAAGTGGAAAAGTCTAATGACTGAAGGTAGATTACAACACTGCTATCTAGTGGTCAGGAGTTTAAACACAACAACATAAAACAAAAATGATCTGTTCCAATATTTTAATTTAAAGTATTGATTAAAATCTGACCCTGCATTTGAAAATTAATACAGTAATAATATTGATATTCACCTGAACATTGTCTTGTACCCATTAATATACTAGTAGTAGGCGGTTTAGATACAATAATAGTTGTGAGAAGCTTTTAGCTTTCAGTGCGGTTTTTAAACATTAATGGCAGAAAGTTACATGCAGGGTGTGATAAGGCAAAATAGATCTCAAACAGAAACTGTTCTGAGATTAAACATTACTATTATTAACATCACTTATACAAATTCAGATGTGTAGGTACAGGGGACACTTTGGATAAACAAAATGGCTATATTTGCACTGAAGACATCATCATCATTATAGAAAATAAAAGACTTCAGCAAGTTTCTTTCCAATGACCGATTTCACAGCAAAACACTGAATGATTGTTTACATCTCAACAATCGAATTATGAGGGGAATTTCAATTTAACTCATCACACACATGCAGCCAACATTGTATGAAAATTTGACTTTTATTTCTCTGAAACGTTTGTACAAAAGGAGGAGAAAAACAAGCACACGTCACAAGTTTAAGGCAGATATTGCACAGACTAGTCCGATTTCTAGAAAAGCTGGGAAGATTCCCTTGTTCTCAGATAAGGCACAAATGCCAAGATCACTGTCAATACTTATTTACTTGATACACTTATATGAAATGTCAGAAACCAAAATTATTCACATCCATCTTAATGTATTTGGTGAGAGAGAGAGAGAGAGAGAGCGCGCGAGAGAGAGAGAGCGCGAGAGAGAGAGAGAGCGCGAGAGAGAAAGAGAGAGAGAGAGCACAAGAGAGAGACACAGACACACATTTTATATATAGTAAAAATGAGAACTATGCCAAAGACAAAACCTGACCCAGTAGATATTTACATGCGTTTAACATCTACAAGACCCATTCTCAGCTAAATAGATACAGTATCTAGAATATTAACATCAGTCATTCTACCGAAGTGAAAAAATAGAGCATCTTTTAAAAATATACGTATACATCCAGTACCCATCATTGTTCCAGTAAGCTAGCAGTTAACGGAATGCTCACAGTGGTTTCTGAAGTAGTGGTACACTGGGTTCATCATGTACTTAAATGTAGCTGAAACACAAAAACGTGTCATGGTTTTCTTTCAGAGAGCCAAAGCTGGGCTTCTGAGACAAACACTAGCCTAATAAAACGCCCCTTTTTACCTCCCTATTCGTAACCCAGTGGCGAACACTGTACTAGAGGACCAAATGACACTTGCGCCTACCCCAACCTGAGAGACAACCTCAAATGCCGACACTCGATAACTGAACATGACAGCACACTGAAATGGTTACAGTACTGCAGAAATGCATCAAAAACAGCACTGATAAAAGACCAGCTTCCTCATACATAACCATACGTTATTAGAAAACATCAGATAGAGCAGGTCGTTACACAACAGCATCTGCATGATTAGAGCATAATAGTGTAAATTAGCTTAGTTTGATGGAAACTGATTAAAAAGGCATGGCAACATGAAAATGGCACCAATGTAAGTAAACTGAAAGATAATATTTCATGTTTAGGCACAAACTGAATGTTTTAAAAACGCATTAAAACCAGGGCAAAAAAAGGCATTCCTGCAATAATACATCACAACAGTTTCATGGAAACTATGAGCACAGAAAGAAATGTGGCCACTATCAGAGGGCTGGGGTTACGATAAAATCAGAAAGAAACCGAGGAAAGTGAAGTGAAACATAGTTTCAAGTGGGCCCATGTCCCATACTATCCCATAAAAAAGGAAAACTAATGCCTACTAGCATACAGACAGAGGCTGAACTTTGACAGGTGAATTTCACATGCACACAGGCCAGCCACTAAAGTATCAATGCCCTGTCATCAATGCATATCAGTCATACATACTTTTTAACCTTTAGCATCATAGAGCATGTCAACAGACACCATCCCGCCCCATCTCTGAACATGCGCGTAAAGGGTACAAACTCTAAAATAGCAATCTCAGCCAATATGGGTATGGAAACATGACTGATATTATATTACGGAATCCCTCAAGGATCTGCTGTAGAAACATAACCTGCTCAATGCAATATAGAGTTCCCACATTGATTTCACCAGTCTCGGTTCTGCTCCTGCTCACACTAGCCAGAGAAATCGCGCATGGAAATAAATTGAGCTATTGTTCCCCTTAAGCCAAAACTTGTTTTGGTGCACCATACCGGTGTGTGACCTTGGAGAAGTCGTTACAATAGGGGTGGGGAATTCCGATCACGGACGGCTGAATTCCTGTGGAGTTGAGTTTTTCCTGCTTAAGCACACTTGATTCACCTCATCACTTAAGGGTCAGGTTCAGTTAGAATATTAGAGCAGGGATAATGGCTAACTCTTGCCCTCAGTTTCCCCTCCACTTGCTCTAGCATGCTCTCCTGCAGTCACACCGTCCTACAATTTGCACTGCATGGTCACTCTGGGTCAGTGTGCTATGGCCCTGTAAGACCACGAACACTTGACATTTCATTTGGTAAAAGGACTACAAACCAGTTAAAGAGTGTCTGGCATGGAAAGGCAAAAGAAAGCAAGGCTCTCAGGAAATCAATGACCACTTTGCTGCTGTCTGTCTGGACTGGGTCACCGCAGAGGCACAGTCGGGCTGAGCTATGTGCTCTGCAGTACAATCAATTTCCCACCCATCTGTCTGCTCTCTCTCATCTTCAGATCTTACTACATAGAGACTGCACACAAAGAAGGGCGGGGTGGAATGGGGGGAAAACTATTTGGGACAGTATCAAGAAGCAATAAATCTCTAGGACCATAATTTGGGAATGAGCAGCGTATAAGAGGATTTCAGTTTACATTTTAAAGTACTGGCAACACTGAAAGATACAGAAATAAAGTGCAGAATGTATAAATGACCATACAAAAACACAGACAAGAGAAAACAGTTTGGAAAAGGTCATACTTGGAAGTAGTGGGTTCATTTGCAGTGGTTTCAGGCAACTGGAACGAGGTATCAAATAACATAGGAGGCTACAGTATGAAGGGGTTTTAGGACACATGATAGATCTACGCCTAGACCGAACAGGGTTTTACATCCCGGTGCTCAGACCATAGCTCTCCAACTGATGCGGATATTCAGCAATCAGACACGTAGCATGCTGGTGCTCAAGGAGCATTCAAGAGTCACACACAAACTTGGCTAGCCATGCTACATAAAGAGTCTACTGCTCTAACCCTAGGACAGGACATCGGTGCATACGGGCAAACACAATCTAGATAGCATAGAAGAACTTCCACAAATTTCTAAGGCAAATACTGAGCAAGGCCACTTGTATAACGCCAAAATGTCAGTCCTGAAAGCAAATTCTACCATTTTACAACAGTATCAACGAGATACAGTATATAGAAAACACTGAAATAACAGGTGTGTCTTGTCTTGTACCACATGACTAACTCTGCTGGTGTTTATGGAAGTCCATGATAAAACTGTTAACAGTAAAGAATCTGAAAATGCCCAGTTTCGTGTTTTCCCTCTAGGAAAAAGGTATGTTGGTTTTGAGGTTTGAGAAGTTTCTTCCCCTTTTCGGCCCAATATTATCAAATGCTCAATTACTGTTGTGCAGAAGCGATAGAAGGACCCTAAACCTGTCTCATGTAGTGAAAACGTCATTAAAAAGTTCTGCTGCTTTAAAAACACATCCTTTTTGTCAGTACAGGGTGATCTCTGAGTCCGAATCTACCATCAGGTTATCTGACACACAGACAAGAAGCTTCCAGCTGGCTGTCTAGCAACCATCGGAGTACATCCATGACAACCGGGGATTATTAGGGCAACAGAAGTCAACAGTGACATTACTGTCACATGGCTGTCCTTCTCCCATCTAAATAAGAGACTCTGACAACTATAGAAATAAGGCGATCCACAGCAGAGGCATCGCGTTCACCAAATGGTTGAAAAGGAATGTACTTTAGTCTTTGTTTTCTCTCCCTTATATCTGAGCGTGCTTACATGCACAAGTCCTGGTGTCGCTTCTCTCAATTGACCGTTTCCCTGACTGCATGGAGTGTGTGTTGTGAGCTCCAGGTGTGCGTGACACTGCTTGGGTTTGGACTGGTGGGTCGCACTGAGCCATGGACAACACTCCACACACCATTTGGCTGGAAAGTGACAGCTGAAGTGACCCGCTGGGGCACCAATGCCAAGTTGACACTGGGACCTCCAGCAGAGGGTGCAAGAGCTGAAGCATTTAACACTGGCACAGACACTGGTAGAATACCTTTCTCCTCCATGCTCAGAGAAGAGTCCAGTTTACTGCTGGAGGCAGGAACCAAGCTTCTGTTGCTCCTTTCCGGCTCTAGGTCCTTGCTCAGAGACTCTGCTCCTGAAACAGCAGTGGCCACTGTGGCTGAAAGTGGCTGCTGCTGCTCCTTCTGTCTTTGGCTTTCCTGCTCGGCTGCTCTCTGTAGTGCTGCATCCACTAACAGCTTCAGATCACTGAAATCATGAGGACAGAGTTCTGGGGGGGTAGGGGGCGGAGTGTTAAACAGCACCCCTGTAGGGCTCATCGTACCCAGGCTCGAACTGTTGGAGGAAGAGGCTGGGATGGTAGTGATGCTGGGGTTAGGTGAGCTACTTAAGCCTTCCTTTTTCAGCAAACCCTTAGTGTCCATCTGCATAAGAGCCTTGACGCCTCCATCTCGATTCGTTACACCGGAACCCATCAGGCAGCCAGCCCCTGTCAAAATGGCAGTCGCCGTATTACCCAGCATGCTCAGATCCAGTGTGGGGGCGGGCCGAATGACAGAGGGGCGGGGAGTGGGGACGGAGGGAGGGGTAGTGTGGTCTGGAGAAGAGGAGCCACTCGGTCGACTGTCTGTTTTGCCAGCACGACGGGAGATAGTGAACTGAGTGGGGTCTTTTCCATCCTTCCTGAGCAAGTCGGGAAGCAGCCGTCGTCTGGCATTGATGAACCAGTTACAGATCTGAGACAAAGAGAACAAACAGAAATATCACACAATGTGTACGGCAACTAATGTGGAATTGAATGAATGCTCCAGTGTTTAACTTAAGTGCTGCATCTGTGTCATACAGTTGATAGTTGGAGACAATTTGATGATGCATTTTCTGTGCTTAATAATAATAAATAATAATAAACCTTTGGGTTTTATTATAAAAGTGCGAAATTAACGGACTGCAGTAACTGTGTGTGCTACAGAATCAGTTCTTTAATACCATTTATGTAATACAAATCCGTCACTGAGTACTAATCCTCACCTACAGAGGCCGCACATCATGTGCATCCAAATATCACACCTATGTGGCGATATTTGAAAAATATAATGTGACCTGTGGTATAGTACAAAATGGCAAAACAACAGTTAAGAAAAAAAGTGATCTAAAATATTTTTAAATACATTCATGACAGAGAAGTACATGTAAGGTGCATTAGGACAACTTTTCCCCCCATATGTCACCATTATCAACATTACGAAGGCCTGTCACAACCATTTAAACTTTAATTGAATTATGTTACCTGTTGTATAAATAACATGGACATGGTAGCCAAATTGTCTTATTAGCTGTCTTGCTTGGCTAGCTTTTTTATCTGACCACTACGCTGGTGTAGGTCTCAAGGCTCAAGCACAATCATGAAACACATATGTAATATTGTGCAATCTAAAAACTGCAGTAAGATCTGATAACTGTGATCACGCGATTATGTAATAATTGTTACAGGACTAAAGACTCAGAGGACACGGCTTCTTCTCTGGTGTTTTTAGATTTAAATAAAATGGTGATGTTTGTGTTAGAAACATTACAAATTCTGATTCCCATCACGAACACTGTAAAGAATTCCCAGTCTGTAAATTCCTCTAGAATTAAGAGTTTCACATCAAACCATTCTGAATGACTTTGCGTGCAACTTAAAAACTAAATTAAACAGTACTCTTAAAAAAAAGGAGGAATTCTCCTTTAAGGTGAAATCCCACTTTAGACTTCATTTTCAGTATTGGTGCATTTTCAGTCCAAACTCAAACCACATTCCTTCCCACTGAAGGTTCTGTAATGAGATCACTTTCATTACAGTGCAGTCAGAAAACATGCAACAACAAGAAAGTCCACCCAGAAAGAGACTTGGATCAGAAACAGAGACTTGGATTAGTTGTGAGATTGCTCAGATCTGACTATCTATTAACAGGACACTGAACTACTCAACTTGATCAAATTATGCCCTTACACCAAACGGTGGTTGATCAGATTTGTGTGTAAAGTTTGCTTCTTTAGTTTTGCACTGGAGCTATGAGGCAAATGTCGCCAATCAATAATTAAGGACTGTTACCTAAAACCCTTTTAAATCTATTTTACTAGTGTTATAGCACATTTAGAACATCAAAGACATTTTGACTGAACAACAATGTTTAACTGTGTAGATCTGACTCATTCCTTTAAGTGACTACATCATAGGTTGATGAGAGCACCAGGCTGCAGCTTATTACAAAACCCTGAGTATCAGTGTGCACCCTCCAGTGGTTGAACTATAAACTGCAGGCTTTCAAACAGCTGGCTCTAATGGAGATTGGAGGGAAACATGCAAAGCCACAGAAAGAGCAAAGGCCTCGCTGCCTGCATTCCTTCACACTGACAACACTGCAGCTCCCGGCTCTCAGTCAAGGACAGAACAAGGCTGAGATTTCTCACCCCGTGTGTCCAAGCCATTCAGTGCCATTTTTGCTAATGGATTTGACAGTGTGATGATTGCTGAACGCAAACGTATGCGGCTTATAGAAAGAGACCGGAATACTTCAATACGAGAACATGTGAACATTTTGTCTGACACCAAGAGCGCTACCGAGACCAATACAGAGTGGGGTGATGTGCATTACAAAGCTCACCTGTGAGATGGACAGATTAGTCTGCCCTGAAAGGCTGAGCTTCTCCTGCTCAGAAGGGTAGGCATTCAGACGGTGCTCATACAACCAACTCCGCAGAATCTGAACGGATTCTTTAGGCAGGTTCCCTCGACGCCGGCGCTTGGCGGAACCACCTGCTCCTCCGCCACTGGTGGAGAGATTGAGCGGGTAACTGTCATCCTCGCAGGGGTCACTGTCCGACATGGCGGAAAACTCTGTCTCTCCACCATGCTCCTCTTCAAAGACTACGGAAAACCAGGGCAACAGAGGATTTTATTGGTCTCAAATAAAAACACATGGGATAGAAACGGCAGAGGAATGTGCTTCAAACTGGCTCGAGGAAACAAGTGGACAGATCTGGTTTTCCTGCATCATCTTGGGCAATACTGGTACACCATGCTTTTGAGTTTGACTTACGAGCAATGTCAACAAAACAGTGGATCAGATACACATGTCTGTGCACACTTGATTTTGTGTCTTCGGCCAGATATTTGCTACACTGCCACAGATGGTAATCCAACTGTGGACAGAATTTTATATATTAAAAAAAAAAAAAAAAAAAACACACAATACCAAAGGCAGGAATCATAAATGCCTTATTCCAGTCATATATTTAGAACTGCCCTTTACAGGGAACAGCAAGCTATAACTTCAAATACTGCACAGCATGCAAGGCCTTTTATTACATTAACCCTATAGCATAATAACAGTATGCTGGGAGCATATTGTCAGACCTACTGTTCTTAATTAAACAGTACTTCAGCTCTGCATACCTATAAGCATGGCTTAAAAAATCCATGACTGTTCTTCACTTTTCAAAACCATTTGTCTCTTAATCATGCCAACAAAAATTCTAGTACTAGATAAGGAAACTCAAACTTTGCCCATCAGATTAGGAGATTTCTAAATGTCATATGATCTCCAAAACCAGCTGGAAGAACTACTAAAAAAGACTGAATGATGAAACAGTCTGCTGTAATAACTTGTACATGTAGAAACCACATGCTCACTCCAGCACTCCTAAGTGAAAAGACGTGAATAATATGCTCCCAAACAGCTTAGATAATGATTACCTAAAGTCACAGCAAAGATGAGGTGGGGTGGGAGTTAATCTATCTACCCTTTAATTTCCTCCCTTTCATGCCCCGTGCTTCCTCTTCGTTCGATTCACCACACAAACTCTGGGAACTGAGCAGCACCATTCCAGTCTTTCCCCAATCAGCCTCAAGTACAAATTGCTATCCAGCTCGCTTTCTTCTTCATTTCCACTGCCTACAAGTAAACAATCTGAAACTTCAGACAATAAACCAAGACCCGAGCATTTGTTTAACTCATTTGAGAATAATGGGCTGGTTTTGGGAAGAGATATTAAACCTAGTCTTGGACTAAAGTGCAACAGTGTTTCATCATTAAAAACAGTTCAGTCTAGGCTTAGATTTAATATGGGTCTTGGAAAACAGCCTCCCAAAATTTTACTGTCTTAACCCTGAAAGCACTGTGGGGAACAATACACTTAGGGTCTGTTGCCAGAACAGGGATTAAACCTAGTCTTGAGCTAAAGTGCAACATCAATGGCATTTCAGCTTAAAAAACAGTTTAGTCTAAGCTTAGGTTTAATGTGGGTCTTGGAGACTAGCCCCTGGAATTTTACTGTATTAACCCTGATAGCACAGCAGGGGGAAATGCATTTAGGGTCTGTTTCCAGGACAGGTATTAAACCTAGTCTTGGACTAAACCTACCTTTCAATGGAAAATCATTCTGAATGACATGGATTCCAGGACCTGTTTGTGTCCCTTCCCCATTGACTCATTATTTCACAATTGGCTCTGAGATTGAAAAGTTTTTTTTAATGTTCTTTATGTTGGACATAACATCAGTCTTGGTGAGAGCACACATGTGTGGCTTGTAACATGCTAAACACACCAGACAAGCACACAGACTAGCAACAAGTATTAAACTAAAGAAAAGTACAATAAATATAATAATGATACACGAGAATGAACACAGTTTGAGATGTGCTAGAAAGACTATTAGGGGAGGAAAAGAACTCCCACGTTTCCCAACCATTTGTTGATAAGTCTGTTGTGAAAAGCCTTGCTTGATGTGAAGCACTTTGTCAGCAGTCTGCGTCCACTCTGTAACCCCTGAAACGTTTAAACAGGACTTAAACCAGCACTATAACCGGGCTCATACGGCCAAATGAAACGGACACCAGCCCTGCCTGTGTAATTAATATGTGGCGTCTCCGTATTAAAAGCGTGCTTTGCTAAACGTTAGCAACAACCGCACAGTAGTGTTACTCAGAATTGTCCGAGTACAGGATTGTCTTTGGCCCCGTTGGTGTAACCCGAACCCCTCAAGAGCAGTTAGAAATGTGGGAGTTCCTACGTGCCCCTCTAACAAAGGAGATTGTGTGTGCAGTATCCGTCTCCAGCACTGAGGGCTTTAGTGCTCGTTTCCATTCACAAGAGCTGCCATTTCCCCCCTCCCTCCCTCCGGACATGCAGCCAGCCTACAGTCACATCGGTGGACGAGGCTGAAGTTGGCTTCCTATTCGAATTCTCCGTTCCACCTTAAACGGTGCGCCAGTTACACTGCACTGCTGCACGGGCGCCTGACTGGAACTACAGCGCATTTAAGGTGGAACGGAAAATTCGAAGTGGACTCCTTTATCGGTGCCACTGCTGCACAGCACCATTTCATTAAATACAGCCAACCAGTCGACAAGCCATAAAACCGCTTTCAGACCAAGTGACCAGCATCTATGTCTAATTGTGCTGCTAATTCACGCTGAAAGTCTGGAGTGACGAGGAGACACTAGGCTAAATGAAAGGGTTGACAGTTGGTTTGTGGGTGCGTGGGCTGGACAGAGTTACGAGATTCAGCTTCTCTTGTAATCTTGGCTGGGAATAAAGAAAAAAAGTTTCTGAGCTTTCGAGAGGTGTGCGGGTTCTTACGGGTTGAGTTTTCAATACTAATACTAGTAAAGCTGACTGTCTGTGGTGAATTTAAACATCTATGGCCCCTGTGTGGAGAATTAAACGTTGAATTAAAAACCCTCAGCCTTATAAACACAAGCGGCGCGAGGACAAACTTTCTCAAGCCTGCATCATGCAGTGCAGCCAATGAAGGCGATTTGTCACCGTTTCAAACAGCCAGCTCGCGTTTTACCTCCCAAACACCGTGTGAACATCAGCCAAGTGGAATTCCCCATGAGCTCAGTGTGCTAAGCAGCCAGCTAGCTAACAGCTTAGTTCACCAAACTGCCTCCAAAACAATAACGGCGTCCACATAGTCACCCTCAACATCAGCATACATCAAAACTAGCCGCATTATGCTATGGGACACAACAAAGGACACGAAGGGACCACGTCAGACTGCTCAGCACAAAAAAACAGAGTTAAAAAAACAACGTTAAGGTCGAAAAGATTCACAATTCCCCGCGATGGTGGCCACAAAGGGAGACATCCAGCCACGCTTCTCCTCAAACATGCACAACTGTCCTCGCTGGCAGCGCCAGATGGACACCATGCTCCTCCATGGTTAAGCAGCTAACTGGCTACAGCTAACAGCCCCGTCCGCATTCAAACCCAAACACACGCTGCATTTGCTCCCAACAAAAAGCCACATTCCTGTTAAAACCAACAGTCGCGCACACTTCGCCTGCCGACCACCACAGAGAAAGACACCGCGGAACAGATACAACTTGCCGAATTTCTAATTACCTCTTTTAACAGATTTCATCCTTTGTTGGATAGTGTTTCACCAAAATCCGCAGCTTTCGAAGTTCCTTGGCGAAGAAATGCGATGCGTGCTTCCGACAAAACGGTGACAACGGGATCGCTTTTCTTCTTTCCCCTCGCCAAGACAAGGTGTTGTTGCTCTCTGTCTTTCTCTCTCCTCTTCAGTCCGTTCGACAGCCGCTCTTTGTATATCGCGCCACCGCAGTTTGTTAACGGCTCCGTGTCGTTTTCCTGCGCATACAGCCGAAAGCATCAAATCTTGTTGACAAATCTGTCCCGCTTTACCTGCAGTAGAAGCGACGCCAACTCTCGGTCTGCCAGTGACAGCAGCGGCCATAAGCCCCGCCTCCTCGTGGACATCCAGCCAATCAGAGCCGCTGGCTGCTGCGACGCGACAGCGCGATGTCATCACCGCCTAATGAGTGACAGCCGAGTTTTTAAGCGTTTCATTCAAAATTCAGCGAAAAGATTCACAAGAAACTAACAGACTCTGAGACTTCAGCTGCTTAGGAACGGTTCTGATGTAGCATGCGGTTCCAGGTTCTTGATTAGGACGGAAATGTGGGAAAGATAACGAACTGAAAAGTTGAAGGTTCTGCTTATGTTTATGGCTAGGCTGCACATTCCTACCAAAAGGCAGCCCAGTTATGTCAAACCAACCCTAGAGACTGGTGATAGCTTAAAGGGGAATTCCCCTAATCCTTCCAAAATTCTAAATTGAAATTAAATTAAGCTGGTTAAGATATAAACGAAGTAATTCAGAGTGGTTGGGTGTAAAATGTTCAATTCTAGAGCAGTGTATCAAAACAGAACTGTTCACAGTGGTGTTGATGGGAACCAGACGTCCACCTCAAAAATTTCCCTCACATAAAGTTGTTCCACAAAGATGAATAAGCTGTTATGAATACCCTGCCTGATGCCTTGGTTTATGGTAGTTTTGAATATGTTTTGGCTTAAATCCTCCATTCATGGTGGAGGGATATATGCTGTGTATGCTGGGTGTTGTAAGGCAAAACAGTACCCAAAGATTGTTTAATATATATTTACCACAATGTTTCCATCACAGTATTACATGGCCTATACAACTCAGAATGCATGTGTGGATTCACTGGTGGCTTTGGATAGTAAATAAAATGGCTTATACTGTATGACTTGTATACATCATGATCCCTGTAAGCATCAGCATCACTGTAAAGAGTCTGTAGCTTTCTCTACAAACGAACCATTTCACATCAGACCTCTATGACTGACCCAGACATTCAGACATTTTGAAAACTAGACTTTTGAATCAATTTTGAGCTCATTCAGAGTGGTTGGGTGTGACATGCTATGTTTTAGAGAAATCTACCAGGACAGAACTGTTTATAGTGGTGGTGATAGGAACCAGACATCCACCTCTAAAGTCTCCCTCACAGAAAAGTTACCACATGAACAGGAATATGCTGCCGGATACACAAGACATTTGTTTTATGATAGTCTGGAGAAGGTTTTGGCCTAAAGCATGTTTCTAAAATCCATTCACGGTTGAGGGATACATGCAAGCAAAATAGTCCCCAGTGATTTAATTTTTTTTCTATTTGCCATAATTTTACCATCATCAACATTACATATTAAACTCAGAATACACCTGTGGGCTCGCTGCTGGGTTTGGACCTAAATAAAATGGCTATATTTGTGTTATAGACATGGTGACACCTGGTTCCCATCACCACCACTGTGAAGAAATCAGAGTCTGTAAGTTTCTTCACATCAAAGCTCTCTGAATGACTTTGTTTACATCTCACTGAATTACACAGATATTTTGGACAATCAGAGCTCATTCAGAGTGGTTTGGTGTGACATGCTCCATCCTAGAGTCAGAATTGTTCGCTGTGCTGGTGAAGGGAACCAGACATCCAAATTGTTGAATAACTCTGAAAGCCCCCTTACAGAAAAATACTGTATTAAGGCTACAGAAACACTGCCTGATGTCTGAGACATTGTTTTATGATAGTTGTGAGATAAAGATTTGACCCAAAACATATTTTAATTATTAAAACACATTCAAGTTTATCAGCAGGGACTACATGCAGGGCAAAATAGTCACCAAAGAAAACTTTTTTTTTAGCTTTACCAGTATTTTACCATTATCAGCATCACACATAAAACCAGAAGACACTTGTAGGTCCACTGGCCGTTTTAGCCACTTTTTCTACATCCCTTGTAGGGTGTTTTAGCTGTTTACGTGAACATTAGCTGCTATGTTCACTACCTGCACTGTACACAATTATACCTTATATGCATCTGCTGTTTATAAGCACATACTTAATAGCACACCTGGCTACCTCAACATACTGTACTTTCCAATATGTACACTTAACACCAAGCTGTATTTTGCTCTACTGCATATGCTAACTGCTGTTTGCTCCTCAGTCCTAGTATAACATTCTGAAACACAGTTACTGCTCCTGCACATCTTGCACATTTTTATTGTCTTTTTGTCTTTGCACTCTTATTACTACTTTATTTATCTATTGTATTTAATTACTGCACTGCACTAGCCCAGTAGTGTTTCTTTATAGTGTACAAACCTGGACTGGTATATTGACAATAATTTTGCACTGAATTTAATTGAATTAAATTGTCTTGAACTGACTATGGAAAACTGTTGATGTAAAAATGGAAATGGAAAAAAACAGAATTCCCCTTTAACTATCGTATGTGCTTTCTTTGTACGGTGTCCGACATTGTTCTCACTTTCTACAGCATGTATGTGTTTAATAAAACTGTGTTTTGCTACTTTGTACACAATTCAGATGAACGAGAAGGACAAAAACAGGGATCTAACTTTTTTTGAAACCTATCAAGTCTGTAGGCTAATGCATAGAGCCATATGCCATAGAGAGAAAAAGAAATCTGGGTTGTGTTAGCAACAGGAAAATCTTTTTTTTTTGGAGAGGGATTCAGTGTGTTAGCCTGGGGAGTAGATGTGTAATGCACCTTGTCTATGGAATGCACTATAAAGTTATCTTGTAGCTACTGGCTACAGCACAGGATTCCCAGTGTCTGGTTCCAGAATAGTAGGTGAATCATGTGAAGCCTCTCTGTACTTGGATATTAACTGCCTACAAAGTAGCTGTATGATGCTGTAGGTTTGGTACATGACTAAACTTATGTCAAAATGTGAGCAGTACTTCTTTGTTTGATCTGACGTTCAATGTAAAGAGCAATAGCAGGTCTTTAAGTATCAAGCCACTGTATGAAGTTAATTGCAGGGTGTCAGGAAATATCTTAAGCTGCCGTAAGTCTGCGGGACTGCTGAGCGAGTTGTTGCTAGCACTCTTCAGTTAGAGATTGCTTTTGTTCTACTAATCTGAGGCCATCAGACATTAGCATTCAAACCTAGGAGAGGGAAGAACACTGAGGGAAGGAAAACAATGAAGACCTTTTTGGTTAACTTAACTCCATTTTATTGTATTTCTTACTAAAACAAAGACCCTGACATACACAGCCTAAAATTTATATAGCATTAGAGATATCGAACAAATCCTAGTCAGTAAAATATGTGCTTGTCTCATAAAATATTGATTATCGATCATTATAGTAATAATTATCTCATTTTCTTTTGCTACAGACTCTTACATTAAGAGTATCCATTTCATCTTGACCCCCTCCTACCCCCGGTAGTATAACCAAATGGATTTCAAAGCAAAACATAGGCAGAGACAGAAAGGAGACCAAGAGCATCACTAGCTCGTTTTTGCATGTTAGGCTGATGAAGACCAGGGAGAGGTGTAGACTCATGTCCCAGTGCAGGGTCACTTATCTGGTGGAGGGACGAGGGGGGGGTTGGGGCTGTCTCTTGGTTGTAGCCTACCAATATTAGCATTTGTGCTGTGTGCCAGTCACTTAAGAGGTATATAAAAAGTTTTTAGAATCCAAGCAGCGTGAACGGAGAAGAAACCCGACGTCCCCCTGTTTCCCAAAACGCTGAATGTCCTGCAGTTCCATGTCTGGAGGGAAATTCTGATGTACAAATGAAGCACAGGACAGAAACAGATTCCCAGCTGTTTTCCAGAGCATTTTAAGCACACTCTGTTGTCACAGAAGACAAGAAGTGCATTGGCCCGTTGTGGTCCTTAGGGAAGCCCGCAAATATGATCAAGAACATAGACTGGCAGAGTAAAATACATTTAGAGCTCAATATGTGAAAGCAGGGAATGGATTGTGGGATATGAGAGCATTGTGTATGTACTGATATGTTAAATGTGGAAGGGGTTGTGAAAATAACAATACCTTAAATGAAGAAAGTACAAAGCGAATGAACTGATGAACAACTATGTCATCAGGGCAAAGATGGAAATGATGGCACCACCCCTGGCCTGAATACTGGGAACCTGGATGCAGGTAAACGTCCACAATCAAGAGGGTAATCTGAAGGTCTAGATAGTTTCTGAAGGAAAATCCCCCGTCTTCACTTTCTGCAGCGTAACAGTGTGACATTAATGCATTGTCGATTTGAGTCACGTTGCCGCACCATTTCTTGAAGCAAGCATGCATGTCAAGTACCTCCCTCTCCTATCCATACTCTTCTTTCTCCCCAGCTATCCCTGCCCTATTCTTAGAAAATGATTCCAATTCCAGTTACATGCTCAGACACAGCTGATGTGCTTTAACCAGTGTTGCCGAACCTGGGTGCTGGCACTCGCATGTGTTTACGCTTCATTTATCAGCGGGCATCAAGCAGCAGGCACTGCCATAATAACAATATCTGGCCTTATCTCATGCTAATCTGGTTAGATTAAAATGAAAATCTAACCGGCTTAGATAGCAATGTTGTTATAATTAGACACTTTCTTCTGGGAAAAGCAATGGGAACTGTAGATGATTCATTCACCACCACATCAATACTTTAATATTTGATTTTTTTTTGCTATTCGAGAATATTAGCTGCCTCTTTACATTGGGTGGACATGTTATAATGAGTGGGGCAATAGAAATCATAATATGACCTCACCTATAAGGTTATTTGGAGAAACGGTCATATGCAAAAGTTTGAATACCTGTCAAACAACATGTTTCATTGACACATCCTCTACAGGGGACAAACTTTTTTTAGTGTCCTTTTTCTATTGGTTTCCAATATACAAATTGGGGGGGGGGAAATCAAAACTTAAAATATAAAATGGGCTATAACTTTTGCACAGGCCACATTTTGTGTTTTATATCTCTCCCAATATGTTTATTTCAGCAATTAAAAACATTAAAATGTATTAAAATGTGCTCCCTGTACAGGATGTGTTAACAGAACGTCAACAAAACATGTAATTTGACTAGGGGCACCAAAGATTTTGCATATCATGCAAAGCAAAACAAGTATCTCCAAACGGGTAACTACAACTTATTATTTTATACTTTAATGTAAGTCAATTGATCCAGATTGTTTTTTCCAAACAGTTTGGGACCATTTCTGTTGGCAGCTGCTGTGTTCAAATGCTGCATAAAAGTAAAACTCAACCAAAATGGAGATGCATGTTTTTCTTTGGACAGTGACGATTTAAGCTCAGAGAGCTCTTTCCAGCAGGCCCCAGGGACATATGCATATTCTACTATCTACTACAAAATGCCAGTTTGGTTGGGTTGTAAGTGGAACTGATGGCCGCAGGTCTGCAGGGACTCGTCAGACATTGCCTTTAAACCCCAAGGAGGGATAAGCAGCAGGCCGTCAGCACACAAAGCCGCAGGCGTCGATGACCCACCCCCGCACCAAATGGACACAGGCAGAGGACAGAGGAGATCCCATTCACACCATTATTGCAGACAGCAAAGGGAGCCATCACTGACCTGGCTAACACATAACACTGCAGACAATAGAACCCAATCACTCAACCATCTCATCGTATAGAGTGTGTTTAAAGAAAGTGGGTGGGGGGTGAGGGAGGGTTCTTTCCTAGTCAAAATTGCTCATGCCTTCTTAAGCGGAGGGAAGGGTCATCTTGTTCAATTTCGGGCTGGATGACAAATTCACTGAGTGAACATCCTGTATGTAAACCATCTCTCTGGATGACTCATGTACATGTGTTTGGGAAACCTACATGTTCAGTGCTCTAATAAAAGCAGTTGATAATTCATGAATGCACAGAAAGGATAGTCTCAAAAAAGGGCCCGGAATCTGTGACCATAAACTTATAGCCACATCTCCATTCCACAGAGGCCTGAAAGTTGTCCAATTCTGTACTGCTTGGTATGACATGTGTAAAGGACATCCCACTGTGTGTTGACAAGCCTGAAGCCATTTTGTTATGAAGGTGTTATCTCCTTCCTGCTGCCCATGAGCCAAATGAACTCGCATCACCCCTGAGGACAAGACAGTGTGTTCTTTTAGGCCTAGGCTTTCAGCTAATAACTAAATAGGCCCACTGTTTGGTTGTAACCCCAAATAAACCACTGATAAAGCAATTCAGACAAATTGAAGTCTAAGAATTGGCCAGTAAAACATTTGGCTCTGCACGACTGATTAAATATAGTGATTTAACAGTTTAGCAAGTGACTAAAGTTAAAGCAAATACAAAGCTTGGATCATCAGCACCGCCTGGATTATAAACTGTGCACTCCTTCTCCCTGAACAGCTAACAACTTGAAATGGCAACCAATCAGTTTGTCTGAAAAGTAACATCATTTAATGTCTTCATTAAACAGTTTGGGATGAAGGTGAACAACATGCGAAAATAAAAGAAAATGAAGGAGAAAAAAAACTAATTAGACTATGAAAATCACAATTAAATGCCTTTAGTTGGACACGCCAGATCAGTGACTTGAGCTTGCAGCCACTAGTATCTATTACCTGTAGTGCCACAATACACCACAGAGGGGAGCTATCACTCCATGGTCTAGTTTGTGCTATACATGCTGCTATTGCTGTGGAGTTACTAACACTTTGAAATGATTTGACTGACCCAGCAGCAACAATTTTAGACTGGCCTGAAAAGCTGCAGCTGAAGCTTTACAGAGGAAAAAAAAGTCTCATCCTCTCTCCACAAGGCATCAAGCTGAGAGTGATTTGTTCTGTGGTCAGTCCATGGCAGCAGGGAGCAGTAAAGGGAGAGTCACATGTATGAAGGAGCTGGACCTGAGTCTTCAACACGGCTAAGATGACAGACTTTAGGCCGGAGTTCCATGTAAACATGCTTAAAGAGGTGAAGATGGAAACAAAGTCATTCAGAGTGGCCTGAGGCCAAATGCTCACTTCTAGAGAAACCTGCAGCACCAAAATTGTTGACAGTGGCGGTGATGGGAACCAGACGTCTAAAGTGTTTAATGCCTTTAAAAGCCACCTCAGAGAACAGTATTACATAAAATAGCATCACTTTTTAAAATCTGTTCATGGTGGACAGTTACATGTAGGACCCTGTATATTGTTCCGTGTGCAGTAACACATGGGAACACACCTGATAAATGACATGCAAGCCTACTGTGATGAGAAAGCCAAGCAGGAGAAAACAATAACAGCAGGATTGTTAATCCTCTTGTCATCACTTAAAGGTGTCTGCAGCTCATATTTGAGACCATGAAGGACTGAAATTAAGAATGCAAATGAGTAAACAGGGGAAGCTTTCCCAAAGGAAAGTTATTTATTCCGAATTATCAATATTTTATCGCTGTCTGCATTCCATATAAAAACTTGGAGGGCGTGTAGGCTCACTGGTGGTTGTTGGATAGTAATTAAAATGGCTGTATTTGTGTTGTAGACATTGCAGCCCCTGATTCCAGCTGTGAAGAAAGAGTCATTAGTTACCTTTTTTCATGTCACTGAATCTTAATGACTTTGTTCACATCCCAACAGCCAAATTATTTTGAAGTATTCTAAAAGAAAAAAAGGGAAAAAGCCGACCAAATTCCAATTTGAGACTGTGGAATTGACTTTTTCTTCCCACTCTCCAAAACAAAAGGTGAAAAAATCAAAACAAACAATAAAAGGCATTTTTACTTATGCGTCACATGTAACTGACTTGTCTTGACATTGGAGCAGAGAGAAAATCCCATGTGATCATTTCTCCAAAATGCATCTGTTTCCACCGCAATGTGATGACCTACGTGTGGAACTGATTAGTGATCTTCACTTACTTTCAATGGGGAATTCTGTATACTGTTCCTTGTGCAGTAACACTTGGGAACACACCTGACAAATGACATAGAAGCCTACTGTGATGAGAAAGCCAAGCAGGAGAAAACAATAACAGCAGGATTGTTAATCCTCTTGTCATCACTTAAAGGTGTCTGCAGCTCATATTTGAGACCATGAAGGACTGAAATTAAGAATGCAAATGAGTAAACAGGGGAAGCTTTCCCAAAGGAAAGTTATTTATTCCGAATTATCAATATTTTATCGCTGTCTGCATTCCATATAAAAACTTGGAGGGCGTGTAGGCTCACTGGTGGTTGTTGGATAGTAATTAAAATGGCTGTATTTGTGTTGTAGACATTGCAGCCCCTGATTCCAGCTGTGAAGAAAGAGTCATTAGTTACCTTTTTTCATGTCACTGAATCTTAATGACTTTGTTCACATCCCAACAGCCAAATTATTTTGAAGTATTCTAAAAGAAAAAAAGGGAAAAAGCCGACCAAATTCCAATTTGAGACTGTGGAATTGACTTTTNTGGGGGGGGGGGCAAAAAAAGAAAAACAGAAAAAAAATGTGTGACTACTTTAGTCCACATATTATCTCTTATCCAAGATATTAGAACATTTAAAACAGTCTGATATAGAATTTAGGTGATATCATTAACAATTTGAATAATAATAATAATAATAATAATAATAATAATAATTGATTTACTAACAAAGTCTGTGTGAGGTTTTCCTTGGCAGTCTCTGAAAAGAGCTCATCATGTGTCTTGTCCGTAATTTCCACTCTCTCTTGTCTCTCCTTTCTTGATTATACGTTGCCACCGAAAAAGCAGCATTTTATGCTGGAGCAGATTTGTTCAAATGCCCGTCTCCTCGCACTATTCTATCTTTTCTCTCCCCTCTCTCCTCTTTGTGCTCCAGTCGTTTAACCCCCTCCCCTCTCTCTCTCTCTCTCACAGCCGTGTCTGGGCCTCAGGGACGTAGATCTCGATGCTGTCTGCACTCTCTGTGGCTGAATTCTGTTTGACGGACTGGGCTCTCTTGGCCGCCATTAGCCTCTTGCGGGCCTCCTGCCTCTGCTTATCCGCTGCTTCTCCACTTTTCTCCCGTCCCAGCACTGGCTTACCCTTCCCGGGCTTCTTCGGCACAGGAGGAGCCTGCTTCTGGTTCTCCTGAGACGAAGGTGCAACATTCACAATGAATAATTGTGTGTTTGAACGTAAAACCAATCTGATCAAAGTTCTATGTATAAAAGACACTAATAGCAACTACAAATGTATGTAAGTGAAACAATCATTGGGTCAAAAAGTAAAGCAATTTTGGATGTGTCCAAAATATGTGTTATTCATATTTCACTTTATAACATTCCACTGACTAGAACGACATATATTAACATGACTTTTAATATGATGGTATTGTATATGTGAGTGTCTGTGTGTGACAATACTTCTGTGTGCGCTGGTGTGTGTACAGGCGTATGCTTTACCGGGTACCTGTTTGTCGGGTGAATCTCGGTCTAGCTTCCAGTCGTTGGCTTTGAGATGGTAGAGCTCATCAAACTTGAGGCTGATATCTTCTATTGAGAGCTGCAGTAGATCCCAAAAGCCAGCCAAGTCCTGCGCTGTGGGCCTGGGGTTAGCGTTCACATTCTACAGAGAGAAGGGGAGAGAGAGAAAGAGTGAAGGGATAAGCAGCAATTAAGAAAGACAAAGTTTTGAAAACTGTTAACTGTTATGAAGGACATGACTCCAATCTGTTAGCCGTCCTATCTCATTTGTACACAAGAGGGCGGTGTAGCACTATTAAACATTAGGACAAGCTCTTCATTTTGACAAGGCAATTATGTATTTTTGCTTTTTGTGTGTGCCTATGACATAGGGACAAAAAGGGAAATGGGGGAGAGACAGAGAGAGAGAGAGAGAGAGAGAGACAGAGGCAGAGAAAGAGTGTGTGAGACAGAGGAAGAGAGAGAAAGACTCACCAGATTTTGTTCACACAACCCTCTAAATTGCTGAAACTTCTGAGACATGAGGAGCTGAGCACTGCCTACTGCGCTGCGAACCTTACCCAACACTACACACACACAGGGAGGAGAAAGAAAAAAAAAAAACACTATTAGTAATCCATAGTCTTATGGGACTGCATACGGGTTCACCATAACGCTGTACAAAAAGTCTTTCTTTTATTTCATTTCCAGTCAAAATGGAATCCAGTTAGGTTCATTCTTCAGTGTTTCCACCCTTTGCCTTCATTACAGCTTCCATTCCTTTAAAGAGACTTGGTGGTCTTCCTGTGGTTTGCACTTGCGGATGTTTGTTGCTGAAATGGTATGTTGTGGGCTGGAGGTTAGGAAACTGGCTGTGTAACCAAAGGGGCGCCGGTTCGATTCCCTGAATCGACAGGACACAAGTGAGAAAGGCACCTAACCCCTGACTGCCCCCGGGCACTGTGGATAGGGCTGCCCACCACTCTGGGCAAAGGTGCTCATTGCCCCTTGTGTGTGTGTGTGTTCACTAGAGTGCGTGTATGTGGGTGTTTTACTTCACGTATGGGTTAAATTCTGAAGTGATTGTACCTGTGCCACTGTAGAATTGTAATACAGTGCTAGATCGTTTAAAGAGTCCATTCTATAAATCCAACATGTCTGCCTGTCAGGGTCAACTCCAGGGCAAATGGATTTTTATCATATCACTGCAATTTGTAGCTACTGTAAACAACAATTTGGATAGATTAATCTCCGCTATATCCCTTTATCTACTGCTGTGGTGGTATTGGTGGAGTCGAGGTGTCACCTCCTTTCAGCGGCATGGCATCTTGTGCCGTCAAGAGTACTGCCTCAAGTTAAACAAAAAACCCTGCCTCTTCTAATGTCAATTGTTTCCCAAATTAAAAGAACATTTTAAATGAAATAATTGGTTAATTGGTTGTTGGTTAACACTTTTCATTATGATCTTATTTCTATTTTATATTTGTACAGGGGAGCTTTGGCTCTGTTCAGTCCGAACTCAGGGTCTGCTGTAATGACCACTTTCACTCTAGTAAAGCCAGGTTTGGGTATGAAAACAGTAAAACCTTCACCCTCTGTCTTATTAAGTAAACCATCTTTTCTCATTCTATTTTTCCATAGCCACTCTACATGGCCCTGTTGCTCTTTCAGTGCGAATCTTGCTCCTTCTATGAGAGGGAAGCTTCTGGTCGCATGTGTTTGCATGCCTCTGTAAGTATTACAATCAGATCACTGTATAATCAAGTTATCCTGATGAAGTTACAGGCTGAATGAAGTGTGCACGCTGCCTTATTTGAGTCTGATTTACTCTCCGGACCTGTTTGAAACACTTCAGAATACCACCAGGGGGGCTGTTGAAGAAATGAATTCTAACTTCAGCCTTTTAATTATTGTAGCAATGGGAGCAATGAGCTACAGTCTTAATGCAGGGGCACATCTAAGCTTTGAGCTTCTGTGTGCATTTTATGAGCGTTAGTCAGTGCAAGTTGGAGCCAGCGTGTGTGAATATGTGCAGTGTGTGTGTGTGCGTGTGTGTGTGCGCGCGTGTGTGTGCCATACCTGGTGTGAGCAGACAGACAGGCGTGTAATCTGAGGAATTATTCTAATCTACTCAGGACCTGATTAAACCACAGATTAGCGCCTCAACAGCAGCTTGAAGTACACACACATACACACATTCTGCAAATGTGTTTGTCCTGGAGATGAACTCTGGGATCAGCCTGCAGCAAATGCATGCCAGTGATGGCTTTCAGTTTTCAAAACTCAGACAGGCCTGAGCTGTTTTAGCCAGTGGCTAATGTACAGACAGACAGACAGACAGACAGACACACACACACACACACACACACACACACACACATAGACCAGCAGTGTAAAGATGCATCAGTGCATCATCATACGTCTGTCTGAAGGTGGTAGTTGAACTGCATTGATTTTGGAATGCTCTAATCCATTCTTATTCATTCTAACAATACTCAATTAAGTAAGTGCTTTCATAAGAGCTAATGTTTTGGGCTAAAATCTTGATGTATTGATTTTATTCATTCTACTATATCCCACTACTGTGTAAATATTTCCTCCAATCACATTTGTGCATTTAGGGCCTATTATGCCAAAACCTTTTGTACCAGTATCAGCTCAACCTGGACACATTCTGCCTATGTGTTATGTACAAAACTGGTGCATGAGCCTAAACGCCCAGTTTATGGCTCATATGCATGGAGAAACTGTGGAGGAATGTGAGGAGGGACTGTGCAAAATGTGGGGGGATCTCACAGTAAATAGGGAGGAATGTTGGAAGTGTGACTGATTACATATTTCACTTGTTGTGAGTACCTTCTTATGGCCAGTTTAGCATGAATTTATCTTTGTCTTTGAAAACTAGACACTAGATATTTGCAGTCGTGCCCCAAAGGTGTGTTGTTGGGAAATGACCTATAACAACGTCAAAACATCCCCAAATTCCTTCCCAAAGTTCGCAAGGCCCTGACGATAGTGGTGAGGACAGCGGAATCCATCATAGGCAACAAACTCCCAGACTGCCTAAGGAAAATTCATAAGATCAGTTTGGACAGTAGTCTCCTAGCACACGGCCTGTCCACCTTACTGCTATCAGGCAGGAGGTACCGCAGCATCCAGGCCAGAACAAACTGGCTAATGAACAGTTTTTACCCACAAGTTCCTGAACAAGCAGTGAGCCTTTCCCCAATACCACTGCACTCTGACACTTTATTATTATCATTATTAATTTATCATATCACTGCTATGGACAATATCACAGAGTCACTTTATAAGAACATGCATAAATGTCCTGACATGTGGTGCAAATGACAAATAAACCTGAAACTTGAACTGAAACTTGTTTGTAGGCAGTCCTGTGCACAATCTGCAGGACTAGCTACAGCCATGCGTGGCTGTAAAGGGGTAGTCGATGACCAGTACCCTCCTGAAATCTGACTGACCACCCCAGATGCCACTGTGGCTTCTCCCTCCCCTTTGGGTGGGTACTGCAGCTTAAAGAGGAGAGTTTTTGCTATCGGCAGAACAACCCAGTTGCTCCACCTCCACACCCACAAAAAAGTGAGAGAAATTTTGTTTTCCACTGTATGGACCCTCTTACCCTCCTCAGACAGCTGATGCTCTTTGGTCTCCTCTTCCATCTGTTTGCACCATCCCTCCATCCGTCCAGTCTCCGCCTGCAGAAGCTTCAGGAACCAGTGACCATCCCGTCGACATGCTGACATCCCGCCTGATGACGTCTGGACGGGGCCTCCGTTCCCCGTCCCGTTCCCACTCTCCAACCAGGGGTCAGGTGGGGGTAGTGAGGAGGGGTCGAGGGCGGGGTCTAAACTCTCTGAGAAAGAAGAAGAACTACTCCTCGTCGTTGAGCGGTTGGTCAGGAGCTGCCGGGAGGGGCCGCTGGTCGTGACAACATCGTCGTCGTGGCTGCCATTGTCAAGGGAGAGTTGTGTGGAGAAGTCCACTGATTGGCTAGAGCTGTTGACCATGACTTTCTTCTCGGCGGGTCTGGAAGTGTTGTTGGACGTGACGGTGGTGACAGAAGTAAGCGAGAGATCTTGTGTATCTGAGTCAGTTTCCTGCTTAGAGGCCATACTACTGGAGCGGCTGAGTCTGCATATACACAGAAACAGAAACCAAAAATGAGTAGAACATTAACCTGGAGAAGCCTCAGTTACCAACAAAAGCATGCTGTGATTTTATATGAAGTATCAATATCAATACAAAAGGCTATTAATGTACAATCTTGGTTTGAAGACAGAAAACCAGCTTTACATTTTCCCATGTTTCTGTCATTGTTTGACTTTGAAAAAAACGTTATAAACTTAAACTTGGCGATGCAAAATGTAAACTGAATTTCAATGTGAATACGAAGGTAAAAGTTTGACTAGCCACGTATTTATGTAACCATGCAGTGCTGTTTAAATAATTATGTAATACATATTAAATGTACAGCAAAATAACAATAAGCTTTAGGCGTACAGACTTTTTTGGCAGGTAGAAGCCTTATTTTGCCACAGAAGATAAAACTGTTTTGCCCCATGACTGACATTATAATAATAAGAACTCTAGATTCCAAGGGCTAAATCAAGCTGCCATAATGAACAGTAATGGCTATGCTACTAGAGAATCAAAGGTTCAGCTCTAGCAATGCAAAGTATCATATTCAGTCTTGACAGGCAGGTTCTAGCCAAAGTGCTGCATCAAAGAAAAGTATGATTAGCACTTGACCTTGGCTTCTGTCTTATGTGTCCCTGATATAAAACCTACACATACAACAGGAAACACAGCAAAGTGAAATCCTGACTAAAGAAGTGCTGAATGTGTGCTGGATCTACTGTTACACCACACAGAGAGACAGAGAAACAGCAGCAGATTCAAGCGGGAGGACGTTGACAGGAAATGCAGTGCAAACCTGTGATATGATTATGTCATACATGGCTATCTTTACTGGCAATGCTTGACAGCATGTTTTATCTGTGGAGGTTTTCTCATCTGTTTTAGACGTCTTACACTAAATCTGTGCACCTACACACATACTATATAAACAAAAACAGTAGTACAACCTGTTATGATATAGATGACAGCTTCATTTGCTTATGGAAGGATATTAATAAAACCAGCTGGTACTGTATGACAGGAAACAGGAAGAGGAAAACAGCAAGACAGCTAACAGGGAGGAAATACTCACGTCCAGCCGTCCTCCACTTGCACTCCGATCGACTGGAATCTGGCCAACGGCGGCGTCTCCACTCGGTTCTGGATTTCCTGGATGCAGTCCACCTAGCATTTAACCAGAGGACTGAGCTGAGGAACCTTCATTTAATGTAATACTGACTTTGTCAGGAGAAAGCAATACAACCACATGTTAAAAGGCACCCTGCATGCACAAACACAAGGCAGTAATCAGGTATAGGAGTGCTAATAGCCTTTTTACAATGTTAGGTCAAATATCCAGTCTTGGCAGGCTAGTTCTGCTGACTTCAGTGGTTTTCCTGTGCTAACATGCTTGCTCAACTCATCAGGTGATTATCAAGACCTTCATGAACTCAATCAAATAAGCTGTGCTTCTGTGCTAAGCTGTGCAGTGCTGTAGCTTAGAGCTGGGAAAACATCTGGGCTGCACTATGGTCCACTGTGGCTGAAGTCTGACACCCCTGCCATACACATAACGTATTTGCTCAAGGAGCTTTAAATGACGTGCTGGGAAAGATAGCTGAAGGGCTAAATGTTTTGCTTTGAAACTGCTTGCTTTTGCTTCAGACCCTGAATGGCTGAGTTCAGTCTAAGACTTGCTCAAAGCCATATGATTAAACCTAGATAATCTACGGCAGTGTTAGTGTAGTGTAGATAGATTAGTGGTAGATATTTAATGAGGTATGAAATATTGGTCCAATCCTAAATATAGACTGGGCACGCTCTGTCCGAGATCACAGCAGCAAGCCTGAATCCGACTGCAGCCCAGAAAAATTCTGTCCTGATCCGAAACAACACCAACCAGAGACTGATGAAGCTTTGCATTCCAACTTTATACAGTGCATACTCATCCCAGCCTCATGGGAGTCAGACCCAACGTGTTGTGACTTCGCTGTGCCAGATTACAAACAGCTGAAGGTAATAGGTGATCGGCCTGAGCTTTCCACCTACCTGTATTCCTATGGAGGATAGTTTTCGGCGGGGTACAGGCTCTGTCCTGGGCTCGTCTGCTGTGAGAGCGCCCCCCTTCACCTGGTCATTGTGGGTCTCTCGAAGGGGCTCTGGAGAAACCACAACAGCCGCAGGGATCTGCGGCTCACGGGGAGTGGCCACAGGCAGCTGCGGCCGCGAGCCTTTGGCCAAGCTGTTGGCCCGTGTACTGTCGAGGCTGTCCGAGGAGTTACTGTGGCCCGACTGGCTGTTGACCTCGCTCTTGCGGTCGTGGTTGTCGAGGTAACCGTCCTGGGCTGACTCGGTGCTGCTCTGCACAGTGACGGAGATGAAGGGTTTGGAGGTGGTCCGAGGGGGCACTGGGGGTGGAGCTACCTTCTTACATGTGGTTATACACGTTGAGACTGCAGAGAGGGGCAGAAGAAGGAAACAGATCAGTCCAGCATCCACATACATCTAATAACATCTAGAGCCCTATTCAAGCAGGATTCATATCAGCTTTGAGACACTGTAATTTAGCTGATTACAGATGTCTGTAGTTTTCGTCTGACAAGCAACAGACCCCGAGCTCCCTTAGTAACAGTAGCCCTGCTCCTACTGACTTAACCACTTATGGCAACTGTAACTTATTATCCTCATTTTCAAGATTCTATATTTTATTTTGGGGGTCTACTAGAATAGATTTACATACTTCAGAGTGCTAAAAACTCATACTGTACATCTGTATTCACGCTCTGTCTGAAACACTCTGTTTGAACTCCTGTGTCTTCAAGCATAGCCTCCTGATAACCCATGTTGGGGAACTGTATCATAAACTGATGTCACCGTGTAACAGAGAGTAGGGCTGGAATTCCAACAATGCTTTTCTGGCAGCTGAGAAAAGTGGTGTCTGTGGGAGAGTTTCTTCCTCTACATGCACAAAAAGGTACATAGTACAGAAAAAGGCAAAGACAGAAAAGCATAATAGCTGCTGTTAACAGTAACAGAGAAGTTTTAATTTAAAATCACATGAGCCAAAGACAATTTTTTAAATACCAAGATGTAGGGTATTAATTAAACGCAGAGTTAAAGAGATGCATTTTTAAATGCTTCTTAAAAGTGTGCACTGAGATTGACTGTTAGAATTGAGTTCCACAAGTATAATAACTGAGTATAATAAGAGTCTCCCCACGTTCTCTGTATTTAACAGAAGGTGTTTGCCGACAGCCAGTATCTGCAGATCCAAGATCATGAGTTGGAACATAAACTGGGAGACATTCTGTGATGTAAGCTGGTGTTAGGTTATTTAGAGCTTTAAAGACCAGTAGCAGAACTTTAAAGTCTGTTCTAAAAGATACGGGAAGCCAGTGCACTTCATTTCAAATAGCAGTGATGTGAGTTCTCTGTTTTGCTTTATAGAGGATGGATTGTTTTCTTAGGAAGCCCAGTAAGAAGAGCATTACAGTGATCAACTCTGCTTGTGACAAATGCATGAACAAGTTTCTCCGCCTCGCTCTGAGATAGGAAAGGCTGAATTTTAGCGATCTTTCTAAAATGATGAAAAGCTACTTTGGTGACTGCATTTGCATGCGGAATAAAACAGAGCTCAGAGCTCTAACATCACAACAGCAACTTTAAGTAGTCAAATTCCGCTACTTTATTTGAGTAAAACTTTGGATTAGATTACAGATTACATAGTTTAACAGGTAATCAGTAATCTGTACTGGAAGTAACCCTCCCACATCCAGCTAATCGGCCTGTCAGATCTCTTACAGATTACATTACAGTATCTCCTGTGGTAAAACTGAGGTTAGCGGCTCCCAATCCTGATCCTACAGTACTCCAGATGTACATATATCCTACAGTACTTTAGATATACATATTTATTCTTGCTGTAACACACCTGGTTTAACTAGTAAGATCATTTATAAACCCTTTCTTAGTTGATTTGGGTGTGTTAGAACATGCAGAACACTACAACATGCAGGAACAAGGTTTCTTCAGACCAGGATTTGCAACCACCTGATCTAATAACACAGAAATGATTACGTGAAAGCTGGAACAATGGCTACCACAGAAGCATTTGGGGACGCAGTCTTTGGCACTGTAGAGATGACTGCAAACCGACAGATACAGCTTCCAGATGTTATTTACTAACATGGTGTCTCCATGTGGCCGTCAAGCTAAGGCATGCAATTAGCTGTAATGTGATTTCAGGCCTCCAGAAAATGTAGAACACAGTTGACTAACAGCAAGTATTTACAGTTATCTGGGTGCTTCTTAGAAAGAGGATGCTGGAGACAAAGATCCATTCAGCCCACACCACAAAGCATTCTGGGATAGAATGTCAGTGGGCAGAAACACAGGAAATGAAGTCAGTGCAGTCCATTCAGTGGCTCTAATGTTCCTCTGATAACTTTATTACAACCAGCAGCCAAAGATCTTGCTCTCCACTCTTTCTCTTCTCTCTCACTTCCTTACTCTATCCATCTTATTTTCTCTCTTTCTCCATCTCTCCCTCCATATGCATACACTATGTCCTGTTCTCCATGCCTATCTCTATCCATTATAAACCCATTAGTTTAACTGCTGACTTGTATGTGCATAAAATCGATCTGTATGTGCACAACTTAACTTGCCGTGGGTCATCAAACCAGCAGAACCGATGCGTGTTTGAGATACGCACCGGACAAAAGGCTTGAACAGCCGCATGCTGAGTGTTTACAAGAGCATCCATTATATTCATGATGAAGTGGACCTCACACAGTCTGTGATGAAGCACTGTTCCAGCACTAAGAGGGGTTTATACAGTCTCTTTTGGTCTCTTTTAAATGAGGCTTCAACATTGTGTATATAATGGACTTAGAAGTGATCGTGTCTCAGCATAAGCATGCATTCGCACATAACTTGCTCAGGCAAGTATCCTTGAAGACAGTGAATTCAGTGAAGATCGGCAGCTTGTGCTCCAAATGTGTAACTGTCAATCAGCCAAATCTATTATTTTGAATTTAGTTGATCTGTGTAGCAATTATATGACAAGCATTAGTAATGTCATAGCATGGACGCTCTGTTTTAATGCTGCCTCTAAACCTGCAGTACCAGTCAAAAGTTTAGGCTATTCATAGAAGGTTTCGTAATTTCCAGCTTAATGCTTTGCTTTAGAATAAAAGTGGAGACATCAACTATAAAATAACACTCATGGAATTATAGAGTCCACCTTAAAAACCTCCACTTCACAGGAGGATAACAAAGCTTTCTGAACATGCAATAACAAGATTTTTGGAGCAATTTTGGACCAGTTCTATTGGTCTGTAAATTCAACCGAATTCAATTCAACTTTATTGTCATCATAGCAATACAGGGTTGTACAGTATAACGAAACACAGTCAGACTCCTTCTCCAGTACAGTTATTAAAAATATATACAGTTATTAAGAATATATGAGAGTTATAGAGGATGGATTGTTTTCTTAGGAAGCCCAGTAAGAAGAGCATTACAGTGATCAACTCTGCTTGTAACAAACCCACAAACTTTTTTCACTGCATCACTCTGAGATAGAAAAGGCCAAACTTAGCAATATTACCAAATGATAAAATGCTAGCAATGATGACAGAGCTCTAAGATCACAACAGCAACTTTAAGTAGTCAATTTATGCTAATTTATTTGAGTGATGCTTTGGCGTAGATAACAGATTACATAGTAAACATTTTTTGCACAATAACATATATGTTACGAGGTGGCAATATGGCAAAATATGATATCCTCTTGTCAATCATGTTAAAGGTCCTGCTCCCAGGTAGGCTGGGATAGCCAATGAAAGGAAGAGTACATGCAATGGTGGCTGAAACTCTTGGCAAGCAACCGTTATAATGCTGCTGCCCACTCTCAGCAATAATGCATGTTTGGCAGCACACCACAGACAGGATATAAATAGAATAGAATATAAATAGAATAGAAGAGTTAACACTGGCATTGGTTTGGAGAGTAAGGGGATGAAATTTGTGCACTTGCAGCATTGGTAAGGATTAAAAGGGGAGGAGGTGGGACTGTGTTGCCCCCTATTGTTTGCAGTACGAATTTGGCAGGTTTCATTCAGCACACACAGTATGAGCTTTAGGTTGAAAAAAAGCTAAACTGGCTATAATGAAATCAGAATCAGTCATAGCAGTTCAAAACTACTGCATCTCTAAAGATAATAAAGATACTGAGTTTTGAATTAAGGCAGTCTAGTAGTTTAAAACATTCCCTGATAATCCTAGAAGGCAGTTTATATTTAAATACATTTGTCTGCTTATGCTTTCAACAGATAAAAGTAAACTGAAATGAAAAACCGCAACATGTCATATCCTGAAACGTGTGTGTTGCTGCACCCCATTATAATCTGGAACTGGAGGAGAGATTGCTTTGCAGAAAATTGGCCGTTTTGGCACGCGGTGGGGATCCATAGTTTGGCCTTTGACTGAGAGCGTCTCTCACTGCGTGTGTGCGAGCTGCCAATGTTTATGGTAGTCGAGCACTCTGACGCAAATTCACTCCACTGCTCCCCTTTTTCCAACACCGCTGTTGTTTTTCCAGCCCTTATGAGGTCTCAGTAGGTGGGTGAGTGTCCAGCGTCTGTGTGTGTGTTTGTGTGTGAGTAAGAGAGACAGAGAGACAAAAGAGGGGTACAGAGAGAAAAAGAGAGAGAGACAGATAGATAGAGAGAGGGAGAATAAAATACAGACAGAAAGCAGGAGACAGAGGAGAAAGAGACAGACAGAGATAGAGAGAGACAGACATGGACAGACACAAGAAAGATACAGTGAGAGAGAGACAGAGTGAGAGAGGCACACAGTGCGAAGGAGGCAGAGACAGTGAGAGAGAGAGAGACACAACAAGAGGCAGACAGGCAGCGAGAAAGAGAGAGAGCAAGAAAGAGAGGATTTATGATTGTGCAGGCGAGTTTGTGGGTTAGTGGGTGCAAGTGGGGGTGTCTGCCGAGGTGTTTGTTACGGCAAGAGAAATGTGGGCTTGTGTGTTTATGTGTGTGTGTGTGTGTGTGTCCTGTGTGTGTATGTGTCAGCATGAGGTGACACAGGCATATTTTGGGGGATTTGGGTGGAGCTGGCAGATGGCCGACTGGGAATCAGAAGGAAACGATGGCAGAGGGACCACAGGAATCTCACCACATGGTGTGTGTGTGTGTATGTGTGTGTTTGTTTTGCTTTCTGTATGTTGTGCAGACAGAGCTGGAGTTTAGGTTTGGTTTTTGTACCACACTAAAGTTCATCTTACAAATTGCTCCTTTAAAGAGAAAATAATGTGGCTATTAGAATGTACCGGAAATGTGCTGGTGTGCTTGATGTGTTCATTCAGCACACACAAGTTGAGCTTTTGGTTTTAAACTGGCTGTAAAGAAACCAGAATCAGTTGTAACGGTTCAAGAGGGCAAAAGATGAAGTGGAGTGAAGTTAGTTTAGGTTTTGTTTTCGTTCTACACTGAAGTTAAATGACAATTTTTCATCATTCCTGTACATCAGTGTGTGTTTCAACATACTCCATGCCTGAAACAGAAACACAGTCTTTATGTAGGATTTGGGGATTTGGAGACCTCTCTGGTGGAAATGTGTAAGTGCAGAAGAACAATTTGTAACGTCAGTTGTTCCTTTGAAACCCACTTCCAAATGGATGAATCTGATGTTTGCGAGCACATTAAAAGAGTATTCAAAGAGAACTAGGTCAAAACCTGTTCAAGGACGTGTCTTCTGAGTATGTACGTGAATTACCTGCTATTGTCATCATATCTTCATAAGTGTAATGTTGATCTTGCATTTGAGGCCCAAACATTGAGCCAGACCTTCTTTTTACCTGTGTGTGTGACTTTAGCACATGAAGACATATGACATGGCCTGAAAAATTCTTCAAATCAGATTCGACTTTTTTCAGGCTGTACAGGGCGGCTCACAGCAGCACACATGCGCAATTTCAGTCTGTTTTTTTTTCCAGATTTTGGAATGCTACTTCCACCATTCCGACAACACTGTATGGTTAAAGCCTAAGCTGTATTTACTGTCCTGTTTCCCTTTGGTCCCACAGCACATTTTCAAACTGTACATCCTCACTGCTGACCGCTGCACAAATCCTCTACAAACATGTGAGAGAGACAGAGGTAAACAAGCAACAGTGGTGATGCTGAATTTGATCCACGTGCAGTGTTGTTGTGGATACTTCACAGAAAAAGCACATAGTCATGAACTTCCATTCAAATCTGTGCTATAGTGCAAACTGTGATGGGACCGCATGTCAAATCCGTTGAAAGCACTTACATTAACACAATCTCAGGACTATCCTTTCATTCTGTTTAAAGATTCCTCCAGTCAAGGTGACTGATTCTCCACATGTCTGGATACAGAGGACAGTTTAAATACCATCCTTATGACACAGACACAGACACAGTCCTAATGGCCCCCACCTTTAACTAACACTGCACCACTGCATACTTGTCTGAGTTAGCAAGACAAATGTAGGGTTGTCCTGTTTCATTCTCTAAGAACTCCAGGATCATCTGGTTCCTACATTTCTTCCCAACCATAAGAGATACAGAACGGTATTGTAATCACATAAGTATTGTAAAATGATCAGCATTGGACACGAGTTCAGGTTTAACTAATATTTCCAAACTGATTTTAAAGAAGCATTACTGTGCTGAAATGTCAACATCTTATTCATGTTCTTTCAATCTTACCGCCTTTGCAAGTCTAGAAAAATGAATGTTTTATTTTCCCATCACCCTAATCCAGATACAGTATATGCAGTCCCAATGTCTATATTTCACAAATTTTCTAGTTTCAAGAGCTGAAATTTTAATGCCAGCCCTTACTAGCAACACTGTTTGCTTAGGTTCTACATTTGGAAATGTAACCTAATAACATGGAGCATGTGAACTGTTTAAAAAGCATGTGAACTAATTAAAAGCACCAAACGCCCACACTCGGCATTCAAGCCTCGTGGCCTAAATAACAGGCCCAGATGTGAACTTAAAGAAAATATGAATAATTAAATTCACAGTCACAATATTTGTAAGGAAAATAGCAGCTAGGTATTTTCCCCAAAATAATCCAGCTCTAGTAGATCATAAAAAATCCTGTCATGCAATGGCAGAAATACAACATTTTCACAATACACTGTATATGTCACAATATTTTAGACATCTGATCTATTAGAATAGATAAAATAGAACCTACATGATAAATACGTTCTAAACTGTGAACACAATTATTTGTATTCAGTATTTAGCTACTGTTATGGACGGAATCCAGTTAAATGGGGGGGGAAATGCCATCTTTATAATGAAACATGCAGTTGGTCAGTGTTCTGCAAGTACTGATGATAAACACAATATGTTCAGAAAAGCAAATTGTATTGTATTGTGACATAATTTATCACAATAACGATAAAAACCTTCATACTGTCCAGCCCTAGGTGTGTCCCTACTAATCGTTGGCTATATGGAATCATGGCAGTACAGCTTTCATCTGTTTTTTACTGTAACTTTCTTTCCTAAACCAAATTTGGGTTCAGGTTTCTGAATCAGTTACACAGTAGGCGAAAGGGGGATTCCATTCTACAGCACACAGGCTGGTGTCAGTGTGAGTCAGCTGAGTCTACACTGGTGTGGTGTTACTCCCCTGTCTGGAGACAGCTTACAGCCTCATGACTAACTTCATATGATTAATGATACCTCCTTTGTTGATGAGCGACCAGGCCCCAGCCAAGCTTGGACAGAATTCAGCGGTTTAATAATCATCTCTCAACGGATTGTGTAAGACTAGAAATGAGTTAAAGCCCAGAAGGGCGAATCAAAATATGCGGTTAACTGGCTTTCCTCAGTGGCAAGTATCTCAGCAAGCCTTTCTCTCATGCTCTTACCCTTCATAATGCCGAGCTGGCTTCCAAACCCAATTATATTTTCATATGGGTGATTCATATTAATCCCTGACTAGATGCGAGTTGAACCAGGAACTATTTGCCGATTTCAGATTAGTGTGTGCTTTTTACAATGACTCATGCTAGGATCTGGCAAAGAAAGGCTGGTGTTAGAGCAGCTCTTGCAAGGTTTAGCCTTTATTATCAGTGATGACTGGTTCTGTTGTTTCACCTAGAGATTTGTGAGTTTGGCTGTTCATGTGAAGTAACAGCCTTCAAAATTCCTCTTTTATGCAGATTCAGCACGTAGCGTGGATACCATGGGATAACATGCTGCCTGAAGCAGTGCCCTACCCAAATACTCGGTTCCACAACCACAAGCTTACAGCACCAGTGATGAAACATGAATATGCTTGACATAATTGTCAAAACTTGGTCAAAAATGATGACGATGACATCTGTAATATAACAAGCTAACTTCTGTTAGCACTACGATGGAACATTAGAGGTATGCAAACGACAATTTCCATTTAGCTTGTAGAAGACATTCCATGTTTTATCTGAAACATTTGACATGTTTCACTTCTTAGGAGTTTTACAGTGACTCTGAATAAGTCTGGATCCTGGCATAGAGCTGCTGCTGTTTTCCATTTCCAGCACCTAACTGAAACACATTAAAGGGGGTCTGCTTATTTTCAAAGTTCAATATTTTATTTTTGGGCTCTACTAGATTTACACGCTTCAATTTTTCCAGAACACAATCTTTTTCTCAAACTGGGGAGCTTGCTTGGCTGGTTCAGTAATATAACCTTTTTGCTTCCCATCGAAACTTGAGAATGAAATGAGAGTATTACTACAATGCTTGCAGAGTTCAAATGCAACAACCATGATAATTACATTAAACAAAAAGATGAACTTAAAATGAAGTCATGTATTTTTATAATTTCACAGAAATCATTAGGTGGTCTCGGAAGGCCTAAAAGGCCCTGAAAGTCCCCGCTATAAAGCACATAACACTTCACAACACATTCAGTATTTCTAATTTGGGTGGTCCACCTTAATAGTTAATGCTTTGTAGTTAATAAGAATCTTAGTCAAATTTTATGAATGGCAAAGGGAGCCATAAAGTAACACAGCCACTCAAGAAGACACTGAGGATCAGACAGCTTTGAAGTCAGTCTTCAAACACACACACACACACACACACACACACACACAAACGGCTCCCTGTTTTCACTTGGACAAGTATGTCGCAAGTGCGACTTGAGATAATGCTCATTAGTGGTTTGGAGGGGTCACTTCTGGGCCACTGTGTTGAACACTATGTTTGAAACAGCACATTCTAAACAGGAATCAACACAGAGGAGAGGAAGTAGGAAGCAGGCTACACATAATAGGAAGGAAAACCTCTGCAGCTGTTCGCCATGGCTTCATGGCACCACCACACAAACGCTTAGTGGATATCATTATTTTTTGTTCCAAACAACCTAAACATCAGGAGAAAAAACTGAATGAGCCCATTAAATAGATACAAACATACAACAACCTCCTGCACAAATGATCGATTCTGTTTGACAGATCGTTGTCTCAGCTCCGTCTATTTTAGTCAAGCAGTATAATGCTGAGGTAGTAAAAGCATTTTGCATGCTGTTCCATTTTTACAGACCTCGTATCCTGGCCACCTATACAGAAAAGATGCTATTGGACAATAACAAGCAGATTCAAAGCAAAAAAACAAAACAAACAAACAAAAAAAACCCGATCACAGACACAAATAGTGGCATAGTTCTAAAAGTTGTAAACAGCTGAGATGTGAGTCTTGGGCTATGTAAAGTGGCCGGGTAGTTTCTGTCCTCAACTCCATTGGAATGTGTAGTTGCTGAAAAGCTGCCTACTATTGAAACAGTGCTAACCTGAGATGTATTTGAGATTAGCTAAGGTGTGCAAACAGAAACTCGATCCTTGTGCAGATTGGATCTCTTTCTTGTGCTCTACGAGGGCCTGTGCTCAAAGAATGCTTAACTGGGGCTCGTTACAGTTTACTCACAGCCACAAAACACTGGCCTATCAGCTTTCGAGATATATAGGCTGCGAAGACCTAACCCAAAAGTGTTCAAAAGACATAGGTCATGCCATCCACCCCTCAATTCATACAATGACCTAATGTTTCCTGTCCAGCTGCGGGTTCAGAAATTCAGCCAGTGTTGGTAAAACAGCCATGACAGCAGAGCTAGCAGTGTCTTCAGTGGCACTTCTGTTTCAGAAGATATCAATCTGTTATTTCTGCCAGCTAGAAAGAATGAATTTGGTAGAAAGAGGAACAGGTAGACTGTTTTGACAGGAGAAGACTGGTCTCCAACAGGCCAAAATATTACCCGAGTTGCCCACATACACGCATGCCGAAGGGTTGTTGACGGCCTTGCTGATTGTAGCCTGAGTGATGAGACAGGGAGGTGTTGGAATGCGAATGGCAGTCATGCTGCTAAAATGCAGCTGCTCTCTTTGGAATGAGCCTAGATCTTAACACCCGATCTCCCACCACACACACACCTACTCTCTACTGAATGCTGAGAGCTTATGTAGTTTAGATTATCATTATCAAATGACAACGAGCAAGGCCTCATCTAGCTGTCCCTCAACCACACGGTCAGCAAAGCCAAGTTCTACTATTCATATGATATCTAAGATACTACACTGCTAAAATCCCAGAAGCACAGTTACAGCCACCACTCAAAACAAAAACCTCTCTCTATACTCCAGGAAGGTTTTAAACAGGTTTCTATGGAGTGATGTCACAGAAAAAAATGCTTTTGGTTCTCTTAAGAGCCTCAGTGAGTGGTTCTGTTTTGGTTCTCTTAAGAAATCTCAATTTTAGTCCAGGGGTTTTCCGCCCTAAGGGCCCACCTGATAATAACTACAAAGCAAAAAGCGGCCCACCAGAAAACTACAATCAGTTTTTATAAATACAGCTTCTCCAAGAACTTTGTTTAAAGAACAATTATGGTGTGCCTAAAATCAAACAAGGGGGCCGTAAAAACAACCCCAAGAAACCTCTCCTTCAGTGGCTTGCCAGCGGCTATTTTGGCTGAAACTGAAGATGTTAAATTAGTCTGCTTTTGGAATGTTTTTATTTGTATGCGTGTACATTAATATACATAACATTTATATTAATATATTTAATACAAACTACTGCCTCCACCTGAGTACAGGCCCACGGACCACAAGACGGTGCTTCATGGCCCATTGGTAGTCCGCAGCCCACAGGTTGAGGAACCTTGGTGTTCATGTGTATGCACAAAGTACATGCATGCAAAAAAGATGGAATTTAGTGGAATTTGGCACAGCACTGTCTAAAATAGTGGCCTGCACTGTTCAGCTACACAATCAGCTAGCCTTGTCGTTCCAGTACTAAACTAAAGATCTGGACACCAAGCATGTCTCAGCTGATCGACTACATCTGGTGCAAATGGAAAACTGTGTAAATTTGACTTTTTCACCAAACCATTCCTGTGCAGACCCCCCCCAAATAATCAAGGATCCACACACTTCAAAGGCTTTTCCTACGAGCCAAGAGCAGTTTAGGAAGCTTTAAAAATGTAGATGATTTCCAGTCATCAAATAAAGCATTCAGAAAGAGAACTGACTGGCTACAAATAGCTAGAGCACCAAGGACTTCTAGTCCACAATGAAAAAGTGGCTTACAGCAGAAAAGGTTGGACAGTGTCACTGCCAAAATGTCATGGGTAGTCAGATCCATACAGACTCAGCTCATTCCATGATCTCCTTTCATCCACATCTTGGCTCAGCGCGAGCTCTCGTCATCCTCTTTAGTTTTCTGTAATCTCCTCTATGGAACATGTAACTGTGGATTAGCTTTGAGCCACTGGACTGCAGAGCATACGGCAGAAGCAGAAGAGGTTCTCTTGGTGCCTGCTTAATGGGTCAGTGTTAGAGCTGGAAAGCCAAGTCAAGACCACAGACACAAGCAGAGAAAGCCAACTGTGAGATGAAATTAAGACAGTGGAGGTTGAGTTTCATATGTATGTGCACACATGCGTACACACCCACACGATGTCTCAGGGAAGGAATGTGTCATCATTACACTGATGAGTGTGAACATGATGATGAAATTTGTGACCAAGAGTGAGAAAGAGCGAGAGGAACAGAGAATTAAAGACCTACTGGCATGTGATGCTTCAGGCACTGGACAATGTCATGTCCTCCAAATAACCCTTAACAGAAACATCAGTAATAGACGGAGGAAGGGGAAATCTGACGATTTGACTGGGGAGCTTAAACAACTTGATGTAAAGCAGTGATATATATCTCAACAACCTTTAGATGTCTGTTCATCTGCCTAGATAACTGTTCAAGACCAAATATAAACTAAGAACAACAATCCAGAACAGAAGTTTTATGATGACAATAGTATTAGAGCAAACCTACAATACTGACACCATATTTACAGCCACCACTCCATGAATCAGCCAAGATCCACAGATTTGTGGGATAATGTCAATGTCACACTTTATTCGATAGATGTTATTTAAATATCCAACTGACTTTTCATTTAAGAATTTCAAATCCGAATTTGGCTCATTACTCAAACAGCTAATAATGCTATTTAAATTACAACTTTGGCTAATAGAACTGGTAGTGTGGTAGTGTGTTTCATTTAGCCTGCACGAGGTGAGCTCTGGTTTTTAAAAAGACTAATAAAACCATTTTTAAAAATCTCATTTGGCTCTAAAACCTGTAACACAACCACATCCCTATTCTCTAAAAACGAAATGGGGCAAAAAAAAAAAGGTTTATATAGTATATATAAAAGGTTCTATGTCTTGTAACAATGGTGAAAACCTTTAAGTACCATATGTAAGTATAAAAGAATCACTTTAAGTTCCTTAAAGTAAAAGCCCCTTAAACAGAAATGTTCTTAAAAGAGTCATGTTTATAAATGAGATCTGCTCGTGTGAAGAGCATTGTTAAAGTTTAAAGAACCTTCACATAAATTAAAGGTTTTATAGCAACTAAAGGCACATCCAAGCCAAATGCCATTTAGGGACGTTGGTTTTTAAGAGTGTAGGCTATTACATCTCTCACATCCAGGAAATAAAGGCTACAAAACATGCTGAGAGAACAGTTACCAAGTTAAACCACTGCAGAGCGACTGCAGGACATCAGATATTCATGGAACCTTGCATTCAGTGCAAGAAGTTCCAGTAATGTGCAGCATCTTTTATCCAATGTAGGTCTGAAATGTGGATTGTAAATAATGCATGCCTTCTTTAGTGCCCTGAGCAGAAGGCTTTCCAAACTCAGTTTCCATCTACAGAGGCAAGCAGAAAACGGGCTTAGATTCTGCCAATTACTGCTTGCAGATACGCTTTCATGGTGAGGGTTGACCTTTTGACCTAAAGTGAACTCCAATTTGTACCATGGGAAAGGACTATGACTGCTATGACTGCCAGTTCTCTTTCATCCAGGACATGCAATTTGGCAGCTGAAGATAGTCTAATCATTATCATCAGCCAGCCCAAACTCAGATGTGGGCCCTAATACACCAAACTTAAGCCTGCAACAGACCTGCACGGAATGCACTGAGTCAAAGAAGATCTGATACTGTGAGATGTTGTCATTGAATCGCTGGCTTCAGTACAAGCTTGGGAAGGTTTTATATAGTATCAAAAAAGGTTCTGTGGCTTGTAGGAGTAGTGAAACCCTTTTTGGCTGCTCATAAAACCTTGCTCTGAAAGATTCATATTGTGCTTTGTGTAGCACACCAAAATCAACCCACATTCTCTTCCATAGAGGCTTTCAGTGGGTTATCGCCCTTTATCCAGAGCCAGAAGAGAAGCCATGGGAGAGTGCCATGTCAGCTTTTCTTAATGCTGTTGTTGTTAAATGATGTATGCTGCAAGTAAACAGTCAATAACCATGACAACAGTAGTTTGGTAAACAGAATAAATGAGAGTGCCAGGATGGAGCTCAAGCCAATAAAGAGACCTGCCTCTCATTCCACCTTCTTTCCCTCGTTTCTTTTAGCAGAAGGACTTTTTTTGCTCCTTTCTTACCTTTCATGGATTACGTTATTTCGTCTAGTCTCTCCCTAGCGATGATCCGGGTGAAGTTCTTTACTCATTCTTCCCTCCTTTTCTTTCTCTCAGCCCGCCATCTTAACGAGGGGCTGCTGAGGCTCTGCCAAACGTATCCTGCCCACGAGTCGAAAAACCAAAAAAATGCTGGCACTGTGCCACCCTTGCACGCCCCCTTCCTACGCAAACTACAGCGTCCCTATCTATATCTGACATTAAAAACACCCACACCATCTGCTCAGAAACATAATGGAGCAAAAAGAAATCCTAATTAAATGCTAATCTTTAGCTTGGTCGCTTTGAGTCTATATTTTGTCATGTTAACTTATGCTGCCAGGCATCCAAACGACTCTTAAAAAGGCCAGCATCAGTTCTGAGAAAAAAACAAACGATCTTTGATAATTGCTATCAACTCCCTTACTCCCTTGGTGGAGAGAAAGAGAATCTTAAAAACATCTTACAAAAGTCTAATTTGAGATTAAACTGTGAGATTAGCTTCACAAATGCAAAAACAATAGGCTGTTCCAATATTCAGATCTGTGATGAAAACCAGGCACTAATACAATTTTTACAATTATTAATACAATAATCAGTTGAGATGAATCTGTTCTTCATTCTGTTGCATTCTGATATCAGCGGACTACCTTATTTAAAAGCGTCATAGAACAGAAAACTGCAGAGTGACTATGTGGAGAAATCTACTCCAGGCTGTAAAGGTGATGTCGGCACTTTTCATACCCTCTTCAGCTGAACTGTCAGCGGGCATGATTGATAGTTTTTAAATGAGGCTGAAGTTGCTTCCTATCCGGCAGCTTCTCAATCGCATGTTCTATTCCACTTTAAATGCTACAGCCTTCACAGGACCCAGAATGGCTTAGGTCAAAAGCAGGTGGCTTGTATAAGTAACTAGCATAGTCAATTAAACAGTATGATGACTTAGCTTATTTACATGGAGGTCTGTTTTATTTTCCTGCCTGTGTCGCTTCAGTGTGTCTCATTGTAAACCAGCAAATCAGAGCAGAGCTTTTAAATTATTTATGAGGTCACCAAAAAAGGAAAACCATTTGTTTAATTTTAGGGCCAAATCATAGGCATGTAAAAAAAAAAAAAAAAAACGTATCTGTGCATTTTTTCACCGTGACTAAAGTCACATACCTTCTATGTAGACATAGAGGAATAAATGAATGCTTTCCTGAAACAGAAGTATAGAGAGTAAAGGAGGAGCACTTCTGCTATTCTTAGATATACAGTGAGTACACTTCAGGAGAAGACTGTTTTGGGCAGTGCTGGCTGCCACAGACACACGAATCTTCTCACTTTCCTCGCAGCGTATGCAGTGCGAGGAAAACAGATTTCAGAAGAACAGATTTCAAAATCACATATTTTTTCACCTCCCGCTTCGTTACTGATTTAATAATGTGTTGTAATGGAATTCATTAGGAAAACAACATGCTCTTTGTCCCCCTAAGTAAGGAGCTTTCGCATTCCGAAAGCTGGTTTCAATGATCCTTTTCTTCAATGAACTCTACACATGTTCATTGTGAATGTCTCATTGTTACACTTGTATGCTCCTGTTTGCGGGTACGGGTCCAGATTCTTTAAAGGAAATATGACATCACAAATGCTGTAAACATTAACTGAACCAAACTCACGTTGTCAATGTTCTGTCTGGACTCTTGCCACCTTTGCAGAAATGCTATGACCTTGTATGAACTATAGGCGCCTGTTACACTTCACACGTTATGAAAGATGGTTCATATGAATGCATATTTCTTTGTTGCATTAATGCAAAGTCCAGCTTTAAATCCCTTTTCCTGTGAAGGATCAACAAACCAAGTCCTGTATTCAGTACAGAAGCTCTCTAACACACAGCTGCATAAATGGAGAAGCCACTCAATAATTGAGCAGCTTGAGTTGCGTTCATGCTAAATGCAGCAGAAACACAAAGACCAGGGGAAAGACGGTGAGACAGAGTACCCAAAGGAACAGATTTTTATCCACTGTCAACAAACACAACATGTTATGTGCCCTGTGACAGTGGCTTAAGTGGCAAAGACGGAAAACGGTATGTTACTACTTATTTAAAAACTACACTTTTGATACTGATCTTGTGCATTATAGTGACTTACTTGCTTTCATAACAACACTATTAACCAAAGCCAGAGTGGACGGCCGCAGATCTAACAATGTATAGCCAGGAAAGTAGTCCATGCGGAAACACTTCTGCGAAGCATTCCTGTAGCAATAATAGAAGGGTGTATTGTTTGCTCATAAACAATGAAGGCCCTCGGTTGCCCCAGGGGCGTGATACATACAGACCGCTTGCACACCACACCTACTCGACCTGCTACAAACATGACAACAAAAGAGCTTTTTGTGAAGAAAGCTTTAAAGATTTATAAACCACAAGAAAATACACAACACAGACCAAACAAAAGCCTGCTAAAGCCAACTCTGGAAGTATTGTAGTCTCATTTGCCTGGGGGTTCCTTTAATGTAACCTAATAAAACGTATAGAACTCCAGTTAAAGGTGCCACTCACTTACCCTCTCCGGTTCCTCTTCATTAAAAGGCTGGAGGAATAATGCCAGCAAGGAGTAACAGTGAGGACATAGCACACAGCTCAGTGAGACCTGACAAACTGTAGTAAGAGTGGGCGTGGCTTTTGGAGAAGGCGTAGGGGCGTGACCTCCGGCTCCGTCTCACTCCACCTCATTTAACTCGAGACTTGCACGTGCTCTTGCCAAGTTGCTACCCGGTACTCAGACCTTCTCACAGAGCTTGTTTTATCTTTCATATATATATAATAAAAGAATAAATAGCGATAGCTTAAACATGCTTGCCAAAAGTCGCACACTTAATATTAATACTACTACTAATAATAATAATAATTATTATTATTTATTAATTAATTATTTTAAATAATTTTATTAAATTCATTATTATTATTACTATAAACTGAACTGAGACTACCAGCTACATGGGTTCCACAGCACAAAAACAAATAACTGATACTGGGCTAACACGGATGTAGCCTGTGCATCTGAGGCAATTAGCCTATCTGCAAAACACTAATTCTCTTTCAGGAGAAACAGGTCACGCGCCGGCTACGCCTTCAACCAATCAGCAACGAGGCGTCTGTCTCACAACAAACTGGTGAAACGGTGCGGTTTTATTCCCGTCGCCTTCAAGTCATTCAGAAGTGAGTGAGTAAGACTGGGCTAGGCTCACAGAAAGAGAGGGAGAGGGAGAGAGAAGAAAAGCATGGGCGAGTAGAGCAGCATCCGTGACGAACAGCAGCCGTTAAAAGGAGACCAGCCCACACGAAAACGAGACCATAACACCTTTACGAGACAGACGCGAAAATAAAACAAGAGCTAGTGGATGAAAAAGCAGGGGATTATCTATTTACCTGCTCACGAGCCATCACATCTCTCGATCTCTGCATCCCGTTACAAGCAAATAAATCCCCCTCTTGTTCTGAAGGTGAAACAATAAATAAAAATACTGTCCGAATCCGCTTCACGGTTTTATTTCTCTCTAAATGAACTAAAGCTAAATGTAATTTGTAGTAAGACAGCCAGTGTCGCGGTCCACGTCGCGGAAAGAAAGGATCCGGGGAAACGCCTTCCGTATTGTACATTGGAGTATTGTTTAGGGAAGCGATGGCTCGGAGAGCGCTCATTGGTTAAGGGAGCTGTCAATCACTGAGCTCCGGGCGTTTAATTGGACTAGAAACCGATGGAGATCCACTGACAGCCTATCGTGCAACAGCCTTGGAGTACGGCTTGGCTCCCGCCCCTGTCTGATGAGAGCAGACAGTGGGATTTAGGGAGAGAAAGGAGGAGTGGCAGGATGGAAGGAAAACAGGAATACTCACGTGGGGAGGTACACATTTTTCTGATAGCCAGAGATAGGTGTTCTCTCTATATCTGTTTGTTCTTTTCAAGCTAGATTATCATCACGCCTGGCACAGGCTCAAGGTAAGTGCCATCTGTGTCTCTTTCTCTCTCACGTACACAAACCAGTCAGGAGGAGAGGGATATAGCATACGGATGTTGGCCTGTAAAGAACAAACAGCACCAGTAATGTCCTGTCTGGGTTTTTCATGCGGAATTGTATCAAGTGTCTGATCTGCTTCTCAGATACTATATGTGCCATATGACAGCTGGTCGTAAGAGTACACTAACATATATCAGTCTTAAAGACACAGTAACAAAAAGGGGCTGTAATGTGTTTAACATTTAGTGTGTTATGATACAAAGTTATAAAGCTCATTGTACACACTGGAGGGCAACTCAGTCCCACAGAAACCACTTTCAGCTGTTTTCTCTGTTACAAGGTGGCATCATCTTCTAACCCAGTCCTTACTGCCCACCTATCGACAAGCTTGGCATGCCCCACACATCACCAAGAGAGCTAAAAAACTCAACTTAAACAAATAGGACAGAACCAACGCCAGTGTAAGAGTAGCAGAATTTAGCAAGATGTAGCAGGATGCCACTCTGGCGGTTGATCAATCAGACCTGAGTGGGCGAGCTGACCAATCAGAGCACATTTGGCTGATTGGCTTTAATGGATAAAGAGAAGTTAATAAAATTATGGATCTGGGCCCACAAAAAGTCTGACCCACAAAAAGTCCATCATATCTAATTTACACAAGATGTGAGAAGTGAGTCATCCTTCTCTCATTCAGAGAATGCTGGCCTCAAGGGCTTTTAAACGGATTCAAGATAAAAACTGAAAAAGTTCTCAGAAAAAGCATTTTAGACATAACCTGTTTCCCTTTTATCAAACCTCACTTTGCTCTTACAGTACACATGTTCAGATGTTCATGAAGACCTTGATTTGTGAGATCAGGTGCTATTGATAAGAACTGGAAACAAACCAGCCATCAGATCGGAGTAGGGCTCCCTAGACGTAGACGTGTCAAGCACTGCGCTGGCTACTCACCGGTGCTGGTGCTGTAGGTGCGGACCGTTGTTGCAGTGGGTGGTGGTGAATCTGAATCCACTGATGCTGTGTCGTCATCTTGGGAGCAGCCTGCCTGAATGGCACGGAGGTAACTATGGCTACGGGAACGGAAGCATGTGGGCGTGGGCAAATCCAGAGGCTCCTCGCCCCGCGAGTGAGAGCGTGTGTGCGGGTGTGTATCTCCAAACACAGACTCTGAACAGGACTCGTCTCCATAGCGTTGGTTGATGTCTGAGTCCCGGACCTGGTGGGAAAGAGACACGCTGAACTGAGCTGCTAAGGTAGAGCAGTTTGTATGTGCTGCCAGGCTGGGCAGCACAGAGCAAGGGACACAGTGGTGCATGGTAGTCAGTGGCTGTAAAGTGTCTGCTGAGCACTAACAGTGCAGAGCATGACTGGTTGATGGGGAGGGGCAAATAGCATGCTAAGTAAACAACCCTGACAGGTGACAGAGAGGTGACAAAAGGCTAAACAAGCTGTCAGAACTGATTCTGTGCTTTTTAAGGCCTTAGACTTTAGGCTAATTACTTAGTAGATACTCTGGGTTACTATTAACTACTTCTACTACTACTACTATGTAACTAATATTATTATAATCACTTTTGATATAAAAAATAAGAAAATAAGTTTACTCATCTACAGAAATAAACAAACAAACTTGAATATGTCAAAAAATACAACATATAAATTGTGTCATAACGTTTGCACAGGTCACATTTTATCTTATATCATTGCTGTCCAATGTAAAACCTGTATCTCCATTTTTGTCGATTTTTACTTTATGCATCACTTGATCACATGAGCTGTCTTTTACATTGTGTGAAAACCTCATGATGAATGGACCAACAGGAATGGCCCAAAACTGATTGGAAAAAAGTCTGGTTCAATTTACAAATTACATTTTTACTTACATTAGAAATAAATTAGCCCTCTGTTTTGCCCTCTCCTGTAAAGTTGACATTTTGGAGATGTTGTTTTTCTTTGAACAGTGATGATATATGTAATATGTTAAATACTACAAATAAACAGTGATAGTTCATTAAAATGTACAACCAAATTTGGTTCAACCAGATTTGCCATTTGACCAGATGGCAGTAACCCTAACCTTTGGATACAACTGTATACTGAAAAGTTATGTGCCCCTTATTCCAAAACACTGCCATCCATGATAAACAAATACTGCTAAAAACACAACAATGTGAAACAAGTGAAGCAGAAGACTCTGGTTACATCTCTTAGCCAAACACAGCTGAGAGGAATTCTACATATGACGACATCCACCTGTGCAGAGCAGTTGGTGAGTTCAGTGAAACTGTACCAAATGGACTGAGCTGACTGAGAAAACAAACCCATGCATTAACAGTACAGAAGGGTAGAATTTAATACTGAATGGATCTGTAGCAGCTCATACTGTATGCTCCATACATTCTAGACAAAAGCTGCTTTAAGCTCCCATTGAGTGTCTACTAATAGCTACAGCGGCTTCAAAGATGATGGTTCATATTGTGTTAATGAACAGCCTCCTCTATGTCAGTGTCCAGCATTAGCAGCCAAAGCTATTTCATTCCAGTGGACTTAATTCATTCCAGCAGTGCCCTTATCCCAGAGCTGATTGATCATTTGTCACTCTGGGGTAGTGGTAGGGGAGAAAGAAAAGTGGTGTGAGCTACAAATGAAACTGGCTATTCTCAGAGGCCCATGACAAGCGCTTAGGAATGAGATATTTTCAGTTTGACATAATTTCAGTTCAATTTGACAGAAATGGTCCAGTTCAGAGCCAGTGAATTAACTGGGAAAAAGACAAAAATGATGTAGATAATAAAACCCTTATTAACAGGTCTGCTCTGCTTTCATAGCTATAGACTGTAGAAAACTGTTGAGAGAACTGAAAATATCAAGGAAATGCAATGCATTAAGATTTTTCAGTTTGCAGAAAATCAAACCCCAGTCTGCTGGGTGAAGAGCAGGTGTTACTCACACCATACCAACAGACAAGATAAGGCAAGACAAAAATTTATATATTAGACACTTGTTGAGACACGGCATGTGTTCAGAAGCAATGGCAATAATAAAATCACCCTTCTGATCTTTACACTGCAGTTTGTATAGAATGACGCTTAACACTGCTGGTTTGCTTCCCGGCCCAGGTAAGTATGTCATAATATACCAGTAAACATCTCTGGATCCATCTACTAACGCAACAGTAGTGACATCTGCAACATGGTTACACTGGAAGGTGTTCTGTATAAGAGTGTCTGCTGTAAATGTAATGTGGGATATATTTCCCATAAAGTGCTCTTTATTAGCAGCTTAATGCTGGACAAACAAAGAAGTCTAAATTACCCACATTTACCTAAGTAGGATTAACTACAAAAGCAGCTGTAGAGAAAACTCCTCATTCATCATGTTGGCTTGATATTTTGAAATATATTAAGTTCTATCATATGATCTATCATGCTGTAATTAAATCTGAATGTGCATACAAACTAAGGTAGCAAACTTTCAAAGCAATTCTGTGCTGATTGCGCTCTGAAGTACTCCGTGCACATGCGCAGTAAATCATTTCCATAAGCAGACCGACCTGGCTGATGCAGCTGTTACGTCCCAGCGTGCTGCAACTCTGACTGAAGTCATCATCATCCCAGCGAGGGAACGGCGAACTTCCTGAACCAATACAGTCCAGATTATCCAGACTACGATTACCCGAGAACTCACGCAGAGATGGAAGACAACTGAGAAGAGAAGAGTAAAGAAGAGAAGAGAAGAGAAGAGAAGAGAAGAGAAGAGAAGAGAAGAGAAGAGAAGAGAAGAGAAGAGAGATTCAATTAGAGAACAGGTAACAAATGGAGGAAGAGAAGAAACATAAAAGACCATAAAAGATAGCATGAGAGAAGAGGAGAAAAGAATAAAGAGTAGAGGAAGGGGAGGAGAGAAGGGAAGGGAGAAGAGAAGACAAGATGAGAGAAAATGAGTAAAGAAAAAGAGAACAGAAGAGAATCGAGGAAAGGAGAAAACAAAAGATTAGATTACAGGAGATGATAGAAGAATGGAAGAAGATAAAACACAAGAAGAGAAAAAATAAGGATACCACAAATGAGGACATTAGAAACGAGGAGAAAAGAATAAGAGAAGAGAAGCGAAGAGAGGAGAGGAGAGGAGAGGAGAGGAGAGGAGAAGAGTAAATATATTCAACGGAATATCCATGTCCAATGAAAAACACATCTCCAGAATGGTAAGTTTATAGGAGATGGCAAAAACCTTCTTTGCCTTTACTGAAAGATAATGGAAAATAATTTTATAATAATTTCTGGACTATTTATGTTGGTCCATTCATCATGTTTGTCCATTCAACATTTTGACACAGTGTAAAGGATGGCCGCTGTGCTTGAATTATATAGGAAAATTAAAACCAACAAAATGCATGTTTTTCTTTGGACAACGACGGATAATCTTCACATTCTGAGTTCTCCCTTAAACACAAAGCAAATGGAAACAAGTAAGCCATGAATAAAGCTTTATGCAATGACATATGATCTATTTAGCAACCATGCTTTTCTGTGCACCCAGCATTTAATAACCCATCAATCCATTCATATTTGTCATTGACCATTTTGACCATACCAACTCTGCTTAATATGAATTAGATTCAAACCTAGAAACCGATCCGAGACACCTATCACATTCATTAACTGAAACAGCTGTAAAGTCCTATCAGAGCAAGCGTCTTCTCAATGAGATTAAACAGAAACAGAGCACTGTCCAATCAAATTGAAGCAACCTAGACAATGACCAAGTCCTGTCATTGTCCAATAATAAGGACGCTTAGGGTGAGCTTGAATGAAGGCCACCAACTCTCAAGAGGCTTTACCCTCATTTTGTTTTACTGATCTCTGACCAGCTCTGACTCCATCTTATCTACAGGTCAGTTAAATGAGGAAAGCCTCCCAAGAGTTGTAGAACCCAGAGCCATACGCATTCATCATCTCATAATAGGAGTACTGTTTTGGGGCCAGTTCCACACCAATAGCTCAGATCACTATAGCCTCTTTGCAATCTGATCTTGGATCAGCACTCGTATTCTGAGAGGAATTCAGACCCTGGTCTCTTTATGAATGGAGCGCTGCAGTACAGTGGTGTGGCGCCTCCCAGTGTGCTCAGTGAGGAGCTGCAGTCAGCCTGCTGGTCAGACGAGACTCCTCACCGCACTGACCTTATGGAACGTCCAATTTGTTGCAGGGTGGCAATGCTGTGGAGGGGAGACCAGAGGGCCTCCAGGTCCCCCTGTAGCATCGCATAGTCCAGTGGACGGCTGAGGGAGGGAAGGAGAGGTTACCGGGTGGTGGGGAGTTCGTGGAAGATGGAAGTAAAAGGGTCAAGAAGGTAAGAGAGGTTATTCACAGGGAGGAATAAGGTGTACCGGGACTAGGGATTGGTGGAAAAGTGAATTAATAAGGAGGTACTGTGGGGAAAGGTGGATAGAAGGTATATAGCTGTCAGTTTATATTAGTTTCATATTTTATAGCATTTATGGAATCATTCATCGTAGTTACTACATAACAAATTCATAAAAAACATAAAAAACTCAGCTCTTCTTTCCCATTTCTGTCAACATATGCCTCATCAGGGAATTATGAAAAAACCTGAAAGTGTAAACGAGTTATCTCTCATCCACAAAACGACAGGAAAACAATACAGCTAATACATGCTGGTTGGTTACACACTGTTTTGCTGTTTAGAGGGAAGTGTGGGAGGTAGCATGTGGTAGAAGGAGGAGAGACTAACTGTGCTAAATCTAACACATGATTGAGCACAGCTTGACTGACCGAGTCTTTTCATGTGTGTGTATGTGTGTTTGTTTCTGGCTCTTACTTTCTGGAAGGGAACTGGTCACTGAGGGATTGCTGCGTGGCCCGTAGGTAGCTCTGTCTGCGGGCAGCGGTTTTGGGCGATGGTTTAGGGCTACTGTCTGAATCGTCGCTGTCCTCCAGGTCTCCCATGGCCTTCACGTAGCTGCCGCTGCGCATCCGCCTACACGGGATCTCACCAGGACCCCCACTCCGGCCTAGAGTCCCACTCCACTCACCTGTAGAGGGCATCTGCACACAACAGTTCATACATTCACCGTCAAAACAATAGTTGCACAAATAGCTGCATCCAGAAGGAATCAACCAACAGGAATGAAACTTGGTGGGTAGGTTTCACATTGTGAGGCATGCAAGTAATTGAAGTTTTAAGCGCGGCCGTGCATTTGACTTAAGCAAGGACAGGCCTTATTGCTCTACCTCACTGACCCAACAGCCACGACTGCGGACATTTAGTGAGCAGTGATGCCCACCATGAGTCATCCTGTTAGTGCCAGCACTATTGCCAGATGGCTGCATGACGCAAGACTGCATGCATGCAGGCTGTTACGACTGCCCTTAACACCACGTCAACGTCGACAAAGACTGCAATGGTGTCTTGCCAGACTGACAGCGGGTCGTCTTCAGTGACGAATCCCGCTTTTGTCTTGGTGAACACGACCAACGAATCCATGTGTGGAGGCACCGTGGACAGCACCAAGATGAACGGTTTGTGAATTATCACAGGACACTATAAGGAACTTTTATAACTCCATGCGGCCCGATGCAATACTGAGAGACACTATTACTGTATGTGTAGCTCAATAAATACTGCCCATATCAGTCTGAATGTATTATCATTTATTGTTCCTTTTAACTTTTATCTTCCTTCCCAATAGCATTGCAATGTGACACTTCCTTCTGGGTGCAACTATTCTTTTCTATAATCTATAAAGGCAGGTGGAGCAGCCAATTTGTCAATGTGAAAACATGTGACTGAGAGTGCGAGTGAATGCAGCCTTGCCAAAACAACTTGAGTATAAGTAACAAACATCTCGAGGACTGAGATTCCTATAGAACTGCAGTGGAAGTTTTATTAGATGCTGCACTTTCTTGCTCAAAAAATAAAATGTCAGTTCTGTGTGAAAAAAAAAGTTCTATGTGAAAACTGTGCACGTGAAAAGTGTGAGTAACAGCAAAGCAGTTGAGTCCAGCAGTTCAGAACTGAATGGAATTAAACTCAGAAAGAGAAGTGAAGAGCTAAACTTTCCTCATAAATATGCTTAAGAAAGTACGAGTTATGCTTTAAAAGTACATCCATAACTTTTACTCAGTTGCACATACCTGAGTAAATGCAACTTGGCACTACCCACCTCTAACAAACTATTATTAATCATGTTACCTGGACATTACCTAAACGTATAATTCCATGTTGTCCAGTGGGAAGAGCACAGGTATTCACATCCCAACCATCAGATTCCAATAACATCATTCACATACACGTGTGACTCATTTTCTGACAACATGAAGTCACAACCTGAACTAAAGGCTGGCTGTTACAGTTATTAACTCTGCATTAATGAGATCACTGATGAGATCATTTACAGCTGTATACAGAAGTATTTTGTCATGAAGGTGGTTGAGGGTGTAAACTCAGCAGTGCTCCTGGAGCTTTAATCACTGTCCACTCACTGTCCACTCTGTTAGACACTCCATCCTTGCTGGTCCACCTTGTAGATATAAAGTCAGAGATGATGGCTCATATGTTCCTGTACAGTTTGTGTTGGTCATCATCTAGTCCCTAAATTAGATGAACTACAGTGTGTAATTGTAGAACTAATAAAGTGCATCAGTGTAGATACAGGGACATGTACCTAATAAAGTGGCCAGTGGGCGTATAATAGTACACAAAGTACTAGCATTCAAAAGTTTGGGAGCACATTTTACTGAAACAATGAATGTTGCACATAAAGTATAGCAAGCTTTAATCTTATGAAGATTTTGCCACTCTAAAATTTCACTAATTTCAGCTCATTATCAGAAAGCTGCAAAAATTAAGAAATTAACTTAGCTGTAGGTAATTCCATATTGACTTAATTCATATGCATAATGCATTGAAATACCTTCTGATGTCTAGGCCATAGTGTTTCAGTCTACTCTCTGTAAGTTAAAATTGAATAAACAGCATATTAAAGGACCCATAAATGGAAAGGCAAGTTTTCCTGAACTTTTGAAGTCTTAGGTAAACCAGCAACATGTAAGCTTCAAAACATACTGTTCGTTTTCCAGTCCATACAGTTCCTAAATGGAAACTAAACTGCAACAACAGGCCATTCTGAATAAGCAGTTTTTGTGACGTCACCAAAACCAAACACATATACATATGTTTAATTATTAAGCTTAACGTTGTTGACTGCCATTCTGCCATGTTGAAGTTATAATGGGTGTTTTATCCTGGACTGCTTTTTAAAGGAAACATAATACAGAGCAGCCAATTAGAAAAGACACAGTTTACATATTGGAATTAAAGTCATATATGGGCCCTTTAATATGGCAAGAGATTCCAAACTATTAAATGACAGTGTATATATAAAACATATATGCTACATTTTATATTTTAATACTTTGTTCATCATTTATCTAAAGGAATGGAAGGGAAATGAGGTCATGGATCATTAGTGACCTAAAGAGTTAATACTCCTACTATGGCCATACAGTAGCGCTGTGGAAAAAAGAAAGCATACGAGAAGACAAAACACCCAGGATCTATTTCTTATCTTAGCCTCTTGGACTCACCCTGCCTCGCACCTGTAGGTAATGGCAGGCCAGCTCCTGATGGCACGACTTGGACTTGAGCATGGAGCGGTCCAGCGTGGCTGAACCTTTCTGGCACATCTGTCTGCTGGGCCCCAGTGTCAGTGTGGACCAGGGTCCACCCTTTCCGAAATTACCCTCCACCATCACCGCTCTCCCACCTCCTCCTCCTCCCCCTCCGCCTGGGCCGGGGAGTGCAGGGAGCCCCTGATGCTTCAGGTCATTGTTGCTCTTAGAGGCTTTGAGCGTGTGCTCGCTGATGGTGTTGTAGCCGTGCATCAGGTACTTGGAAGCCGCTTGGCTGTCCAACCCTGACCCCCCTTGCCTGCCCAGGGTCATCATGGCCATGGGGTTTCTGTAGTTGCTGATATCACTGTCCAGGTCATCGGAGCTCCAGTAGCCGGACATGTTGGAGCGTGGACGGCGTTTAGCCGTGCTCTCGCTCTTGACCCTGTCTTTGCTTTTGCTGCGCCGGTGCTGTTTGTCGTCGCTGCTGCTGCCGCCTGAGCGCCCGTTCACGTTACCTTTAACAGCAGAGCTTTCCAGTGACTGCGACTTAGCGAAAAGTTTCTGGACAGAGTGGACCAGGTAGCGGATCTTTCCAGGGCTGTCTGTACGCTGCTGCTGCTGCTGCTGCTGTTTGGTGGTCTCCACAGCTGTGGTGCGATGGAACTGTAACGTGCTGAAGCCGTCCCGTTGCCCTGGCAACTGCTTCTCAAACTGGTCGAGGAGATTTGGGGGCAACCGGTTCATCTTCCCTGCACCTAGAATGAAGAGAATTCAACTTTCTTTAACTGTAATAAAATACTCAGCCCTATTCTTATGCTCATGCTGTCACAGTCCTTTAAGGTTACAGGACTTCAATGTGTGGGGATGATCAACCTAAGGTCTCTTAGGAATACACAGCACACTAATGTAATAATACCGTGTTTGGATGCTGTGTGCCGACACCATGGAGCAACCTCTTTTAGTTTCCCAAACAGCCTTTTAGTAGAAGGTAATTTAAAGATGCACAATGTAAGATGTTTTAGTTGAATTAAAAAAAGTGGATTAATCTGATGACTGCACAAGCCCCGAAAGAGCTCTATGAGTTATTTGAGTTCAAATAACTCAAAATATTAAGGCATCCCAGGCACTAACTTTTTAAAGTTAACACAACTTTAATACACAACTTTAGTACACAACTGTGTATAAGGAACCTTTAAAATACCAATTAAAGGTGCAGTGTGTAAGATTTCTGGGACTCTATTAGCAGGAATGGAATATATTATACATAGCTATGTTTTTATTGGTGTATACGTATGTGTATTTACACCTGTAACCACAAATCTTTGTGTTTTCATTAGCTTTGTTAGCTACCATGTAGATCCACATTGTCGCTACAGTAGCCGAGAATGCACAAACCACACACTGGCTGTACAAAATCCCTTTGTGATTTTAGACTGATGCAGCAGCTTGAATTTGATGGTGCTTTAGGACAGATTGGAAGAAGTACAAAAAAGAAAAATCCTTCGTCTTATTCCAATTTTCCCATTCCACCTTAAATGGTACAGTAGTTTTACATTCTGGCACTGGTATTCAGCTTCTTATTTGCCAGCTTCTTATTCAAACTGTCCTGAAATGGTGCTCCAGTTATTAAAACACCGCAGGCGCCAGAATGTAACCACAGCACTATTTAAGGTGGAATGGGAAAATACGATCAAGAAGCTGGTGAATGTCCTTATCAGAAAATATTACCTGCATTAAAATAATGCTGTTTTGATAGCCTAAATCAGCTTACAAAGGGGAAGCAATGATTTGAAGCTCCATCTGTACTGAAACAACATTCAAAACACAATAAGAGAAGCTTACACACTGCTCCTTTAACACACTACTCCAAGAACACTGACGGATTCCTTTTTGATGGAATGCATATGTTTTATAAAATCAAAAGCAAACTGCATTTTCATAACCAACAATTAGAAGTGTTTTTACTGTGTTTCAATGCCGTTTTGTGTTTCAGTTAGTTTCCGATGTTAAGAAATCCCAGCATGGTTGCCTTTGTGTTGAGGTGGGAATTGTTTTTGTAGCGAGCGGGTCTCACCCTTCCCCTTTAAATCCTTATTGCTTGAGAGCAGCTCAATACAGAATTTTGCACACAGAGAGCCAACAATGCACTAGTTATTTCATAACTAAGCAACATGGAAAACATTTTATTTATCTTATCTTAATTAAACATATCAGTGTTCGCTGTACAGCCAAGTCAAGAACTACTTACTAGCTGTAGTGTGCTACAAAACTATAACTACCACCACAGAGGAGATAATATCTGACACTTGGTCAGGGGAAGCACTTGACCGATAATTCTTGTGTTATACTATTTTTGTTACTATTGTGTTATACAGAGCTGGCACACTGCCCAGAACTGAAGAAATAGAGTCATTAGATTTTCATCGTTTTGTTGTAACTATATGATCAAAATCCACCAAAGAACACAAACTGTCAGTAGTTTGTGGCTTTATGGAGGCAAACGCAAAATGCAATCTGTTGACCTCCATGAGGGTGTGAATGGAAGCAGACAAGAGAATCCAGTTATGATGGAATAAAAATGCAGGAAAACAAAGTGTGAAAGCCTATTTCCCCACAAAAAGCCTGAGGTGAAAAAGCAGACTAATTGCAAAACAGAGCTGCAAATTATGAGGGTAAAAAGATCAAGCACATCCCTGTGGCCACAACCCATTATGGTTAACACAGGAAAGAGTGATGCAGGAAGAACATAACCATCCTGCCTCCACTGGGATACGGGTGCACAATATAAAGAAATGCACTGTATTTAAGGTATTTGGCCCCCATTTTTTAAACACCTCTCCCACCTGTAGAGGAGATGGCTGTGTGGTAATGCAGTGTCAGCCACTATGCAAATTCTTACTCTAATACAGTATATACTACTGTCTAATACAATATATATTACTGTCTACTACAGTACATACTACTGTCTAATACACTATATACTACTGTATAATACACTATATATTACTGTCTAATACAGTATATACTACTGTCTAATACACTATATATTACTGTCTAATACAGTATATACTACTAATACAGTATATACTACTGTATAATACACTATATATTACTGTCTAATACAGTACATACTACTGTCTAATACAGTATATATTACTGTCTAATACAGTATATACTACTAATACAGTACATACTACTGTCTAATACACTATATATTACTGTCTAATACAGTATATACTACTAATACAGTATATACTACTGTCTAATACACTATATATTACTGTCTAATACACTATATATTACTGTCTAATACAGTGTATACTACTGTATAAAACGGTATATACTACTGTCTAATACAGTGTATACTACTGTCTAATACACTACGTATTACTGTCTAATACAGTATATATTACTGTCTAATACAGTATATACTACTGTATAATACACTATATATTACTGTCTAATACACTATATACTACTGTCTAATACACTATATATTACTGTCTAATACAGTATATACTACTGTCTAATACACTATATATTACTGTCTAATACACTATATATTACTGTCTAATACAGTGTATACTACTGTATAAAACGGTATATACTACTGTCTAATACAGTGTATACTACTGTCTAATACACTACGTATTACTGTCTAATACAGTATATATTACTGTCTAATACAGTATATACTACTGTATAATACACTATATATTACTGTCTAATACACTATATACTACTGTCTAATACACTATATATTACTGTCTAATACAGTATATACTACTGTCTAATACACTATATATTACTGTCTAATACACTATATACTACTGTCTAATACAGTATATACTACTGTCTAATAAAGTGTATACTGCTTTCCTGATTAAATAAAAGGTAATAATAAAAAAAATACCTTTTGGTCACTAAATTGCACCAAGATGACCAGGTGGTTAATGTTAACTAGCTAAAGTTTGGTTTAGTTTAAAATTCCTTGGACGCATATTAGATAAAGATCACATATAATTACAATTACTGAAGAATAAAGACACTTATTTGAAAATATTCTCTGCTGGCTTTGATTGTTGTTCACAAACAAAATGTTTTTTTTTAATGTTTTAGATATATTTTTTAATTAAACAAATGTTTGATCTTATGATTACAAGAAAGTCACAGGACCCCCTGCAGCTCTGGTTGCGTTATTGATGGTTTTTCCAAGTGTGCCTCGATAGTCCTCCTGATTTCAATCTGATTATTATTCTTTTTTTTAATAAGAAACATAACACAGTTTTTGTTATTTTATTAATTAGAAGGTAATTTTTTTCCCCGCAAATATATATAACATACAATATAAACTAATTTAGCTAATTCACAGTTTTTGGGTATTATGTATAGGGGTGAGCAATATAACAATATTTGATCAAAGTCATGACAAATTATTTCACATTATACTTTTCAAAGCATATCTTGGATATGGCTAGTGCTTAAAGAACACTGATTAGCTGCATGTTTCATTACAAGGTGAGCATAATTAGGCCTGTTTAATCAGATTTAGTGCCATGCAGCTTGTAAAAAATTGAATAAGCATTATTGTAGATGCAGGTTTATTATTATTATTATTATTATAATGTTTATATTTTTATATGTGACACTACAGGTTCCATTTTGTCTGTTCCATCTTATTAAATCTCTGACAAAACCAAACATTATGATGCACATTGTGTATGGTGAAAATGTCTTAAAGGATAGTAATCCAGTTTTCTTGCCACATTACACAGTTCTCAGTTTACAGGCATTTACAGTACATTACATCCTGCTACCGTATCCAGTGTAAACAAGCTAAAAGTGGCCAGTATACTAAGGAAGTTCATGATTGGAGACTCAGGGATTGTCTTTGGATATCCTTGTCCTACCTGATATGGTTGCAGATCCACTGGTGATCATGGTGGTGCGTCCCACTCCAAGTCCCATGCCCATCCCCATGCCCATGGACATTGAGGTACCCAGCGTGCCCGTGCTGATGCCCCCGATGCTGTCTCCACCAGGAGGCGAGAAATCACCCTGCTCATAGTGTGAGTTGTAGTGTATGCGGGGGAAGGTGCTGCTGGAGGACAGCTGGTTGTTTAAGGGCAGGAGGCAGTCTGGGGGGAGACCACCAGGGGTGGGTGAGGGGGAAAAGTGGTGGGGATCCAGCGCTCCATAATGATCCATGGCTCCAGGTAGGAGGTAAGGCGTGCGGGACAAGGTGGAGGAGGCGGAAGGGGGGTACAGGGGGTCCAGGTGAGCGGGAGAGCGAGGGGGCTCACAGTCGGAGAGATGACGGGAGCGCTGGGGGGTGTAGCCTTTCATGGCGGAACGGGGAGACCCCCCACCCCCCTAGAGCAGCAGCATGGTTCCACCAGGGAGAGACACACACCCTGGAGGAGATGTCCTGAATGGAGAGAGAGAAAGAGAGAAAGATTTTTAATAATCTAAATTTTCTTTTTGTTTTTTTGGTTTTACTGTTTTTGCAGTGTTGCATGGTCAAAGGAAAAGAAAGACGACACAAAGAGAGAAGAATATAGTGAGGGGGAGAAAGGAAGAGAGAGAGAAAGAGAGAGAGAGAGAAAGAGAAAGAGACAGAGGAAGAGGGAGAGAGATAGGGAAAACAATGCAGTAAAAAATAAAGGGAGAGAGAAAAGGTGGATTGAGAGAAGGACAGAGAGGGAAAAGGATGGAGTGAGAGAAAAATGGTAGAGAGAACAGACAGAGGAAGGGGAGGAGTGAGAGAGCAAAAGCAGAATGACTCATCATGCATGTCAAGCTGGCACAAAATGCCACCAGCAGTTTCACACACACACACACACACACACACACACACACACACACACACACACGTTTCTGTGAATTGTGGGGACATTACATATATTTTACATTAATTTCCTGGAGAAACAAACATTAACCAGATCTACTACTAGCCTAACCTTAACTCTTACCCTACCCTTAACCTAACCCATCCCTTTACCCTTACCCTAACCATAAACTGAACCAGAATTACTACTAGCCTAACCCTAACTCTTACCCCTAACCATTACCGGACCTACAACTAACCTAAACCCGAACCTCAACACTAACTCTAATCAGAACAACTACTAGTCTAATCCTAACTCTTACCCTACCCTTACCTTTACTCTACCCTAACCATAACCTGAACCAGGGCCCAATCTCATTTCACCCTTGCCCCTAACACTTAGCCCTACCCCTCTGTTTCACATGTAGGGGTAGGGTTGTCCCGATTGTTGTTGAGATAGAGGGATAGGGCGAAGTGTTAGGGCTACATTGCCTTTAAAACTGAGATTTTTCCACACGGAGTGTTATGAGAAAATTCCCAGAATGCCCTGCGAATCATCGACAAGATGGCTGCACAAGCGACCAAAGAGACCCCTAAATATAAGTATTTTCTGAGTTAAAAAAGCCATTGTATTGTAAGATAACCATTGTAGCAGTGCTTTATAGTTTATTTTCTACATAACACGCATAAAAAATCACTAGTAATACGTTGATGTCTCGGTTGCTACCTAGTGAAATTTCCCATTCCACCTTAAATGGTGCAGCAGTTACGTTCTGGTACCTGAGGTTGCTGCACCATTTAAGGTGAAACGGGGAAATTCGATCATTAAGCTGGCGATTAAAAAGCTTCATATCACCAAAGAATTCTTGATGGCGATAATAAATAATTGTCATCCCCCTCTTTGATCATCATATGATATGATGATGTATTCAAGCAGTGAGGATCTGAACTTTACCCTCCTCTGCTATCACTGCAGACTGGCACGGTTGCCTACAGAGCACCAATAGTAGCCTGTTAATGAAATAACGTAATTTTTTGTTTGTGTTCTTTTTTATTGGGTGACTCGTTAGACTGATTGATGTGTCAAACTTGAAGTTGAATGAAGTGAATGAATCGCGAGTGCCCATGCTTTTCTTCTGTTTACATAAAAGTCGCTGAAGACAACTGATGATGTATCTGGCTCTTGAAGGCTTATGTCATTTCATAAGGGGAAGATTTCAACCACTACCCCTTGTAACTCAGTTTCAAGAGAGAGGGTTACACTCGAAAACAAGGGGTAGGGGTAAAAATAAGAAATGGGATTGGGCCCAGAACTACTACTAGTCTAACACTAACTCTTACCCTCCACTTAACCTTACCCTTACCTTTACCCTAACTATAACCTTAACCAGCACTACTACTACTCTAACCCTAACTCGTACCCTACCTTTAACCTTACCCTTGCCCTAACCATAACCTTAACCAGAAGTACTACTAGTCTAACCCTAACTTTTACCGTACCCTAAACCTTACCTTTACCCTTACCCTAATCATAACCTTAATCAGAACTACTACTAGCCTAAACATAACTCTTACCCTACCCTTATCCTAACCCTTACATTGACCCTTACCATAAACATAGCCTTAACCACAGCGACACCTAGTCTAACCAATACTTGTACCCTTCCCTTAACCACAACTACTAATAGCCTAAACCTAACCCTAACCATACCCTTAACTTTACAATCACACCCCCCCCCCCCCCACCCCAACAAGGGCAAAAGGTCCCCTCAACCTATATGAACAGGTTTTGGTCCCCACAGTGTGGCATAAACCTGTTCAGTGCAACAGATGTGCTCAGCAGTGGATCAGCACAGTCAATATTTGCTCTGGACAGTCAGTTAACGATTGGGTCAAATCAAGTCTTTAAATTTCTGTTCTTTACACACACTGCTCAGTCTGTGTGTGTGTGTGTGTGTGTGTGTGTGTGTGTGTGTGTGTGTGTGTGTGATTATTATGCCACATTGTGGGGGCTACAACTTGTTTATGCATTCATATTGTGGTGACCTTTCTTCCTTGTGGTAAGCACAAACTGGTCCCCATAACAGAAATAATTATACTCTACAGTGACAACATGTGTTAAGGTTAGGGTAAAGTTAAGGCCAGGGTGAGGATATGAGTTAGAGTAAGACTAGTAGTAGTTCTGGTTAACATGCACACACATAGAACACGCACACTCAGTAGTTTTGCTTTTGTAATAAAGTTACTTCATGATGCTTTACAGAGTTAATGGATCTGTCAAAGAGGAAACGGTATCCGATTGTCCAAGCCTGTAGCTGACCCACAATCAACCTCACCACCTGTTTTATGTGTCATCTGACTGCCAGCCACCTGCTACACACCCAGACACAAAAAGTGTGTTTTTATACCTTGTGGGGTCATGCACGCACTAGGATTAAACATTTGGGAATCGCTTGTGATGTTAATGATTCTGTTGGTTTATTTAGTTTTAAATTATAAGGTTTAGATATAAATAAATAAGTAGTATTCTACCTGTGGTTTGCTCACTACTTCTGCATATTAATTTTATATTAATCTTATATTAGCTTCACGCTCAATGTTATACAGCCTTTTTAATCATTATGACATGCCAAAAGTCATGGTATAGCAGCATGCAAATAGATTATGAAGTGGTGTTATCTCAGGAACGGCTTGCGGATGCCCACACCTGTAAGCTGTAATCTTGTGAGTGAGCACACTGACCAGCGTGCTCATGACAAGGCAATGTGAGTTATCGGGAGGCTTGATGGTGGAAGCCAGACGGATGAGACATTCCAGTTCTGAAGTTGTTCAGGCTTTTAACATTCCTCGATCCACAGTGTCACGTGTGGACCCGAATATGTAATGGAAAACATTACCACTCACAGTGGACAGCACAGTGGCCACCTACGGGTGCTTAATGTGACCCCCAGCATCCGGCTAGAATTGTCCGTGTGAACAGACAAGCCACTATGGCAAAATTTACATCCACATTTAATGGAGGAGGCCTGACATCCATATCCCGCACATCAGTGCGCCTTTCTTTAGCTTACGTGGGATATGGGAGCAGAAGACCCTCCAGAGTGTCTCTGTTAACACCACAACACTGGACATAGCACCTTACTTGGGCTCATGAGGTTGTTAACAGGTCCCTAGAGGGATGGGTCCGATGAGTCACGGTACCAATGGTTTCAGGCTTATGTTAGTGTTCATGTGTGTCAAAGCCATGGACACCAGTTGCCAATAAGGCACTGTGCAGGCTGGTGATGGTTCCATACCGATGTGCGATGTGCGATGTGCTCTACTGGCCCATGAGCTGGGCCCACTAGTCCACCTAAACATGTCATTGACTGGTGCCTGCTGGGTGTTTTTTCTGGTTGGTGACCATTTACAGCCCTTCATGGACTTTATGTACCCCCACAATGATGGGACATTCCAGCAGGATATTGCACTGTGTCATCGGGCCCAGGTTGCTTAGAATTGGTTCGAGAAGCATTCTGGAGAGTTCCAACGAATGGTGTGGCCTGCACGTTCGCCTGACATGAACCCAATGGAGGCATTCCACTATCATGTCTTACAATGGAGACATTCCACTATCATGTCTTAAATTACATATAATGACATATGAAAGTGTGACACATGACAAACGGACCAACAGAAATTGTTAAAATTCGAAAGTCAGGATACATACACACAGCCAGCATCACATCTCTGAACTACACAACACATCTCTACTGTATTGCCATGTCATCTTAGAATTGCATGTTCTGTCTTGCTCAGTCTCCGTCTTTATCTCTTTCTATCTCTCTGCCTTATGTTCCAGGTTTTTGACCTGCCTGTTGGCATTGTGTTATAGCACAGAGGACTGACGCGAAGGAAGCCTGCTACCCCATATTGTGTGCCCAGACTGTCTGTGCCCTGCTACTGTCCACTTGGCATGCTGGCACCTGCCAGAGAGGCGGGGGATTACACACCATTCTCTCACTGCACTCACTGAAAGCACTATAGTGACTGGCACAAAGCCTGAGCATAATGCAATAAGACGAAGAACACTACACTACACACTTGCTACTTTTACTTGTCGTGCAGTAATTGCGATGAAGGAGCCAGCTCCAGGGAAGTCAGCATGTGCAATCAGTTACCCTACCACTCCAAGGTTTGGCATCACTGTTCAAAATAATGGAACCAATGTTTACAGTAATATAAGCAAATTTGGTCAAAGATAAATGTGTAAAATGATTCTAACATACTAGCAATATGTCACTGTGCAATATGCCACTGTGCAATATGCCACTGTGCAACTTCACAGCTCTCGTGTAATCAGTAGGAGGGTAAGAAGCTGAAAAAACAGTCTGTACAGCATCAATGATGAAGATGAAAGAGACGATCACATAACTTGACCATTTTGTTTTTCCTATATTTCCAATATCACAATGACAAACTATTTCTTCCCACTCTTGCAGCACTCCTGGTGCTTGTTCTTGCCTGTGGACATTAACACAACCTAGAACAGCTTGTATAAGCAAAATGAGAGCACAGGATATTCCATTACGTGCATGAGCCTGTTCACATTATCATGAATTCTTTAGTCCAGCATTGCCAGGCTAGGGAGAGTCGGGTACCTTTCACCAACCAACGTGGCCAAGAACTGCCCACTACTACATGAAAATTAAATGCAGGTACTGAATGAGGCAATCTTGACAACAGAGTCATGACATACACTGTCCCTCGGGAAACAGATGTGATGTCTGTGACTGAGACTATTGTTCGCTAGGCTGTACATAACACCAAACAGCAAAACTTTGTTTCACATCAGAGTAGCACAAAGTGATACATGGACGTGTGTATATGTGGAACTGCAGATATCCCATCAGAATGCGACTGGGAGAACCCTGACAGTGTGGCCAGCTTAACACACTAAAGATATCAGACTCTGTGTGTGTGTGTTGTCTGCGGCTGAGACTTACAGTATAATTTGGTGTCTACAGCATATACTGTAAATTAGTCATATATTATCAAATTAATAACAATAGACGATAATATATATTATCAAATTGTAACAATAAAAAAATTATATTTTAATTATATTAGCATATGTAAAATAAAAAAATACACTGCCTGGCCACAGTTCTTTTAACTCTAACTGATGCAGTGAGTCTCATGTCTTAAACTACCAGATCTACCAGAAGATATACACTCATCATCAAAGAACAGCTGCACCCACATGGAAGTGTCAGATTGCAATGCTATGGGGAAGGAAGATAAAGGTTACCAGGAACAATAAATGATGATAAATTTAGGCTGATATGGGCAATGTTTATTGAGCTACACATACAGAAGTAGTGTCATGCCAGAGGTCTCGGTATACAGTTGTAGAACCTCCAGTTGGTGTTCTGCAATAATCCATCCCGTGCAGCTGGAATATTCTCACACAGTTCCTGCAGATTTTGTGGTAGGGGTGGAGGTGGAGTGACACCAGGCCTTCTGGACATGTGACACATGACAATAAACCGTTTATTTTGGGGCTGACCACGGTGCCTCCACAAACAAGTTTGTGAGCCGTCTCCACCAAGACAACAGCATAGAAAAGATGTCACTGTGTTTCAGAAGGGTAAAATCATTGACCTGTATCAGTCAAAGAACTCAACTAAGGAGAAGCTGAAATGAGTTAGCTCAGAACTGTCCAGCACATTATTAAAACCTGGAGGAATAATGGAAAATCATCAACTTCGCAGAAGAAACGTGGCTGAAAAATCTTTAAAGACAGCGATATGAGATCTTTTAAGCTTTGATTGGGAGTAAACTGCTGCGTGGTCATAAGAAAAGCACTTGTTTAGTGAGTTCATACAAAAAAGGCTTCAGTTTGCTAAGGAGCAGAAAGATTGGACTCTGGAGTTATGGAAAAAGGTCATGTGGTCTGATGAGTCCAGCCTGACCCTATTCCAAAGCAAAGGGTGAATCAGGGTTCGAAGGGAAGGGCATGAAGCGATGCACAGTGCCCCCTGTACAAGCCTCTGCAGGCAGTGTTTATGATCTGGGGTTGCTTCAGTTGGTCTGGTTGAAGATCAGTAGCTTCAAGTAACAATAAAGTCAGCTGATTACCTGAATGTACTGAATGACCAGGTTGTTCCATACATGCACGGGCAAATTCCAGGACGAAAATGCCAAGAATACTTGGTCCTGATCTTAACCTCATTCAACGGGATGTGCTGCATAAGACTTCACGGAGTGGTTTGACTCTTCTGTTATTAATACAAGATCTTGGCCAAGAAATGAATGAAACTCTGAATGGAAATAAATGTCGTGAAGTTGCATAAGGTTGTCGAAACAATGCCATATCAAATGCACAGCTTTTTGGCCAGAGAGTGTATTTTAAAATATTAATATAACAAGTGACTCCAAACTGCTAAGCAGTAGTGGAGTTTAACTCACAATGTTAATAAGCAGATTATATTTGCCAGAGAGAGAGAAAAAGAGAGAGAGAGAGAGAGAGAGAGAGAGAGAGATAGGAAGAAAGAGAAAGAGCACTGACAAAACCTAATAGGCCACAGGAGTGGTATCAGTGGGAGACAGAGCAGAAACCAGAAGTAAAAGCTGCCTATCGGGCACACGCAGAGGCAAGCAGTGCGTGTTTTTCTTGGAAAAGCCGTATATTCTCTTATCAACAATACCTCAGAAGCTACGCTTTCAGGTGGATACACACATTACTGATGCCAAGTTGCTGCAGGATTCCAGACAAGAAGAGAGAGTGAGAGAGAGAGAGATGGAGGCAAACTCCAAATCAGCTCCAAAAACAGCTGCAGCGTTAGAGGAGCCAGCTCTCCCGAGTTTACAATAGCATTAAATATTAAGCATATTAAACTGCACCTCTCATTTTCTCCCTTATTCCCTCTCTGAAACACACACACACACTTGCCTGCCGCTGCATCAAAATGCAGATTAGGTGCACTCACCAAGAAGTGAAAATAATATTTGAGCTCATCTGAAGTGTACTGCAGCCTAAGAATGATGAATAATTGAAACATATTCATTTCTGTTTTAAGACTAAATCCACAGTGATTACGACTTTCAAAGCCTCCCCTGAATCTACATGTGTCTGAGGACAGAAATAAAGAACAGAGGAAAAATGGAAAAGGGGCGAGGGGGGTGGGGGGGCGGTAAATGTGGCTTCATTAAAGGGACTGTTTGCTGTTTACCAGCTAGCAGCCAGCGGATAAATCATGCATAAAGTGACAGTCGATTAATTCATATCCACATTAACATAAGATTACATTTTCAAGCACAGGCTCTAAAAATGAGATGTAATTGAGGTTTTTACTGTATATAGCAAACGGCCTGAGACACACATTTTAATATCCTGTCTCCTGATGAATAATTGTTCTGCTGTCATCTCACGATTGTCTGTTCTCTATCTTCCTTACTCCCTTGATATTGTTCCTCTGCAGACTTGGATTCACTCAGGATCATTAAGTGGCTATTCTGAATTTGATCACTCAGAAGAGAAGAGAGTTCGCCAGAAGATCATACTCAATCAGAGATAACCTTGAATTAGCCTGATACATTCATTTAGACATCCTACAATGATAACTAACCTAATCAAGAGAGAGAGAGAGAGAAGGAGAAAGAGAGAGAAGAGAGAGACACAGAGAGAGGAGAGAAAGAGGAAAGAGACGAGAGAAGATAGAGATACAGAGAGAGGGGAGAAAGAGGAAAGAGACGAGAGAAGAGAGAGAGAGAGAGAGAGAGAGAGAG
>CM067476.1:29708325-29736690 GCA_034552555.1 Semaprochilodus insignis | reverse complement strand
TCACAAATCTGCTCCTATAGTTGCATCGCTATAGCGCTTTAGGCTGTCCTGCTCCAGTACACCCACCTCAACTCAAGAAGATCTTGTTAGTGAGCTGATTAGGTGGATCAGGTATGTTAAAGCAGGAGAAAGGGTAAAAATCCGCAGGGCAGGGATACTACAGGACCAGAGCTTGGAACTACTCTTTTAGAGCACATGTGTCAGACTACAGTCTTGACCCAGCCACAGCAGTGCAGTTTAGCTTCCAAGTTCAACACCAACACCTGAATCAATTCATCAGCTAATTAGCAAGATCTTCATGAGCTCAATTCAGAGTGTTAGAATGAGAGAAAATGCTGATCGCTGCAGAACTGTGACCCACCAGGAACTGAGCAATATGATAGGAACTCCAAAATAATGTTAGCCCAGGGACCTTTAATACACATGCATCCATAGGCAGGTCCTTTCCTTCCTTTTTTTTAAAAAAAATTCTTGCGTAATTCAGCCGCTCAGACTCATTCAGCATGTTCTGAGGTGAAACACTGCAAACATACTGACTCTTTACAGCTGTGTTGGTGCGAGCCAGGGGTCATAATGTCTGAAACACAAATGCAGTCATATTTAGTATCCAAAACCAGTGGACCCATACCTGTCTCTTTTGGTCAGGGAGCTTTTAGAGGTATCTGGTTCCTGTTATCACCACCGTGAGCAATTCTGACTTTTTGAAAGACAGTGGAATTGCTCTTTATCCTTATTTACGTTGCTTTTTTGACATAAAAGTGTTTGACAATATGTGTAAATGTTTCAAAGGTACTGTTAACTCTACTGTTTACAGTCCCTATATGGTATTAAACTTTATGTTTTTGTGATGAGATGAAAACCAACACATTTACATATTTTGGCCTTTTTCAGCAGTTCAGGTCCACCCACACATGCTGGAGTTTCAGCAACATGAAAAACATTGAAAAAGCCACAAAGCAGGGCGGCTCATTTACATATCGTATGTCTTAGCATGTCTTAAAGATACAGTGACAAGGCCTGTTAAAGGAGCAATATATATAATTTGCAGTTTAAAACATTTCCAAATTAACTACATTATTAACAGAAGGTGAGTAAATAGCAATTTTGACGGAATGTCATAGCCATTTATGTTGCAGAGATATCTACTGAAATTAGCATTCTCATCAGCTATCTCCACTCCGTCCTGTCTCGTAATACCACGTTGTACCTGAAGAGGCTATAGTGAGTCACTCAAATCTGCTACATGAACGGATGAAGCACGCCCGCTCTCGGCAAGATAACACGCTCAAAAGCAAAGAAAAGAAGTGACAAAAATAGCAGCAAATCAAGAGTTAACACTGGCTTAGCTTTCCACCACTGGAGATGCTCTTGGCAAGCAACAATGCTCAATGTTTAATGCTCACAATAATTCTCCAGACTGGTGAGTAAATAGGGGAGGGAGTAAAGAAGGAGGAGAGAGTGTGGAGTATGAATGTGACAGATTGCATCATGCTACATATTACTCCTTTAAGGGACAAAAACAGGCTGGGAAATGATCATGTTAAAATGAATCATGATCACACAGAACCACACAGATAAGTGGACCTTATAGGAGGAAAAACGTATGATATGGTGTCTTAAATTATAGCTCAATTGTTCTGCCTGACTTTCCATGTAGTGACTAAATAAGCCCCAGTATTAGGACACACAAAGAAACACAAGGGGTTAATATAGCCCTGCTCAGTAGGAGCCCCTGTGGCTCCAGCTCATTCTCTCTGCTGCCTGGGGAACAACGCAGCTTTACAGCACAAACTCCTGACTGCGGGGATGCCACATCTATCCAACAGCACCCCATGCTGAGTGTATGTGTATGTGTCAGATCACGTCCCTGCAGCAGGAGCACACACACACACACACACACACACACACACACACATACAGCTGAGCAGCATCATTTGAGAGCTTTAGTTTGTCACAGTGTATCTCTGTCATACAGCAGAGAACCCATCTGCTCCTTTCCTGCTCATGTGTGTGTCTATGTGTGCGTGCAATCAAAGAGAGAGACAGAGAGAGAGAGAGAGAGAGAGAGAGCGAGAGATTCTCTCACACATATAGAAAGAAGGGCCACTGCTGGGACAGACACACGGAAGAAGACAGCACAACACAAAGGTGACAGGAAAGAAAGACAGACAGGGAAAGATTAGACATGAGGACAGGGCAGAAGGAACATACGTTATGAGAGCGAGAAAGAAAGAGAGAGAAAGAGAAAGACACTCAGCCTAACCTTGTCCTAATTACATTCTGCAGTGGTGCCATTTTTGCCCTATTTCCATAGCTCTAAATATACTCTCTCTCTCTCTCTCTCTACCCCAGCAGCTCACAGATCAGAAAAACGATACTAAGACACAAGACTCTGCCACCAACATCGCTACAGCACAGTGCGTAAGGAAATGGACTGTGACGCGATTATTAGTGTTTCAGTTCTGGGTTTTGGTTAGGAAATTAAACAACACTTGTGAAGTCAAAGTACCACTGGCAGCTTTAATTCCAGCATATCATCACTGTCGAAAAAAACCTTGTAACTCCAAAATGTAACTTGACAGGAGAGTGGGAAAACCTTCCTAACTTTCATGGAAGTTAATGGAAAAAATATTCAAGCAAGTACTTTTGAAGCATTTCTATTGGTCTGTTCATTTTGTTACTTTGGGACAATGTAAAGGGCAGCAGGTGATTTCAAATATTCAACAAATGAAAAACATCAAACGCGGAATACAAGGTTATGCCTCACAGCAGCAATATGCACATTCATATCAGGTGAACTGCAGACCTTAAAGCACTTTAATCCTTTACTATAATAATAATGTTTTTCATGTTTTGCCTGACTACAATATAATAATCAAGTTATTTCCTTTTGTTTAGGCTTACTGAGTAACATGCTATGCTTTCATTTGATCAGATGCCTTGGTGTTGTCTACAGGAGAAAGTCAGACACAAACCAATTGTGGGGTTAAAAGCAACATTAGAACATGCTTTCAGACGTATTCTCATATTCCCATAGCAAATCATATGCACATTTAGCCAAACTTTCCATAAATATTCTACAGTTATTTTGGATTAGTGAGCTAGTTAATTCACCATTTTGGTGTCTGAAAAGCAGCACAATTTGGAAGCATGTTAACAACTCAGTGAGGACAGGACCCTGATAAACAAAGGGATAACTTCACATTGCTGCGGTCTAAAGAAAAATAAGTAGTTAAAAAAATGGTAACTTTATAGGACAAAAACCTAATTTAATCTGAATGTAAGTCAAAGGAACCAGACTGTTTTCCAAGCAGTTTGGGGCCTTTACTGTTAGTCCATTCACACAGTAAACAAATGATGCCTAAAGTTAAAATCATTTTTCAGTAAACAGTGAAAATATTCTTCTTAACTAATTCTTTAGCATTCATGTGGCAGATGTTAGCAGAGATGTGTAAGCGAAATAACACTTTCTGTATTCTTGTTATGCACATGTTTTTTTATGTCTTGCTGATGAAAATGGTTATGTCCTATGCACTGGACTACAGTTCTGTGATCTGCATTTTCTATGTGGTAATAAATGCTAAGTTGCCCCCAACAATATATTTTCACCATTGCTTTGTGTACTTAAAAATTGATACTGTAAAGGATTAAATGCACATTCATTCCTTCATGGGACCAGAAGTAATTTAACTTCCACTCTGTGGAGATGTAAATGACTTTGATATTCATCACTGACTTTTCCCTGACCCCATTCACAATGCCCACTGTAACCTTAACCTCAACCCAGAGCATAATTCTAACCAAATCCTGGTTCCATTGTTTTAACCATGAGCATAAAACTATTGAGAATCATCTAATTCAGATAAATGTGAATATTTTAAGCATCTGCAGATCACCTACAGTGAATTACTCAAGTAAAGCTGTACCCAATACTCTAATAAAGAGACAACCCTAACATGCTGGAGTATATGCCCAACATCACTCTCCAGTTACTACAGACTGTGTCTGCCTCATTTATACAATATGGAACTTTTAAACGCTACCCTTTAAGGAGGCTGGTGCTAATGAAAAACTACCAGTAGATACTAAGGATGTGGATTAGTTAAGCTGGCAATCTGAAGAAAGATCCAACCCTCAATCCTCTTTCAATATGCTTATCTTTTCTGACACGAGACTAATGAAATTTTAAGCACATTGGCCCTCAGCAAAAAAGCTTCCAGGAAAGTGAGCAAAAAAAACCTGTCCCCTAAAGCCCCCCTTCCCCTCTTATCTTCTTTTAACTTAATGCAGAGATATCAGAATCAGCATGACATCCTTTTATCCACTGCAAGGCTTTAGGGGTTAGCAAGAACCACATGAGGCGTGTCCTCTGCATCTTTACCGGGGGGCTGCTGTTTGTGTGTGTTTGCTCATGCTGTACTCACACTGCGCAAATATATAACAGCTTCACAAGAACTGTGAAAAAAGAACATAGTGAACTGTATGAAAGTCAGGAATGTGCTCCAGTGCAATGCATTTCTAATGAGATTTAATTATAATCAGCAGAAAGTGCACACACACACACACACACACACACACACACTCAGATGCAGACGTACTTAAATGACCCCTGAACCCAATCAAGGAAAAACAGATTTATTGGAATAAAATAGATGAGAAACACAGCAACATCAATATTCATGGATCCATTACAAAGGAAGGCAGCATGATTTACATTTGCGAGTCTATTTGATGGTAGTTTGAGGGAAGACTGACTGAGGGAGGAGAACTTAGGCTGAAGTTATAGGCAGCTTCTGCCTGTAGCTAGCATGTGTCAAATATGTAAATTATGGACTAAAATGTGTCATATTTAACCCACACTTATTATTATGTCATATTATAACTCACAATAAAATATTGCTACTTCTGCTGTTGAAGTTGCTAATTTGTTACATAAAGGATGTGATCTTTACCCTAATTAACCTATGAGCAACAAAAAACAGTATATGTGACATTGTTTTGTGAAAATGATAAGTACATTATGGCATTGTTTGATTGCTGATATTTAAAATAAAGGAGTTACTAAAGTATAAATAAAGGCATTTTAATGTAAACAGTCGTACAAAATAAAAGAGAAAACAAAATCACTAATATTCCCAAATAGGCTGAAATGGCTATTATAGTGTGGCATTCTACCACTGTGAAAGAAGACATCCTGCTTACTGCATGTTTTGTGTGCTTTATTATAGTCCAAGGAAAAAATAATATCATATAAATATAAGATACTAAACTTGAGTATTATGTTAAACATCCAGCAACATCCTGTTTTTTGTGGGCGGGGCACGCGACATCAGCCTTGTGATTGGTTAGGAAATGCTTACCGACGCATTCCCCAAAATTAGGACTGCCCAGTTTACATCCAGAGGACGAGTAAAGTATAGAGCCCAGTATAATATAGCAGACATTTATTAGACTTTGGGAAGATATTCTTAAGACATACATTGTACAAGGCTTTAGGCTAACGGCTAGGTCTAACTTAGCCAGATCTACACTCCTTCGCAGTCCTAACTGGCTGGCTGGTCTCATTGTGCAGACATAACAAAGCAGTTCAATGACCTTCACACTAAGAGCCCATATCAAAATTGTCACGCTTCCAGGTTTCCCCTACGCCTCCGAGCTCCCGAACTCCATCTCCCAGAGTTAACTTCCTGATGGCGTCATTGCCAAATGCCCGGAATTCACCAATCACACTCCATTCTCCCGTTCATCCTCACCTGAATACTGATTACACTCACCTGCTCTACATTTCCTTGTTTGTACTTAAACCCCTCAGACACACACACCTTGCAAAGTTTTGCCAAACCACAACAAGCTTTTCTCTCCTGTTTTCTCTGGTTTTGACTTCTCCTTTGTTTATCGACTTTCTCTTTTTTGGATTCTCCCTTTTGGTTCTGTTCGCTGTTTAATTTGACTCTCTGCTTTTTGACTTCCTTTGTGTTTACTCCTTTACTCTCTTGAACTCCCCTTTGGTTTTGTTTACTGGTTATTCTGTCTCTTTGGTTTTCGACCCCTGCCTGTCTCCCTGTTTATGCCTCAGCCTCGCCCTTTGGTAATGTTTGCCTGGTTCTTGCTGTTGACTCTGATTGTCAATCTGTTTAATAAAAACCATTTGACTTTTAGCTCTGTGCGCATTAAACTACGTTTGTTGATTCTGACAAAAATACATGCCATAGAACTAACACCCCCAAATTAACCTGCTTAACTGTACGAATGAAAGATTGTATGTTTGCATACAAACAAATCATAGTACTTCCAACAATAAAGGAAGCTTTGTGCATCTTTTCCATAGCGACATTATATAACATTTTAACAGTTAATACTGATGGCACAATCTGATCTAATCTGAAGCATTCTACCCATGCTGTTATTTGTGATAACAACATGTTTTTTTCTGAGCAACTATATCATTCTGTTAAGAAGTAACTCTCTTTAAACCTCAGCTGATAATTAAAGAAGAACTACACACAGCTTTGAAAAATCTGAAAACCACCCCAAGCAAACTTTTCTGTCAGCATGTGGGAATAAATAGGAAACCAGTTTGCAAACAAAATAGGCTGTGAAATGACTGGCCGGAAAAATAGAACTCAGGTTATCTTGTAAATACTGGAAATACTTGATGCTGCTTGCCAATATTAAAACACGTCTTCCATAATCTATGATCTGTCTATAAAATACTGCTCATGATTACACACACAATCTCTCTGGTGTTCTATTGCAATTGCACACAGAAAGCTCTGATATGACACACTGATGCACTTCACTTTGGTTCACAATATTCCCAACTTCTGGAATAAACCAGAAGCTGATTTTTCCGGAAACACAGTCAATGAATTCACTGAAGCCCAGACATACCCATTCATCAAAACAATTTACACCAGAAAGACACTTTTTAAACATTACAATGCTTTCATAGCACTTTTAGAAAGAAACAGTGGTTGCCACATTTACCCCACACAAGGGCAGAAGGGGCACTATCACTATGACAGCTTGAGGCCTTACCGTGAACTGCTGCAAATTCAAACATGAGTGGAATAACATGCAGTATGTAAAGGTAGTATAACTCTTCTGGGTAAATGAGCCCTGGGCCCATTTTCAGATTGTACTGATGCTCAGTTCGATAGAGGGAAGTTTGCTTCCTGCAATGTATGTGGTCAAATTATGTGCAATTAGAAAATCAACAAACATGTAGTTTTACCAGGGGTGTCAAAACTTTTCAACAAATCACCCATTACCTCTGCAGAGGCTGCATGCTCAATTGTCAAAAAAGACCTGTATAATAACCTGTAACTTAACGAGAAGCCTAAGATGGCAATGACAGAAATGGATGATGAACATGTTGCAGATAGCCAGTGAGTGTTACAAATGAAACTGAGGGGTTACGTCACATGGACTGAGGGCTGACTCTATTTCTGTGTTCTGGTAAAGAGACAAATACTGGGGTAAACAAGAGCTCTGTGTGTGCGTGTGGTTTCGGTCAATGACATGTTCTGCAGATAAGTCAGCTCCAGTGCATAATATGTGCATAAGACAGAAAGAAAGGGAGAGAGAAACATTTTACCATCATCCTGGTAAACAAGTCTATCGGGAGGAGCCGACTATTAAACTGACTGCGCTGTTGTCAATAATGCTCTAATAGATGCCTGTCAAATGTGTCAACACAAGCTGATATATTTCCATGGCAACATCTGGATATAATGCATAGGTTTCTCTCATGCGTGTGGACATGCGCATATATTGGTGTGCTCTGCAGCATAGGGGTGTGTGATCCATGTGCGTTCGACCTACCAGTAACACTCACAGCTCATTCAAGCACAGGAAGAATTTGACAGAGCATAAAATGAAAGGTCTAGATGCCTCTGACACACAGAGCAGTAACAGCTACTGCAGTACTCTGTACTTACATTTGGAGTTCATCATACAGGTGCCAGGCCCCAAATGAACTGTCAGATCCCTGTTGAAAGAGAAGCACAATGATTTATTAGCCTTTAAAATGGAAAACTCTAAATGACCCCTTCAGCCTTAAACAGTTCCATTCAAACTATCAGTCTTCTCCACTACGCTACAGATGACTGGGTGGCTGGTTTGCTGAAATTTGACTAAGGAAGTTTAGTGAATGGTCCAGCCAGATTTATACAATTTTCCTCTCACCACAAAGTTAAGGTGACCAAATTTCTGAAATGAAAACTGTTGACATTTTCAGTTCAATATTTGATTCAAATACCCAGTGTTTAAATCTATGAAACACAAAGTGTTGGGGGTAGCTCCAGTTATATGTATTTTGACCACGGTAATTGTTGTGCTGTAAACTATGGTAAAGGCTGACTGAGAAAATTGTGCTCCTCACCATGTACCACAAAAGAGTCATGTTTGTACAAGCCCATAATTCATATTCATATTAAATATTCTGTCAGTAAAAAGTGACCCATGGTGCAGGGAACATGACTTGTGGTTATAGCCTAATAGCCAGTTCCTAAACACACACCTCTACTACCTGGAGTTCTGGAGAAACAGCTATGGCTGCCATCAACATATGTCATATGTCATACATGGATGGCTGACAAAGAGGTGACACTTTATTCGGAGTGATCCTTTTTAGGTGAAATAGATGCTCAACGGACTTTCAGTAACATAACAACAACATATCAATGATGTAGCAACAATAAAGCATCTGAACACATTTATGTTTTTCAGTGTATTTGCAGTGTCCAGGTTCATATCAGGTTTAGTCACTGAACCTGTAACAGGTCAAATACAGACCATCTCAACATTCTCAACAATCTTTTATAGACATGCTTCTGACACCATCCTGTAACCGGAGTTTAATTGGATATGATTAAGATTAAGGTTAGGATTAGGTTTTGGGTTGAGGTTAAGGTTAGGGTTGGGATTAGGTTTTGGGTTGGAGTTAGGGTAATGTAAGGCTTAGGTTTTGGGCTGGGGTTAGGGTTAGGTTTTGGGTTGAGGTTAGGTCTTAGGTTGGTTTAAGATTAAGCGTTGGGTTGAGGTTAGGATTAGGATTAGGGTTAGGTTTTGAGTTAGGGTTAGGATTAGGTTTTGAGTTGAGGTTAGGGTTGGGGTTAGGTTTTGAGTTAAGGTTAGGGTTAGGATTAGGTTTTGAGTTGAGTTTAGGGTTAGAGTTAGGATTAGGTTCTGGGTCGAGGTTAAGGTCAGGGTTAGATTAGGTTAGATTTTGATTAATGGAAGTAATATTTTAAGACTACTTAATTTAAAATATAAACAATACATCTACCTAATGTAAGTAACGTATCTACAGCACATCTTCAAGATTTTTACTTCAGTGTATTCAGATGGTTCCCTACTGCTACTTCACTAATCTGTTATTGATGTGTTACTGACACTCTGTTAAGAGTTTATTAACAATCTACAAAGATGACATGTAGGTGGCATGATAGCAAAATTTAAGTGGACTGTATGCCTATACAAATCAGCCTATCTGTCACCTTGTAGTACAATTCAAGAATGGGGACTGTGCCTGAAAAACTGGGATGTCTGGTCTAATGTAGTCAATCAGCCAAGACATTTGGTGTCCGAAGTTTGCTGCCTTAGTTTAGCTATGAGGCCAATACAGCTAACAAGCAATTGAGGCACAAAGCTACTAGGTTAGCACTGTGCAAAACCCATGCCTAAATCAACACATGTTTGTTTAGCAGCATATGTGGTTTCTGGCACTGTATGAAATACTGTTGCTTATGAAAATGGACAAACATATAAGCAAAATGCTTCCAAATGACTGTTACTATTGTTTTTTAGCTATGCAGCACTTTCGTGACCCATTTTTGAGACTGTTGTGTGATGCTGTAGCTGTACAGCTTGCATGATACTACCTGATGGCTTGATCTCCATTGCTTGTTAGCTACATAAGCCTCCTAGTTCCAGTACAAAACTATAGAAGGAAACGTTGGACACCAAACATGATCAACAATATTTGTGTGCAAACCTCTGAAATGAGATATTATCTCCCTGTAATTCCCAGATTTTTTTTTATTCTGCCATTTCACATTTCAAAAAGACACCGTGAAAGCTTTCCTTAGATGCACTGACTCATTATCACAGTGTACAAACTTGCTCTCCCTTTAAACAAACTCGTTTGGATTTCTTCAGCAGTCTTTAGGAGATGTTTAATCTTTGGGATAAGCTGTATAAACACTTCTCTCTCTGCCACAGACACTAGCACAGTAGATAAAGACTATAAAGCCCCTTTCTTGTCATTAACGGGGCACTCCAGCCAAAATGAAAAATGTAACCATTGCTACATCTCTTGTAAACATTTGTATTCACCTCCTACAGTGGCGCCACAATACTGCTGAGAGTGAGACTGACCACTTTAAAGAACAGGGAGACCCCTTTCTGAAGTTGCATCTTGAAGGTGGGAGGAAAGCTGCTTTGAAAAGGAAAGGAGTGGAGTGGAGTGGGGAAATGAGGGCAGGCGGGCTGTTTGAAAATGTCTTTTGCTGGTCGACTAATGCAGAAGTTAGATGGTTACTGTTCTTCTACTTCTAGGAATCCAAATATCACTTTTGTATATATTAACCTCTACATCTTAAAACTACTTCAAACACTAACTACCTTAACGCCAATTAAGGTTTTTCTATATCTACATATTGCAAAAGTATGTTTCAAACAATATTTCCACCAGTTTTTTTCATTCCTGTGAGGCCTCCAACCATTGTTCAGTGGCACAGCTGACACAATCCATAAACATGTCTTGTTGTCATGGGGCTGGTTTGAAGATTTAAATATGCACGACAAGGCCACAATGTGACTGCTCCAAAATGGCGCCTGTCAGTGTCCCAGTTTCATCACCGTGCTACCAGCGAGAATAGAAACAAAAGAGCCTTCTCATCTCAGCCCTGAATTTTCAAACAAGGACTATTAACTCGTCTTCATACATATTTAACACTATACTGCAGCACATTTAAAGTTTCACCAGGGACTTGTCAAAGCAAAGCAGTTGACTGTGTGCATGAGCGTGTGTGTGTAAATCAAGCGTTATGTGTGCTTGTTGCAGATTAGGTGGTCTCTATACAACCAAGTTCTGGAAAGCAACAACTCTATTCATAGTCAGATTGCCAAAAATACAATGAAAAATGCAAATCATATACTCACTGAGCTCACTAGGATAATGCACCGTTCATGGATGTAGCAACTGAAACACCAGAATAAACTGCGTCAAGCATATATATGTCGGTGTGGAGAGGTAGGATAGACAGATTAGTGCTGAATGAAGAGGACTGAATGAATAGGACTGTTGCTGTCAAAATAAAGCCTTATTTGTAACTAAAAGGAACAACTAACTTTAATGTATAGTACAGTTAGAGATTATATCAGGCATAAACCATATAGTCAAAAACATGTGGACATCTATAGAGTCGCCCCCTATCGCCAGCCTTGGCGCTATAACCGCCCTCCTCCACCAAACCTTACTGTTGGCACTATGCATTCTGGTACGTAGCATTCTCCTGGCATCCGCCAATTTGATGGATTCATCAATTAGTCTGCCTGATAGTGAAACCTGATTCATCACTCCAGAGAACCAGTTTCCACTGCTCCAGAGTCCAGTGCCAGTGTGCTTTATACCATTTCAGTCAAAGCTTGGCATTGTGTATAGTGGTCTTAGGCCCGTGTGCGGCCGCTGGCCATGGAAACCCATTTTCTAAAGCTTCTGATGCACAGTTCTTGTGCTGATGCTGCTTACAGAGGCAATTTGGTACTCTGTAGTGTATGATGCGACTGGCGGAGCTGTTGTTAGCTCTAATAATAGCACTTACAGTTCATCTAGCAGGGCAGCCATTTCACAAATCAACTTGTGGCAAAGGTGGCATCACACATTAAAAGTCGCTGAGCTCTCCAGTTCTACAGCCAGTATTTGTCTATGGAGATTACATGGCTATGTGCTTGATTTTTAGCAATAATAAGGTGCACATTAATGGACAATAAATTATTAAAATTATAGAGAAAATTGGATTCATAACAACTGTGCGAGGCTATAGACCACCAAAACTATCACCAGCTGATAAACAGTACTGCGGCATCAGCATAAAGCTTTAAGCTCTTTAAAGTTCTTTGTATAGAATGTGGCAGCAAGGGAAAACCAATGCTCAGTGCTACTGAAATGGCTGCGAGCACAGGCAGACACTTCCAACCATACAGTTCTTCCTCATGGTAGACACAAACACTGACCCGACAACCTCACAGCCCAGCACAGAACGACACACATGTGCACATCTTTTAACAGAACTATAGCAGCTTAACTTCAACAAAAGTCTCTCACACAGCATCGTAAGCCAGTAGGGTGCTTAAAGATTTCATCATCACTAGTAAATAATGCTTCCCTCCTGCATCAGATCCGATAAAATCCACAGGTGTTTCTGTCCATCCCTTCCAATGTGAGAAGACAACCCAACACTGTGGATCTAAAAGGATGTGTGGCTGTTATGCAGTCAAGAAATAGAGGATAAGAGTGCAGTAGAACATCTGGATATCTAAAGATGTGGAGTAAGAGTTTGTGGAGTCTAATTTTTGAAATGTGCGAAAACAACTTCTGAGAGTGGGCGGCACGGTGGTGCAGTGGGTAGCACTGTCACCTCACAGCATGAAGGGCCAGGGTTTGATTTCCTGGCTGGGGTGTCTGGGGTGATTTCTGTGTGGAGTTTGCATGTTCTCCCAATGTCTACGTGGGTTTCCCCCCAACCCAGAAGGATTAAATGGTTTAGAAGATGATTGAGAGTGAACTTCTAAGAGTGAACTTTGGATAAACATCCCTGTAGATTTCTTTGAAAGCAACAAAGCAAGACTCCTGAAAAGAACAGGAGCAACATGAGGAGAGACTGAACACTGAAGGTTTTTCTGTATCATATATTTGCAAAATATTCGTTCTATTCTGTTCTATTTCCTAATGCTGAAAATGAATACCTTACTGGCTTACTATTTTTGACTGGAAATAAAGTAAATAAATGAAACTGTGATGTCTCACCCTGTGGAGTACGGTATGGTAATGCAACAAGGCTTTATTCCAGACAGTTTTGGCCTCTTCATATTTGTCCATTCTTTATGAAGTCTTCCCACACTGTTAAGGGTAGCTAGTGTTTTCAAATGGAATGAGAAAATAAAAAAGTAAAATAATTGAATTATGAGGTTTTGATATGACAGTGACGATATTTAATGTCATTTCTCAGCATGTGTGTGCGTGGTCCTGCGTGTGTATGCGCATGCGCAGGTGCCTACTGTAATAACCGATCATATAAATCATCCAGCAAACTTAATTAGGCCATTGATTTAAAAATAATAAGGAGGCCGTAATGAGCAGAATAAATGAATCAGGCAGACGGCGGTGACAGGCCATAGAGATTGCTTCCTATTCACCACAGCCAGGATAAGTAATCCTATTTTAGAGTCGGGGCCATGTGCTTCCAATCAAGTGCTAAGTGGACTCTCTCTCTCTCTCTCTCTCACACACACACACACACACACACACACACACACACACACATACACACACACACAGAGATGTGAGCTTCAGAACAGAGCAGAATCCCATTCTCTCTCTCTATCTCTATCTCTCTGTTCAGTGGCTTTGTCAGCAGAGGGTAAGTTTGAAAGGAACAGCGATTAGTAAGCGAAATTAAGCAATCCACTTCATTTCTCTTATTACTCTTTTAATGTGAACACATTAAATGTCACTCCGTGTTCTGCTCGGTTTTCCTTCATAATGACGCAGAGTGAGGCACGTCTTAAAGGGCAATGCAGGAAAGCGAGAGATGGTAAAAAAAATAGTTATAGACGTGGAGAGAGATGCTGTCCATGAAGCTGAAGAAATCTGTACATAGGACATATAAACACTCCTTAAAAGGTTCTTCAAGCACTCTGTACTAAAGGCAATAGTGTTATTCAGAACCAAGACAACGCAAAGAACTATCTGGATCAAAGTGGTTCTATGTATGGTTAAATGGTTCTTCTCTATAATGGAAAAAAACTGTACATGGTTCTTTAAAGAACCTTTTAAAAATGGCCTTACATAGCACCAAAAAGGGTTCCAATATATAAGTCATAGATTGCTCCTATATAGAAACCCTTTTGCTAAGAGTAAGGATGTATTAAAGCATGTCTGGATATTAAGTCATCATTCTTTGTTTCATTGTGCTTATATCTCTTTCTCGCTCACTCTCTCTCCTCTCTCTCTCCTCTCTCTCACATACACACACACACTATCTGAGACTTTGTGCTTATTTGCATAATGTTACTAAGCTCACAACAAAGTAGTGCCGCATAATGAAATTCCTCACAAAACTGCACCAACGATTCATGCCCTCAGAACCCAGTTAACTAAAGACTAAACTTCCAACATGCGATCATATTAAGGCCTGAATAATGATGTTGGCTGATGACTCATGTATCTGTTTAAATACTGTTAAAAATGTACCATAAATTACTAACTTCTTATTCTACTTACATACACTTTTTAAAATGGTTCTACCCAAAACCAGGAACACTCAAAGAAACATTTATATGTTCAAATAAACAAGTTGTATATGGTTCTTTAAAGAACCCCTTTACATTGGTTGTATATAACCAGTGGTGGACAGTAAGGAAGTAAATGAAATTGGTTGCTGCACTAAAGTAGTTTTTTGGTGTATCTTTGCTGCAGTGTTTCCATTTTGGGGGAGTTTTTACTTTAACTCCACTTCATTTCAAAGTGAAATACTTACTGTTTACTTCACTACATTATGCAAATCGGTCCTTCCTTTTGGCTTATGAGTGCATAAAAACGTAACATCTAAATGAAAGAAGTGTGAAGCAAACCCAGTCAGGCCACAGCGAGCACTTTGTTTTGAGCTTGTTTTGGCCTGTTGGACAGAGCTTGGTTATAGCTATTGGAAACTGTTCACCTTCATTGTATTTGTGCTTATGATCATTTTAATAGACATCAGTGTTAGACTAATTAATGACCTTCTATTAAAGACTGGTGGACCGAGAGTGACACTAGAGTCTCTTCACCTAAACTGAGTTAAGAGTCTTGTTCCAAAAATGATAATAGGACATTAGAGCCATAATAAATCATGTTACTGTTACTCTCCATACTTAAGTACATTTGAAGGTAAATACTTTAGTACTTTTACTCAAGTGGACTAAAGGGAGGAACTAATAATTTTACTGGAGGAATATTTTACCTTGTGTCTCTCTACTCTAACTCTAGTACATTGTGTACTTCGTCCACCACTGTATATAACACCATATTCCATCTTTGATGCAAATCAAAGAACCCTTTTTCAAAACTCTGTAAGAACAACAGTACTACTGGGGACCCAGTATGAGGAGTGATCCCCAGTTTAACTATAAGACAAACTTAGTAGCACCAACTAAACTGGAAATATGAACACAGAACATCATTACGGTCAAAATAATTCAAGCAACATTTAGCAACATTTAAAAATAATTAATCCAACATTTAGCATAAGAAAAACAATACAACCCATAATCATCAATAACCAGGTGTTGGATGACTAGTTCTGGATCACAATGGCACTCCAATTGCACTTTTCTTTGTTGGAGTTTGGAAATTCCAAGTTCTAACTGAACATAACTAGCATCAAATCCATATTTTCACTGGTTACACATGGAGAACATGAATGTATGTGTTTCACTATGTGAAAACAGTCATAAGCTTTAGATGACATGGATGGAGAAAACACATCCACATACTGCTCATTCAGCTCATGCCTAGCTGGTGATATTCATCCTGAGTATGATCAACACCCTCACCATCAGTGTTTTTCTCAAACATTTCAGAGTGTGCTCAGACTTAGCAGGCTGGATTGCTCTGTTAGCGTGGTTCGTTAGAGTAAGTGAAAATGCTGCCATCCGAACTCCCCCTGACCTGGACTGTCTCAGTTGGAATCACAAAGAACTCTGGTGCAATTCATTTGATGTATGGACCCAAAACAAGCCAAATACTTTTAAACAGGCCAAATACGGAATTAACCATTGTCTCCACAACTTCTTTGGTACATGGAAAAGACAAGCTTCTGAATCTATTTTGGCATGTTCATGTTTTTTTTACCAGCTTTTCCTCAGCTCTGAATTGGCAAATAGAGAACAGATACTATCAGTTTTAAAATGAGGTACTTTGAGGAATGTGAAAAACTATTACAAAATACACACTGCATGCATTTGACTGTGCTCATAAATTATATTATTTATTATCGTGCCAAGGTTTCTCTGTTTTGTAAAAGCAGCAAGCAACTTCAGGCCGTTACATGGAATTCACCCTGTTTTGCGTCATATGGACCCATGGTCATGCAGTTTCACAGGTTATTGCTCTAATATCAAAACACAAAGATAAAACCAAGACAAAGATAAAACCAATATTCACAGACAGAACAGATAACAGCATGATTTACAAAGTTTATTATTTGATAAAATCTGCCCAATCAGCTGTGATGTTTTACTTGTATGACTTTTGTTAACATCTTCTGGTTATGCAAAACCAAATGTTTGCTAAGTGAACCAGAACTAAAACGCAGCAATGTGTCATGTTTTTCTACTTTAGTCCGGACCAAGCTACAAATATAAACACACTCTCATATTCAATAATCAATACTGAACTACAAGTATAAATACCTCCTTATATTCAATATTCAAAATATTATTACCACATGTATCTACTAGCCAATGACATATTAACGATCACCTGATTAACTTATACTTCAAACCTGTTTTTGCCTTAACGTTGAAATGATCAATTACGTAGCATGTTAATGCGCGCTAATTTTTTAATACCACCATAACATGCTAACACATGCCAGTGTTTCTCCTGACTGATCACTATTCATAAACCCTAAGGTCCATGTCTTCCTCACTTGCATACCTTATACTTGTTTATTCATTGCTTCATAATGAATAATTCATAGTAGTTACTCATTAATAAGCCTAATGTTTAAGGGGTCAAAACCGTTTCCCGTTCTTGCTGTCATTTCATATGCACTAGTTTGGTAGAACATGCTGAACCACAGGCAGCTGTGACTGGATCCGAGGTCAGAACAAAGATGAAAAGGTATCATGGGTAGGGTACTCAGGGACATTGTGGCGCAGGCCTGGGTGATTACGCATGCTAGGTACTTCCTAAAGTCCATTGAGAGACTCAAACTGGATTAGATAACAGGACAGCAATGTTAAAACTGGCATAGATTCAGCTGTTTGTGTGTGCGTGTGTGTGTGTAACAAGGAACAAGTAGCCCCTGAAGTCTCATCCGTACTGCCTATATGAAATAGCCAAGAGTGTACTAAGTGCTAAGTGCTAAGTACTAAGTTAACATCAATCTCAATTTGTGTTCATGAAATACAAAGCACATACAGCCTTTAAAGCACATATAGCTTAACATTATTGCTCATGTCTACTTTCATTCACCTACTCATTCACCTCAATGTACGGCAATTTGATTAACAGTGCATTTACAGCCTCAAACAAGACCAAATCAGGCTACAATATCTTACTCAGGAGGTCGAGAAGGTTGAAAACAGTATTAAAGGATCAGCGGCTCCCTGAGGTACCACATGAGATGTAAAAGACAGAATCACTAAACTATGTACACAAACACATAAGCTCACTAGACAAAATACTAGTCACCTTGTGTGTTTAAGGAGGTAGTAATTTTAGGCTCCAGCAGATGGCGCTGCACAAGGATGATCGGGCTAAAATACCTGAGGGGTGTGTAATGGGATTCATAGACTAGTGAATAGTGAATGTCTAGTGAATTTGGAGGTCTATGGAGGTGGACGGTCATACCAGGTCTACCAGCAGTGGCAAAAATCCCAGTCTACAGGAAATTCTTCTCAGAATTGTGCCAGGGAAGGCATCCACCAAATCTGGCCCAACTGCACAATTCTATGATGCAAGAGTGGCTAAACATTGATATGGCCTACTTCCAGAAACTTGTCCAGTTCATGCCAAATCAAATCACAGCTGTTATTCAGCATCCTACAATCTTGGCAAAGAGACAGGAAGAGTGCATGAGGAATTTTGTGGCAGGAAATGACATCATTATGTGAAGCACCTTTATTGATAAAAGTGAGTTTGATAGAAACAAGCTTCCGAGCAGTAAAAATCGCAACTATCTGAGATCAACCTTGAGCTTTGGATGACATGGATCCAGAAAACACATCCACATACTGCTCACTCAGCTCATACCCCCCTGGTAATAATCACTTTAGAGTATGATAAACAACCTCACCAGTATGATCATCAAACCATTCAGGGTGTGTTCAGACTAGCCAGGCCTGATTGCTCTGTTAGTGCAGTTGGTTACAGTAAGTGAGAATGCTGCCATCCAAACTCCAGGACTCCAGGACCGAGACCCTATGAGCAGGTCAGTCTTGGTTGACATTGAAATGAAGTGGTTTGTTTGAAGTAGGGATGCAAGACAGACCAAAGATACGCAAATGGACCCAAGGGTGTAATGAACCAGCATCTCCTCGCTGCACAAATTCTTTGGGAGTAATGATTTTTTTTCAGTGGCTTGTCGTTTTATCCCTTCAGTTTGGGCAGAAAGTAGATGGAAATAGAGCCAGTAATACAGACAATCTAAGGAAGTCAAACTGTAGCTGACTGTAGATGAAAAGGAGTTAAACAAAAAGTCAATCATTCAAACAGCAGTGGTGACATATTTCAATCTGGGTGCTTTATAACCATCTCCAATATTTTACCATTCGGTCATATTCAGTCTTAGAATCTAGACACCATGCCAAAACTAAGAGATATGTTTATGACTGTAGTGGTGAATTGTTCAGTGTTAATAAAAGTATAAATGAATGGAGTGCAGCAGAAAGAGACCGCCTGATAGACTGAATTTCATTCTTAGCACTGAACTAGTTCATCTCCTACTCTTGTGATATAATTTTAGCCTGCAGTGTCCTGCAGCTTCCCCAATAGACCTGGTTAAAAACATATACACTCACACTTAGCCTTCTGTTTGACATCAAAATAGACAGCAGTGCACAAAGGTGCTTCAGAGGTAAAGTCAGGCCTAAAAAGTGTGCCTGTGATGGTAACACGGTAGAAGGCGAGGGCACTGATGCTTCAGAAGAGTGGAAGACCATCTCACATAAAGACATTCTGTGGTGAGTGTTTGTGCCATTGTGTGTTTTATGAAGGTGTTTACTCTGATCAACTAAGCGACTGAGATCCAGGATGGAACTGTGCACCTTTCAAGGCAGATAATCCATTCTCTATCTACAGCTGTGTTTGTTTGCAGCTACTGCAGATAAGTTGTAGCATTTTTTATTTGTAGTTGCTACTAGGGCTAGAACAGATATTTGATATATGTGATAAAATTCTACAAATATAATATTAAAAATGAAAAAGCCATTTGAATAACTCACACTGTGAATTGGCACAGCTTGTTGATACTGGTGATAGTATCAGTTCTAAGTATCTTTCCAGTATCAGTTTTAACTCCAGGTGAAGTCCAAATGAGTTTACTACATCTCCAAATTGCTAGCTAGCTATGAGGCTCTTAGTTGCGTTTCTTAGTCTCTTGCAGTGCTATGATAGTTGCAGCTCTAGGTTCTACATTAAAATGCTATGCTGGGCTGTGTTGATTAGTTTATTGTGAATACAGTACAATACACTTCACTGAACATATCATGGATATCACCAGTACCTACCATCATAACTGCATGCATGTTTCCTTATAAAGAGAGTAAAATCAGTCCTGATTAACTGAATTTAGTGCACGTTAGTATGCAAAACATTTAATAATGATTCAGTTCCTGATTGTATTTTTAATGTAGCAGTACTGGTTCTTGTTTCTCTGTCAGATGATAAAGACAATACACAATAAATATCATGGCAGATTGTGTATCATGAAAATTTTTGGAAGTATTGCGATGTTATATTTTTGCCATTTCGCCCACCTCTAGTTTCTCATTGTATTAAATTAACATCCTAGAAAGCTTGTCCGACCTTACAGAAAGATCTACAGAACATTTGTGGGCAGAGGATGGACAGGCCAGCTGGTATACTGCATTTAGAATGTGTGTTAAAGCAGTGCTGAATATTCCCTGCTATTCAAAAGAGTTTGTACCTTATGCAAACACCCAATGGAAAGGAGCCTTCGGCCTTCATAGTAAATAAATAAATAAATAAATAAATTTGTTTGCACAAAGTAAGACAAAACTGTCCCTACTGGCAAACTGTTACCCTCCAGAATCAACACCTGCTCAGTAAAACACCTTTATTTATTTGAATCACAATTTGTTAAACAGGGACTTCATCGTAAGCGAGTCTTGCCTTTAGGCCAGTGTTCACATGCCTAACTACAGCAGATGGCATCTCTAAGACCATGAACCGTTTTGTAGTCGCATTACTTTTGGTGATGGCAGATTATTTTGCCATAATTTACTCACTGCTTCATCAAACTATTGATCCATTATTGACCTCCTGAAACCATATAGTCCATCTCAGCTATAGATTAGCTATTGTTTTCACTAAAGCGACAAACATACTTCACAACACTGCAGGCTGCTGCTGCCACTCATTAACATGTTCAGGTCAACATTATCTTGCAGAGAGAAAGAGATGGAGAGATAGCACACTTGTGCAGAAGGACTCTTCCTCATGTGAATGAGTTCTCTGTGATGATGAAAGGAGGATGATATAAAGTTATTCACTGTTTGATGTCTCTCTAGTTAAGCTGATTAGGTTCATGATAGCATGGATAAAACTTCACAGCTCTGTGTTAAGCTGGGTGAAAAAATGCCAGAGAATAAACAATGATAGCAAGGCCAACTGTCCAAAAGAAAGACTACTTCAAATTCCAGTCCTATCCAACGTAAGCTTCCATACATCACTGAAATGATCTGCAGGGAAAAACTACATAACATGAACCAGAGTGAGGAGTAAGAGTTCATCTAATGCAGGTTTTCTAACATGTATTTACTGTTTTACCATGCATTTTCTACTATGTATGTATATGTCATGATTTCTGAATTATCCTCAGCTTGCAGGCAAAAGTTGTAATGTCTCATTGTTCATTTTGTTAGTTGACAATAAGTTAACACATCTTTTATCTTTTTTTTATACTATATGGACCCATATCAATCAGTAACTGTGAAATATCTGTCCAATTACACATGTAAAATTGTAAATTGGTATAGTTCATTTTATATGAAAATTTCCCCATGTGGGATAATAAATGGCTATCTTATCTTATCTTATCTTATCTTATCTTATCTTATCTCATCTTAGCTTAGCTTAGCTTAGCTTAGCTTAGCTTAGCCACCATTATTTTAAAACACTAGGAAAACTGCCGGCGATATTGGATTTTTCTATTAAAAATGAATCTGCACCTTTATCTTCACAGACTGGTTTGTTTAGTTGGAAATAACACACCAGTATGATCAAACCTTTAGAGTGTGTTCAGATTTGGCATGCCTGATTGCTCTGTTAGTGCGGTTGGTTATAGTAAGTGAGAATGCTGCCATCCGAACTCTGGTGCACACAAAACAATCGGTTTGTTTGAAGTAGGGATGCAAGACAGACCAAAGACATGCAAATGGACCAAGGATGTAATGAACCATCATCTCCTCGCTGCACAAATGATTTAGGAGTAATGCAATTTTTTAAATGGCTTGTCGTTTTTTCCCTTCGGTTTGTGCGGATGGAAGTAGATGGAAATAGAGCCAGTAATATGGACAAGTGTCAATCATTCGAACAACAATCATTTGAAACATTAATAAAACATTGAATTTTTCATTTTGTTAGTTGAAAATAACACATCCTCTAACTTCGCCACACAATTTCTACTGTTTTGCTGAGTTTAACACGCTGGGAATAACTCACATTTACATTAAATTAAAAAAATATTCTTTTCGAAAATCAACATGTCATTTGACCAGGTGTGCCCAAATTTTTGTTTTTATTTAAGTGAAAAACAGTCGCACATTGCAGGCTTCTAAAGAAAGATAAAGCACAGGTATTACTTTCCACAGGGCATAGAGTTTAGAATTCAAGCACCAAAACAGCTATTGCATCTTCACATTACTGATCATGATTTTTTTATCAACATTTATCATAAATCCCCATTCATCTTTTGGCTTGGCAGCTACTATTCTACTACACTGTATAGTATAAACGTGGTGAGTTCTTTTATACAGCAAACAAACAAAAGGACAAAATATAATGGATTTACTAAGCTGCCAAAAAATGTGAATCAGCATCAGCTTAGTGCTACCATACTACTACAAAACATAGCGGCAATAGCAGAAATGATCATTCCTGTATTTTGTCCTCACCGAGTTTTGACTTTTATTGCCCAAGCTGAATGCCAAACTCTAAATCATCCTTCACTGCTGTGAATTAGAATATTTAACCATTTCTTTAAACTCTCTGAGCAGGTATTTATAAGTATCAGTAAAATAAGCCCTGCTTGTATAATGTACTACACCTTAAAAAGGAAGAAGGTGAGACTGAGAGAGAGGAAGAAAGAGGAACACACAGAGAGAAGCTGAGAAATCTGGCCAGGGGGCTGTCAGTCTCAGTATCTGAGTTCTTAAAGTGAAAGAGAATAGCACAGAAATTACTCTCACTGAATTGTTATAGAAGTTACTGAAGACCTGCTTGCAGACTCAGTGTGATTGTTTTTGCAGAAATAGCAGGTAATTGGAAAATTGACCTGACACATTGTTATTTGTCTGAGTGTATTGCTTTGCAGAATATTAATATTTCACTATTAAACAAAGTGCACACCTGCTGCCATGTTGTTAGCCCATTAAAACTCCAACGTCATACTGACTTGAAGTAGCAGCTAAAAGGAAACAGGATCACGGTCCATTTTTATATTGCTTTTTGCTTTTTTATAGCAAAGGCAAACAAAAGAACACACACATACTACCAGCGTAACCTGTCAGATTAAAAACAATTAAGAAGTTATTCAGTTCAGATTTAAAACACATTATAAGGTATTTTATTCAACATTTGAGTTTTATTTTCAGGACATTAAGAGGATATTACATTATAAATAACATACAATTATTATCTATTTACAACAGTGTATTGACATATTATCTGCCTCTAGATTTGATCATCAGTTTGCAAACACAAGGCATTCTGGATAATATTATAACTTGAGCAGCTTTGTCAGGCGTTATGGAATCATCTACAGCTCTGTTCATCATTATGTTCTTTTACAAATGAGTTGAAACCTATTAAGTTGTAGAGTAATAGAAAAATATATATACGCTACCACTCAAAAATCTGAGGTCAATGAATCTATTCATACATAACCAAATTATTTGTGTTATAAAATGTTTACAATGGTTCTACAATAAAACTAATTTTTCCAAGTTTCAAACTGTTTTAGCAATCTGTAAAATGAAGACATTTTCAATGATGAATACAGCTGTAAGTAATTTTGTGATATCTATTGATAATTAAATCTGTACAGTACTGAGAATGAACTTTAAAAAGAAACGGACATAAACAATGCTTTATATCAGACAATCCATAACAAAATCTCACCAAATAAACGTCAATTCATTGCATTTTTGTGACGAAAAATTCCAATAAACAGGAAAATATAGCTTTTTATTCAATGAAATTTCATTTTTTATCATGTCCTAATTTTTCATTATTCCCAAAATCCTGTAAACTATGAACAAAGTATTTTGCATTATGTTTTGGTATCTAGTTTATAGCATTTCAATATACACTGTATGAGTTACTGAATAACAAGTTGAGTGACCCCAAAGTTAATCTTAAGAATAAACTAGCTTGCCTGATAGTTAACTTGCATGGAATGGACTTGTCTGTAGTCTAAAGACCTGTTCAAGTGGGATTAGTTCTACCTGGGAAGGAGCTGTCAGTTGAGTGATTACTGATTAGATCTGTGATTTTAACCCAGTATGAATATGCTGTGTAATAATTCCGAAGTGTGAATTACCGTCTGTAAATGGCTGAGCTCAGAGCTTCTTCAGTAATAGTAATCCTGGAAAATTATATATACTGAGAGCCCCTTTCGAGGACAAGAGTGGTTTTTGTCTTGTTGGATGGTATTTGGTAAATTGAATGAATTTGCTTTCCTACCTTTCCTACTAGTCTATTTGTTATTTAGTATTATTGCTATTTAGTCTTACAATGTTTTTGTTCAAATATGTGGTACCTATCGCATAATGATGTAAACGACTTTGCAATAATGTTTTGATCCGGGTTATTTGGGGAAATTTGGGAAAATTGAACAGACCCTTTATCCAGTCAAGTCACGCGCAGGTAACTTAAATAGAGCTATAGACAGACACTACTTTCCTAATTTACAGTCTTAAATAGTCTTTACTAGACATTTAGTTCTCCTAAATGGGTCATCATTATGAAACAGAAGGAGACTGACATCATAGTACATTGAAGCAGAGGCCCCTAAGATGCCTATGTATGTGTGATGATGCTGTACATGTACAGTGTTCCCTCAGGCCTCTAGAATTAGCAACTATGCTATACTGTTAAACCTTGCATCCATCCTCCCAGCTATTCAGTATCTTCCAGACACCTCTGCTCTTCCCACCCCTTTAGAAGTCAGCTCATTTACTGTCCTGTAGATGCTTGAGCTAGCATGTCACTCTCGCTAGCAGGCCTTGTTCCGCATGTAAAAGCAATTACTGTCACCTGGCTATGACAAAAAACACCAGCATGTCGCTGCTAATTATCAATTATCATAGCAGGGAAGGAGCCATTATAAGAAGTAAGCCACATTTATGACAATTATTACAACCTCCACTGCAGTGTAGTGCTGGCGGCTAGACTACCACAAACTGTTGGCGCTGCTCGCACATTATGGCTACTCACATCCACGGGAGACATAAATACCCCTAATTCAATAACTCACTTTGAATTACAGCATCTTCTTGCTTATAATTCCCAACAGTAGGGATATTGGCAAAGATCTTTGTTCCAAATATAGCTAATTGCATTTGCCACGTTATGATCTTGGCTATGAAACTAAATGTGTGAGTTCTATTTTATTATTGATCTGTGTCTGCCAGCACTCACACAAAGACACGCTTTATTTTCTCCCTCCAGATGACATATAGTTAGAAGCAGATTAACCGTATCATGTCCTTTAACAGACTGGCTCACATGTGCACACACTAAATGATGAGGATGAATGGTTCATATTGTTTCTCAGGAAATAGAAAAAGAAGGAAAAAGAAAACAGCTACACCTGAAAACAATGTAGACTGCTTGCCAGACAACTCTCATATGTCTGGGAAAACAGACAGCTGTTAATGATGCTACAGGGGACCTGGATTTAGAGGAAGGAAGATGGATGGGTACAATCTAAGCTGTTGTGCACTTTCCCAACCTGCAGACTGGAGCCATTTTAGAGAAAACCCAGGTACTTGCCAAGCAGAGCATCTTCAGTCTCAACACTCCAACAGATGTGAATTCCAAGAAATAAGGTTACAACTACAATATATAGTTACAATACAAATATAATGCAGTATAATGCCCCATAATGCCTAATTAACTGCACTTGGTTTTAACTGTATAATGTGATCCATTACAAACATATTCAATATCATATGCACTAATTGGTTGGTCAATCTACAGTTCTCTGCCTGGTTTTATTGTCTATATATTTTAAATCTGGGTGCCAAGAAAATTGAATTTCGGGGTGCATTCACAACACATTTAATTGCTTCCGGAACAATCATTAGCGAATCAAATTATTTCAAGGTCAGAGTTTTAATAGGCATTGTAACTCCTCACCTTCAAATCACACTCCCAAGCACACACACACATGTCCAGACCCATTACCACACACTCGGGAAAGTCCAGCTACATTACACCAGTACAAGCCATGACCAGCCTGGCCAGCCTACACCAGACACTTCCTGAAATATGGTTCTCAGCAGACACACAGTACTGTGTAAAAGTCAGAGACATTCGTATCGTTTATGTAACTTCTAGTCAAAACAGCTATTAAATACAAGTTATTCATTTTTAGAGTCAGAATAAAAGCAGGCAGTGTGGAACCCTCAGGGTCCTTCAAAGAAGGTCAAATGATTTCTGGGAGCTAAAAAAATATCTGTCTGTAATATCTTCAGTGGAATCAGGCATGTACTGAAACGTGTAAGTATTACAGTACTGCTGTGGTTACAGTGCTGCTTTGGTTTCATTGTTAAATTGTGCAAAGAAAAAGGTTAAATTCTCGAAACATCCAGACGAAAAATGACATATTAGGAATAGTTTCTCACTGTATAAAGGTTTCTATATCTAAGTAAGCTTCCCTTTTTGGTCAGGACAGCTGAAGAGAAGGTCTTACAATAGATTAACCATCTGAATAATGAGCAAGTGACAGAAGAATCAACATTATGGTTTCCAGTAGGCGGGATTAATTTAGTGAGAATAAGCATCAGTCTAGTCCTTTAGGAAGTCCTAGGTACGTCACTGACTGTGAACACATAATCAATGGGTTGTTAGAAATAGAAAACAGCAACAGCAGCTCTATACCGGAGCGACTAGACTACCAGCATCAGGGAGTTAGCAAAATAGAACCACCCATTTCACATTTATATTCTGGTCCAGATATGTGCCTGTGTGACACCCCAGAGAATGACAGAGGGCAGGATATTGTTTTTTAACCATCTTCAAAGCCACAAACAAACTGTAATATAATTTTCATGACATTCATTGTTAGTAATATGAGCTAGTTTGACTAACTTTTTTAAGTTTGAGTTACTGTTTTATTCATGTTATGCAGAAAGTTAACTTGTGAACCTGAAAAAATCAACAGGTGTTTCTGTCCGTCCTTCCACTGTGAACAGACATCTCAACATAATGGGTCTGAAAGGGGGTGTAGCTGTCAAGAAGCCCTTACTGAGAACAGTAAAACTAGAATTCAGAAGATGAATGGGCATCTGTAACAACATCTGTAATCTATGAATCTGACCATGGAGCTGGGAGGCGGGGGGGCGCAGTAATGAGGTGTTGATTTGTGCTGATAATTGGCAAACGTTGGTGTTTAACCAGAACAGCTACATTAGATATAATTAATGGAATGTCCATTCTCCCCAATTTATTGTCACGCCACCACAACACACATCGTCACAGTTTTACTTTGCAATATCAATATTTCATGATGTATTCTCACACCCCTACTGATGAGCCAAAGGTTGGAATTGAGATTACTTAGGCTGTGAGAAACGAGAAATGCTAAATGATGCAAAATAAGCTTTACTTCATGGGTGTTCTGATAAGCCATACCAAGTGCAGAGTTCTACACCCAGCCTTTTCATTTGAAGAGACACTGCATACAAAAAGTCCTAAATTAAATAGGTGCTAAACTGTGTATGTTTTAAAGTAATCTTTTAATCACACAAACCCACTGAAACAAATTAGCATGGCTACAAAACAAAGTGACCGGCCCCCCATACAAACATTAAACACTACAACAAATCAGCTGTGTCAATGTTTCATTAATTAGAAATCTGGGGGGGTTTGGCATAAAAACCCTGATTGCTGCCAGCGTTTAATCAAGCAGATTGCCTCTAGACAGTGGCTGCTGAGGCTAGCTCTCTTTCCCTTCTGTTTATTTTCTCATGAATCAATAGTGGAGGAAAAGCCTGAAAAATAGCATGCCCCATTCTAAGGAATAAAGCGAGGTTAAAAATGTTTAAATGGATTATGAAGTGGTACGTACAATGTTTTAGTCTTTAAGTCTCTGGTGCATAAATCTAGGAGGAACCTTAGGGGTAAAATTACAATACAGCTGAATGATATGGGTTGTTATTTATTTATTCTCAGGAGTGGCATGTCAGTGGAAAAAAACTCTAAAGTGAACCATGGTAAGATGCAGTAAATGGTGGAACCACTTGGCTCTACGTTGGCACAGTGTGATGACATAAACCACGGTGGGCTATAGATCAGAAGAGGTTGAACACACTGTACAAATGGCAATTAGCCAATTAGCAAATGAACTAAAACACATCACAGTAGATGAACGTCCACCGGGAGGTACTACAAAGCACCCCAACCCCAATGCTAATGATGCTTAAATATCTGAAAATCCTTCATTCACCACAGACACACGTTTTCTTCATCACCAATGTGAAGCTACAGTGACAGGCTGCAGTAGATTTTGATGATGAGGCATAATGTGAGTGAGCAATGGCTAGCTGCTTTGGCCCGCTGCTCCACTCAGCAGATTACCGACGAGAGCACCTTTTGCCTTTTGAATAGTGCATGAATGGAATTAATGCATTAATCCTGTCCATCCCCAGGCTCTCTGCTGCCCTAGTTTCACCAGAGAGAGAGAGAGA
>CM067476.1:29671718-29708297 GCA_034552555.1 Semaprochilodus insignis | reverse complement strand
AGAGAGAGACAGACACAGAGAGAGAGAAACAGAGAGAGAGAGAGACAGAGAGAGAGAAACAGAGAGACAGAGAGACAGAGAGAGAGAGAGAGAAAGAGAGAGAGAGAAAGAGAGAGAGATAGACAGAGAGATAGAGAAAAACAGACAGACAGAGTGAGAGATAGACAGAGAGAGAGAGAGAGAGACAGAGAGAGAGAGAGTGACAGAGAGAGAGAGAGACAGAGACAGAGAGAGAGAGACAGAGTGAGAGATGACAGAGAGAGAGAGAAAAACAGAGAGAGACAGAGTGAGAGATAGACAGAGAGAGAGAGAGAGAGAGAGAGAGAGAGTGACAGAGAGAGACAGAGAGAGAGAGAGAGAGAGAGAGAGAGATGCCTCCATATTTACCACATAAATTGTTATTAAATTATCACTGTTTTCACAGAAACCATCAGGAATCAGGGGAAAGACAGTATGTGGGAATTCCGCTGATGTGGAAAGCAAATAATATTCAAATACATTAATATGGATATCTCTATTAGATACAACAAAATAATAAGACAAGCAACACTTGTAGTTTATGGCCACTGAAATATTCAAGGATGATGGCAAGGGAGCAGGAGGTTGTTGACTGTATTAACCCCTTAAAGTGGAAGCTTATTAGGCAGTTATTAATCCTAAAGACCAGGGGTTAATTCAGGCCGGAGAGCAGCAGAGCGTAGCCGCAGCAGTTTCGGTTTATTTATGTGAGTGGCAAGCAGAGCTAAGCTCCCGGCTAGGCTATAATTGGATGGAAATGTAAATAATTCATAATACAATATTTGTGAAATCCATTTAACTATTGATAAATTCTGCCAAGACAAACCCTGGAGTTCTGCTGTACTTGACCCTATATGCCAGCATTTGCTTCCTCTTCCCCACTTTAATATTCCATAAGACAAATAATCGTCACCGCTGAGGCAGGTAAATCAAGTTGGCCCATTTTGTGTGAATGACTTTTTATTAAATTAGATTTTTTATTATTTGAACAATCCAAAAAATTATGTTTCCTGTTTTGCAAACTGATGCCAGATACACTCAAAAGCCAGCCCTGGATGCAAATAGATATAAATCAGAAATATAACTTCATGAGACACAAAGAAGGTGACAAGTTCAGAAACTGGGATCTTTTGCTGTTGTTCCTATGATACATTTCAATCATTTAGAGTTTACCCAAATATCAGCCACATCCAAAAATATTACTCTAAGTTCATTTGATAAACTGGTTTATTATCATGCCAAAATGCATGACATCTTCTTTAGGGACTCGAGATCTATTATACATTGTGACCTTTTTGCCCAGTATTTGTGTTCTCCTGGCTCCAAAATGTCCAGTGCTTGGACCCCGATGATTGCCGTTTCTGATGTAACTTGTACATGTTTATTCACAAACACTGCAGTTTCCAAAAGACAACACTGTATTTTACACCAGCGTCATACAGAAAAGAAGCCACTTGGTTAGAAACAAGATTTATTTACATATATAAACCTATTTTCTTATTTTGTCCACCATACAAAAGTTAACGAATGTCATAGAATGACATTTTTATTCTGATTGGCAAATTGAATATTGTCTTTGTGGGTGAATGGCACATGAATTGGTCTAAACAACGTCTCTGTCTACATAGATAAACAGATACATCAAAAACTATTTAATATTGTCGCAAAACCAAAACTACCAAAACTGCCTTCTCAGATTTTCATTAAACATACTCTCAAAACATTTATCCCCTAGGACAACAGCTGCGGCGAAATGCTTTTAGCAAGCGAATGAGCTGACACTCATTCAAACAAAGCAATTCCCTCAGATTTTCTCTCTCACTCTGACATACTGTCCTCCAAATTCTGCTCTATCCCCATGAGAAGAGGGCATCAATGCACATACTGCATCTTTCCAAGAAACGTTTGCCCAGCTTTTACCGGCTTCTCTAGCTCTCCCGATGCAAAGCTCTGCCATCGTGCCTCTCCAGAGAATAACGAGGTGAGGGCAGGCCATGGATCTTCCTCGGCTGAAAGCCTCCCTGATCTTCATTGTGAGCTCTCTGCCTCAGCGCAGCCTCGTTGAGGGATTTCCATAATATTGAAAGTTGCATTCTGCCAACGCTGCCTCTGGAAGTGGCGGTGTAAACAAAGCAATTTTATGGGATGCTTCCCCACAGGACATACAGTGAGTCTAAGACCAACAACCTCCCCATCTCGGCCGCTGAGAAAAAAAATTGATATGTAATCAACAGCATAGCCCCTGTAACAATAGCTGGCTATAAAACGTATCTCTATTATAGTTATTTCCTCATCCATGCATATTAGCCCAGATCTTCCGGCATTCTTTCCAGTCAGTTTGTTCTTTATCCTCTACTCACCCCAAATTCTTCTCTGCTCTGTTCAAGCTTTCTGTAGAATAAACCAAGCCATCAGAGCCTCGGCCCACATCTCTGATAATACAGCTGGCCTGTGCGTGTCTCCCACAGGGCACTTTCCAAAATGGAGCCCGAGTAAGAGCAGGACTGACTCCGCTCCCGTCTCATTTCTTTCTGCATTCAACCCAACTACAGGGGTCTACAAGCCAGTATGGCCTCAAATCAAGAAGAACACATCAGGCAGGTGAAAGAGAAGATGGCGGAGACGTGAATTCACAAAGAACTTCATCTCGGATTTTTAAATTGCTTATCAGCAAAGAGCAAAAACGGCAGAGCGTTTTTACCCATGAGGATAACAAACACAGTAATCACGGCAATCACGGCTCCATCAATATTCAACAGCAAATTGGTTTGTTTTGCCTGTTTGCTATTTCACCCTCGGCCATACAACTGAAGCTGCGGAATGTAACAGTGATAGGCCTTTGCACAACTTGATACACGTCAATGCCAACTTGACCCTGGTCCTCACCCTCCCGCACCCTTTTCCATCTAACAGATCCTTAGGTCATAGCTCTAGACACATTTCACCTGCCAGACTCCTCTGCAATTGTGTCAGCTTCACTCTACACCTACGTATGTATTAGCTCCATCTATGAACCGCATTGACTGTGACTCTGGCCACTCTTTCATTAAACGGTGCCTACTTGCCCTTGGGGAATGCTATTCATCGAATATTAATGGAAACAAAATGGATTGTAGCTCGACCCTGTGAGCGATACTTCGTAGCCCATTTAGAACACTGATGATTACCATTACTGTTATCACTTCAGGGTCAATGACTGCTTGTATTGCACGGGCCCATTCCTCTGTGTTTTGCGAGAGTGCACTTAGCCAGCTAACTTGCCATTAGACATTTCACGGAGCATGCCTGCACACTACATACTTGAAATCTTTTCAGTACGGCCGGCAAATTAATCTCCAGGGCACCATGTTATAATACACTGAGCATATCAGCGCACATGTATTCATTTCCAGTTACATAAGTCAGAAAATGCTAATCTCTGCATCATTGTTTATGTTTTGTCTTAGGCAGGTGATTGGTTAACATAAAGTGGAGTAGAGGTGTTATGACAGGCATGTTAATATATGCATATATAATATTTTATGATATGATAACTTTATATGGGTCTGTGGAACGACACCCAGTGTAAATCAAATGCAGTTTATATGCTATACAAAGCAGGATACTGGGAATTGTATCTTTAGTACTGTGTAACACAACCCATGATATTCCTAATACTAATAACCACAAATGTAAAAAAGAGAAAATGAATAGCAAAAGGCAAAATCGTCCTCACATTAATGTCCTGTGTGGGAACGCTTCCCAGTCGAGTAGAATAATGATGGGCAAAGTGATGGATCCAGTAATGTCAGTCTGCTAACATTGCTTAACAGAAGTTTTAGAAACCTGTGCTAAAACTTTGGATATGTTAACTCATTGGTAGTGACATCATCCAAATGTGCAAGTTACTGAAGCGTGGAGAAAACAAACAGCTGAAGTTAGCTTCTTATTGGCCAGCTTCCAAATAATAAGCGCTGCTCCATTTAAGGGTGAATAGGAAGTCAACTTTATTCTTGTGAGGGATACATGACACCCCAGTTCAACTTCCATTCCTATTAAATATTATTTTATATTTATTTTATGTCAAATTAACCTAGAATTAATCTTGGTTGTGGACTCAGATCAAGACCCCTCACAGTGCCAAACAGAATCATTCCTTAGTTCCTCACCACAATTCAACTTCCACACTTTATATTATGTTTTTATTAATGTCTTGTAAGAAAATATCTAACTTTTTGGAACACCAGGGAAACTTTAAAAATTATATTAAAAAACATTTTAGCATTTAAATTGTTTTTGTCAACTCAAATGAATACTTTGAAATAATTGTTTGTTCAAAGTATTTAAAAATAAAAATGATGATTTTTTTTCTACTGCATTTAACCCATTGATAAAGTGAAACACCCACAAACACCCACACTAGTAAACACACCCTATCTGATGGAAAGCTGTCTGATGGGTGTTGAATAATGTAATTGGTTCACCATGTAGTTACGTCCTGTGTCAAGTATCTCAAGGGAGGAGGGCAAGTTATGTGCAGGTGCTACTGCATGAGGAGATGCGTAGCAATAACCGCTGATGATCACAGTTGGTAAAGGGACCAAAGCAACATTATAAGGAACATTAATTTCTCTACTATTTGAAAAAAGAAATGCACACACAGTAAAAGTACCATAAAGAATTGCACAACTTAACACCGCTGAATGCTGGGGGTTGCAGATTCAAGTACTCAGATCAGGTGTGGAAACCTCTTAGTGTCAAACAGAACCTTTGCTTAGTTTTTCATGGGCTCCATGACCAGGACAATTGTAATCTACCACTATTCAGCTTCCTCTATGTCACATGCAGCATGAGCAGCACACTTAGCATAGCAACTGCTGAGCAGTGGGGAAAGACTGAGGGGAGAAACAGTGGGATAGCTGAACAGCGTCTGGACATCTGTCTCCATTATGGCTGTTAATGGCTCCTCGGTGGGCTTAATTACTGAGCTCTGGAGAGAAGCGAGCACATGGTTGGAGACAACCTGCATCCAAGTGCCTGCGCTCGCTACACAGAGCAGGGTTGAGTTTAGAGAGAGCTGAATCACGCTGGTAATGAGGAAGGAGTCAGCTAGCAGATGAAACTCGGCTACTTCAGAGAGGGGCTATCAGAGTCAAGCACAGAGTTGAATCATCCGGCTAATGAGGTTGTGACTGTCAAGATGCTGATCAGTTGCATCAGGAGAGGGGCTGTGTGGAGGACGGGGCTGAAATCCATGTCAAAACTGAGGAGCGCAACAGAAAACATAAACATCCTCGACTGACCCGGAGAGATTAAAATGTTTGACTATATTCTTTTCTCCTGTTCAACCTTGTGCAGTTATCGGTGACATACGCAGAGAGTGTAACAAGAACACATAGAGTACCTCTTATCTTCTCATCCAACGGAAATCACCCGTGGAGAAAGGGATTTGCAGAGGCATGAATCCTCTCGAGACGCCTGTGCATGTCTGCGAAAAGGAGTGCGCGAGGGAACGAGAGGAAGTGAGGGAGTTCAGTGATCAAAGTCATGGGCTTTAGTGCTTAGTACAAGTATGTGAGTGGCGCATATTTTAACGGGATTCGTTTGGAGCGTGTGTCTCTATCTCATGCAGCCTTCATCTCTGCAAGCAGGACAGTTACATTAACATGACAAAGTACCACACTGGCTGCCACATAGATAACCACAGTGTAGGGCGACAGCGATAGGGCTTGACGGGTGTTCTTATTCAAGAATATCCCATCACCCACACTTCTAGAGTTAGAGATAGACAGAGGAATGGAAATAAAGAGAAAAGAGGGTCTGTCTGCACTTATACATTGAGTTTACATTGTTCTGGAGGTCCACACAGGCATACAACCGAAGCCAAACCCAAGCTCTAACTGTAGCTCTGTGACCCGACCCAACCACGCCCAACTGGTAGTGCTAAATTAAAACCTGGACCCAGCCAGACACCACTCATACAAACTAAAGAAGACAGATTATTAATTTTACTTTCTTTAGAGCTTAAGATGTTTGACAGGAAATGTCATACCAGCATAAACAGTTACTTTACACGTCCATAATACACCAGTGGTCTTTATTATCAGTAGATTTTTGCAGAATTGCTGACTGTACCTGGCCGATAAAGAGCATCCACCCTCCCCTGATCAGCTGTACCGAAGCTCCTCTCACTGTTCTTGCTATTGTGGAATTGCTTAAAACACTAAAGCAAGCTAAACAAGAGAGGAGAAAGATCTGCTGTGACCTTTCACCAGCCCTTCACTCTCATCATATGAGAGTCTTGCTACAGAGAGAGAGAGAGAGAGAGAGAGAGAAAGAAAATGTGTGAGTCCTTTAAATAATCCTTTACATGTGTGAGATATTCCTTTAAATAAAAACAAAACTACTATAAGGCTAAAAATCTACTAAAATCACTTGCGATCAAAAAGACCCACATACCAGACCAAACCAGATATAAACCAGCCCAAAACTTAGGGGTAGGCTTAGGGTGGGTACCAGACCCACTGTACCTGTACCTACATTGGCCATTTTATCGGAAACATCCAATTTAAGTGCACTTTGTAGGACCACCACTGACCAGATACTATTATGTGAAGAACCACTTCAAGTACAGTCACACCCTGTCAAAGTAGTGCCATGGTAATGTGAGGTCTTTTGGTGTGGATGAAGTAGTAACAGCTAGGTTGGAGTTTTTACACACTGTATTCAGCAAATGCATATAACTGAGTGAAACTGAAGGAGTGTTTCAGTGAAATGCAATGATTTGAAAGTATATGTTTGGTCAAAGCAGCCCTGTTAAGAAGTTCACCTCTTCCTATTATTTTTGGGGGGCCTCAATACAAAAATGCACACCAGCTTGTTAAACTTCTGGTGCTGGAAAGCATTGAAATCTGCTGCTAACAAGGGTACGCGCCCCTCTAAGACCCGCCTCCAAATTGCTCTAGTCAATGCTCATTTAAAGTCCAGAGTAAGGTGATCAGATTTCTGAAATGAAAACGGGACGTTTCCACTTTGGTGGACAATATCGGCTCACTGGACAAAAAATGTGTCACCTGTACCTAGTGGTGAATGCCTTCCCTGGCACAATTCTGAGGAGAATTTCCTGTAGACTGGGATTTTTGCCAGTGCTGGTAGACCCGTATGACTGTACACTTCCATACACCTGCAAATTCAGCTACGTCTTTCACACTATTGGCACGCACAAATGCAATCACTCCTTTTAGCCAATCATTAACATCTGCCTTGGATCCATTTACCATACATTGAACGAGACATTCACTGCACTGTACCACCATCACACACCCCGCAGGTATTTATAGCCCCATCATCCTCATGCAACACCTTCTGCAGGAGTCTGAAGTTATTACCACCTTAAACACACAAGGTGAATTATCTATGAAATTAGAAACAAGGACAATTCCAGTTTCATGTATTTTGATCATGATAACTATTGTACTAGAATGAACTACGGTGAAGACTGACTGATAAAACTGGGTACTAACTAAGTAACTTTGTAAACTGCCGTGGTGAGGGAAGCGATGGCAAACTGTGGAACACTTAACACAAAGATATTGATAAAATATTTATATTTCTTGCTTTCCCCCCTTTTTTGTTGCATGTTGCTGTTTTTTTTTTTTTTAGAAGTAAAGACACTTAGCAAAAGGTAGCTACATTAAAGCCACATTGATTTTGTATTCAAGTGCCGTAAACCCACCTGCTTTTAATCCCTGGGTTGCTTTGGGATATCCGGTCACCCTAGTCCAGAGTGCAATAAAAAAGACTAACTAGCCAAATGCTTATAATGGAATGTTTACATTCATGTTTACTGCATTCTGTCCCACCCACATTAAGCAAACATTTTTCATGGCCTTGCCTAAGTGTTCTTATTATGGGATCATGTCTGGTCTCCTGAAGCCAGTTATTTGCAAATTAGCTGCTACTCTCTTCCATGTGGCCTACTTTTAGTTTAGCTGCTGTCTCTTTTTTATCCTTGGGTTAACTCCCTAGCCAGACTGTCTGTAAGACTGAGTTACCATGTCCCCTGTTGCTAATGAGGGTTCTACAACCACTGGGTAGAACAGTAGCAGCTTAAATCTTAAAAACTTATTTTGTTAACTTTGTTAACTTCTATTAACTTTGTTTTCTTTTTTGTTCATTAAGTAAACATAACCACATTAAGTTAAATGTGGTAGGAATAATGCATAAATGCATATAAAACATCACTCCTATTAATTAGCATGTACTCAAACAACTTCTGTGTGATTTATTTGAACGAATTAAACCCATATTACTCAACCATGTATTTCAGGATCTACTTAACACAGTTGCAGGGCTTGTTTTTGTGAGTGTACTATATACAACTGAAGATCTAGGTCATGTCCCAGCAAACATGCCCCCACTGGAGCAGTGAGGGCCCAATGTGGGCAAACACATCAGGACTTTGTGGGCTTCCCACACTGGGCCATTGGGGGTTTGCTCATCGGTGCGTCATTGGCCCCATGGCATTGGCCACATTGTACAAGTGGGCATTCTCCTCATAGCATGGGCCTACTATGGGAAGCCCACACTGGGCCTATGGGCTTTGGCCACATGGCATTGGCCTTGCAGGCAGCTCACTTTGGGCCAATGTGTGCATGTTTGCTGGGGCACTATACACTTCCCTTCACTATTAAGTAAATAGCTTCAGTATAAATAACAACAGTGATATAATTTAGGTGGAGTAGTAATAGAGGCCAAGAAGCGAATATCTATATCTATAAAAAAAGTCTATGGGCCTGGGCAAGATGGTTCACGCACAAATGCCAGTGTATGTCAGCATAAATCCTTAGATAAGACACACTATAATACTGACAGACGACTCATACCATGTCAAGTGGGCCTGTGACAAAATGGAATGGCAGGTTTTATGATTAAAATGGCAAACGTTCAACATTTTGATGTTAGCTGGCACCTTCATATAGTCTTGAATTTGAGGTCAGCCTACGGTCGCTTAGAATAATTGATCTGTGTAGTGAGTAGACATACTAAAAGGAGCATTATTGATTGAGTGGCTGCTATTCAAGAGCTTTTAGGATCAATAACTTTAGATGACGAACAGCGAAAGCTGACAGAAACGCACCTGGCTTTTGGTTTCTTGACTGATGTAACCTCCTGTTTGAAATCTCATGTTAGGAAACTGAAAGCTCCCTCTGGACTGAAAGAATTTGTTATACACTCATCATCAAAATCATATTTGCACAAATAGCTGCATCCAGAAGGAATCAACCAACAGAAGTGAAACTTGGTGGGTAGGTGTGACATCGCTAGACATGCGAATGATTGAAATTTCACACCCGGCCATGCATGTGAGGTAAGCAAGATCGGGCCTTATCGCTGTACCTGACTGACCCAACAGCCACAATTGTGGACATTAACCGAGCAGTGATTCCCTCAATGAGTCATCCTGTTAGTGCCAACACCATTGGCACATGGCTGCATGAGGCAGGACTACATGCACGCAGACCGTTAAGACGACTGCCCTTAACACCATGTCAGTGTTGCCAAAGACTGGTGTTGTGCCTGACTGTCATGGAGTGACTCAGAAGGGCAGCGCTTTTGTCTTGGTGAAGATGACCAATGAATCCATATGTGGAGGCACCGTTCTCAGTGCCAAGATGAACAGTTTGTTGTCACGCATCTCTTGTCCAGAGGGCCAGGTTTCACTCCACCTGCACCCCTACCGCAAAATCTGCAGGATCTGTGTGAGAATATTCAAACTGCATGGGATGGATTATCACAGGACACCGTTAGAAACTCCAAGATGTTTGGCATGTTGCATTAGCAAACATGGTGGCCCGACGCCATACTGAGAGACACTACTTCTGTACTACTACTTATTGTTCCTGGTAACCTTTATTTTCCTTATGAATAGCATTGCAATCTGAGACTTCCTTCTCAGTGTACAGTGTATTCATAACAATGCCTGGCAAATAATCAGAGGGAATTTGGATCTAAAAGTAGGATGGGATTTTAAATTTAATATGCTTAAATCAATCTTGATCTGAGGTCAAAGAGGTTTAAGCACAACCTCAGCCAGATCTGATGGACAGATACAAATCCTGAGTCATCCACTAAAAATGGGCGGACGTTACCTTTAGGCGCTTCAACTGAAGGCTCTTTAATGAACCGTACAGATATCGACACACCTTTCGATAGACTTTTAAATTGGTTCGTAATGCGTTTGTAACCTCTGCTCGGCATGTGTTCTCGACCAAAGTGAACATGTTGCTCCCTGAGTCGCTGGTAAAGGTTACCCTGTGGAGCTTTAGCTGCTCTGATTGACAGTTCACTGGGAGCAGCTCGTATAGGGCTGTGCGTAATGCAGTGCAGCGTGCTGAAGTGAAGTGCGCTCCCTCTCTCTGGGAGTCCGTCTGACGTGATGTGATTTGGCCAGACTGACTCTCTCTGACACCAAGAGGGAAAGGTCAGCAGAGAGGAGGAAATGAAAAGAGTGTAGCAAAGACAGACACAAACAGCTCCTGGGCTGACCATACGACGCATGCTCACGCTCTCAAATGCATGCACGGTCACATTTTATACACATGCATGCACACACACAATCTCCCATATGCAATTACATCCGCTCAGCATGTTCAAAGGCACTGTCACAGCAATGTACTACAGTCTGTACCAACCTGGGATTTATCAATATGTTTAAATGAGTACATAATAAACTATAAATGAGTTTATATTTCGTGCAAGATGGTATGCAATTAATGTCACTGGCCTACATTTATTCAGTTCAATTCAGTCCAAATGATTACAGTTTTTGGTATTTTGGTATATTGGAAGTCTTTTAAAAGTGCTAACCCACTAGGTTCCCAAGAGGTGCAACTGTTTTTGCGTTGGCTAGGTAGAATAGCCCCTCTTCTCTCATCATTCAACACAGTGTTAGTTGTTAACTACGCTAACATAGTGTTTATGCATGTTGAGCTGTAAAATAATGTTATTAATAAAGTAGCAGCAGTTCATATGGATCCGATGGTTGGCCCATGCTTGCCATCCAATAGCATCAGGGGATTTAGCAATCCCAGATATAGTGAGTAAAATGGGCAAAAGTTAAAAAAAGCTCTAATCTACATTGAAATCATTTCAACAATCATTTTCAACAAAGTTATTACCAAACTGCTCATATTTCTTTATAATATCTATAGAATCTGAATTTTGAATTGGTATGATTATTATGTTTTAAACCAAAGTATACAATACAAATTACAATATTACAATTACAATACAAAAAACAATAGTATACACCGTTCAGGCATAACATTATGAACATGTCAACGTATCTACACCCTTTATCTATATTATCAGCTCCACTCACCACATAGGTGCACCTTGTAGTTCTACACTTACACACTGTAGTCCATCTGTTTCTCTGTATACTTTGCTAGCCCCTCCATCACCCTTTTTTAATGGTCAGGACCCTCACAGAACCCCCACAGAGCAGGCATTATGTGGGTGGTGGATCATTCTCAGCATTGCACTGACACTGACATGGTGGTGGTGTGTTAGTGAGTGTTGTGCTGGTGTGAGTGGATCAGACACAGGAGTGCTGCTGGAGTGTTTAAACACCTCAGTCTGTTGGACTGAGAATAGTCCACCAACCAAAACTAACCAGCCAACAGTGTCCCGTGGGCAGGGTCCTGTGACTGATGAAGGTCTAGAGGACGACCAACACAAACTCATCTTGTCGTGTCTGACTGTACATCTACAAGGTGGATCAGCAGGGTAGGATTGTCTAATAGAGTGGACACAGTGTTTAAACACTCCATGTCAGGCACAAAGAACTTGGCACGATGTGAGCAGAGCTAAAAGCCAGAGGGGTTTTATTTAACAAGCAGGAAGCTGAGCACAACATCAAATTACAAGCTCACATAGAAACTGGGCAATGCCGGGTCAAGAATAAGAGACAAGCAGAGGTCAAAGCCAGGAGATCAAACAAGCCAGCAAACGAATCCGAAGGGAAATCCAAGAGAATGGTCAGAAAACAGAAGGAGAGTCATAACCAGAGAGAAAAGAGCAGACAGACCCAAAGGGGGAATCGAGACAGAGAGAGAGAGAAAGTCAGAGACAAAGGGAAGTCAGAATCAGGAAAATCGACAGGTAAATCACAGGGACAACGCTCGGAATTGCAAACAGTGTTTGGCAAAACTTCGCAATGTGTGTGTGTGAGAGGGGTTTATATACAGAAGTGTAAACGATGACAGGCGACGCTAATCAAAACTCGGGCGACCGATACCGTGACTGATTGGATGACTGGGGACATGTGGGTGTGACGTCATCAGGTAGTGCACTCTGGGGAATGGAGTCTGGGAGATCGGCGGTGTCAGGGAGACCCGGAGGCGTGACACTCCAGAAGCACTGCTGTGTCTGATCCACTCACTCCAGCACAGTACAAAACTAACACACCACCACCACGTCAGTGTCACTGCAGTAATGAGAATGATTCACCACCCACTTAATACCTCTTCTGTGGTGGTCCTGACCTTTGAAAGAAAGGTAGAAAAGTATGCAGAGAAACAGACGGACTACAGTCTGTAACTGTAGGTGCACCTATGTAATAAGTGGGATGCCCAAACCTTTGCATACTACTGTATTATTAAAACCAGTAACTGCCACAACTAGTTTATAGTCTGATATTCATGGGCTTGGTGGTGTAGACATTCCTGTTACTTTATGGGGACAGTTTACTGTAGGGTGAGTAATATTCATAAACAGGACATAATTCAGTGTATTATTGCCTATTCTTTAATTCAGGGCCTTTCACAAGCCAACACTCAACGTATCCGTCTTTTGCACTTTGCTGTCTGTATTACATTATATGTACTACATTACCCAAACATATACTCGACTACATCTAGTTTAAACAGAACTGAACCCACCTGCCCCACCTTCTTCTGTAATTAGCATCCCCCGTGCGTTAGTGTTGCTGCAACTAATGTAATCGTCCAAATGCGAAACCCAAAGCTCTCATCCCTGCTGTGCTGTAATCTATTGGCATGTTTTCAGTCTGCGATTTCCCACCTGATGTTAAAAGGTAATTAAAAGCGATGAGTTTTGAGTGCAATTAACGCTAATCAATACACACCCCTTGATTACTAAACACAAGCCGCTTCAACTACACACGCCAGAGAAATCAAAGCAGCACAATAGGCCTTTTCCAGTTCTAATGATGACTCCTAATGCGGCTAACATGCACTTCTAACTGATACAGTGCGTGAAGAAGAGCGATCAGAATCTAAAAGAAAAGTTTTCCTGGAGAGAGGTTCTAATATCAGGATATAAGAAGATGCGAGCCATCAAAAGACAAAAGTTAATATTTACTTCACTCCAGCTTTGTGCATAAGAATATACACACTTGATTAATCTGAAGTTTAACTGAAATCAGTGGGGTTTTTTAATCCTGTTAAGAATTTGGAGGGAGAAAGAGTTGTTACTAAGGTGTTACTAATGCAGCAATGTTTCAGCAAATTTGAGTTACAGTATTCCAAGTATATCATGAAGGCACCTAACCCCCAACTGCTCCCCGTGCGCCATGGATAGGGCTTGCACATTATTAGCAAAATACCAGTTTATTTGGAGTAAAATTGTGATTATAAAGACAGATTATTATTAAGAAGTAAACAAAGTAATTCCAAGTGGTTAAAGGTGAAACGTGCCATTCTAGAAACACAGAATCAGCATCTTACACTGTGGTGGTGAAAGTAACCCGATATCTGAAGAATTTAACCTTTTGAAATAAAACCCCATATATACACACAGGCTTATTATTCAGCAGCAACATGTACAACAGTGCAATCTTTATTATCAGTGCAAGCTTTTAGAAGTAGGTAGTCAAACTTTGAACCTTCCGGTGGGTCCTAGTTATTAAAAGGCCAAATCAGAGGTACCAGGACAAATTTGGTGGGACTTTAAACCACGTCATACATTTTTACATACTAACATCAAATGAACAGGCTCAAAAAGAAGGTCTGGTTCAATCTTTAGGTCACAAATGTAAAATCAACATAATACTGATGAAGATATGACAAAAATAGCAGATAATTTGAACGTTTTGACTGAGTTCTCTTTTAATTCTCTTTCAATGCAAATGCAAGAGTCAGATTAATGCGCATGTGGGATTCTGGCATTACAAAATCTTCTTCTGCACATTGCATGCAATTACATATTATCATCAGAGAACCAAAACAGTGTTGCTTTAGGTGGCCACAGAGCACTCTGTGTAATGTCTATGATCAAATATGTTGTCCCAAACATTAATGGCAGTTTCAGAGACTGATCTTAGCACTTAGGGCTAGTTTCCCCCAGTCAGATCAAGCTTAGCCTAAAGAGTTTTTTTTCAGTGGTGAATACTTAATACTCTGCCCTGTGATGGACTGGCAGCCTGTCCAGGGTGTTTCCTGCCCAATGAGCCCTGGGATAGGCTCCAGCAAGACCCCCCGCGACCCAGAAGGATAAGTGGCTTAGAAGGTGACTGACTGACTGACTGAACAATCAATGCTGAGCTTAATCCTAATAACAATTTATTATTAACAAAAAATCCAGCAGTGAAAAAACACAACACAGATTGCCATTCGGTAAAACAAGGATGTATTAACTTCAATTATTTGTCTGCAAACGGTCAGTAATATCCATACTCTGGTCTTCTCTGAGGTTCTTTATGGATGTGAAAGCTGGATAATACAAAAGCAAGCAAGACAGGAAAAATACTAATGCATTTGAACTTTTATGAACTTTCTTAAAGAGATCACAAAGAAACGTAACAAATGGATTACTGACCAAATAAAGCCTCACCTCTCACTTGAAGCTCAGCTTAAACTTAAACTAACTTATTCAAGACATTATAAGAAGAATCAATTCATTGGAAAAGACAATGCTTGGAAAAGACAATGCTTGGAAAAGATTAAGGACTGTGAGAACATGGATAGACACAATCGTTTTGAGATCATTTGCGGTTAACTGTGCAGCCAAAGCTGTAATGGCACTAAAAGACAAGCTTACGCTTTATCACAAGCAATTTGATGAAATGATTAAAATGAGTACTTGTTTTAGTACTTTGTATCAGTTCAAGGAACAGTACTAGCACTCTTTAGATAATTACACCATCTGGTCTCATGTATACATGATGCCTTATTAAAAATGAGCTCACTATTTAATTGACAACAATGGAGGCAAAATTCTTTTGACTCTGTAAAATATAGACACTCCATCTGGAGAAAAAAAGCTTTGATTATGGACTGAAATGCACCATGCATTAACTGTACAGATTACAGGTTCGAGTGGGACTTGTCTGCTGACAGATGGCAACCCCACTAATTGTGGCCATGATGGGAGCAACGTTTTCATAATCAGAAACAAGCGGCACAACAATTTCTGCAGATTGAAGCAGCTGCCAAACAAAACCATGACGGGATCTGACTCATAAAGGAGCTGTTTACCCTTCTGCTAAAGATAGATCTGCATCTGTGCACAAGTTACAGTAGCTCAGCCCATCCAGTCAGGTCAGTCCAAACACAACTCATCCACAGAGGGTGCAGGGGGATTTCTTTAAAAGCATACATCCATGGAACGCTCAGATTTCACTGGGGCACAGTAGGGAAGGTCGTATGAATATGCTGTAAAATATTTAACATATAAATGACTTCTTTTTTTTTCACAAGCCACTTTTTACATTCTCTGTTTTTATAGGCATAAACTTTTTCCTGACAGAGTGACTGGCACAAAAAGTGGAGCAGAAAAGGGTAAATGTCTATCAGCAATGTGAGGTCAGGAAAAAATATTCAAAGAAAAAGCCTTTTACATTTTTATCCGACATACATCACATTTATTGGCACTGTTGTGTCTTGTACTCTGTTCACACTTCCAGAATTCTGCACTGATGCTTATAAAGGAATTTGAGACCATTTAGAACCTCTGGTAGACTCAGCAAACAGGCTTTTAATGGAATACTGGGGACTGGAATGACCACTGCAAAACTCAGACTCAAAAAACAGCCCAACATTATAACAGGTCCACTGCCATACTTCACATTCAGGCTTTCCTTCATGACACTTCTTTATAGTAGGACCACATCAGAAACTTTCTTCACACGTTCCTCATTGTATGCCACGGCAAAAAGCACCCGTTTTCTCATCTGGGTTTGTTTATCCCAACTCATTTGCATGAATCTCTTAATTATTGGCGTGGTGCATGTGCAAACATGGCGGCCCAACGCCATACTCTGAGACACTACTTCTGAATGTGTAGCTCAATAAATATTGCCCATATCAGTCTAAATTTATCATCATTTATTGTTCCTGGTAAACTTTATCTTCCTTCCCAATAGCACTGCAATCTGACACTTCCTTCTGGGTGCAACTATTCTTGTGATGATGAGTGTATATTGTAGAGTTGTGTATTTTCAAAGGGTTTGTTTTGTAGACCCTACAACTTGGGAGATCAGCTACTCTAAATGACACTCATTGGCAGAGGTGGACAAAGTTGTGAATAAAATAAAAACAACTTTATTATCTGAATAAAAGTATAGATTCTCCTGGTCAAATGTTACTCTGATACAAGTGCACATATTTTAACTACATTTTTACTTGAGTTAAGGTACTGGGGTTGGTTTTAAACATCCACATCTGATACATGCTAGTAGTTAGTTAGCAGAAATGCTGTGTTAACAGCACCAGCTGCGGTTGCTTCTGTCATCAGATACATAACACATTAACACACATATTACTCATGACTTTTTCTTGAGTTTGTTGATGACTCTACTTCTTCACTGTGCTAATTAAACCTTATGCTTACAAGTAGAGTGCAATTATATATTAGGTGGTCAGTGCACAGTCAGCTCTCACAGCCAACATTATGCAGGAGAAATGGGTAGCTGTGAAGACCTGAGCGACTTTTGAAAAAGGGCCAAATCAATATGGGCAGACTATTGGACTATAGCAGACACAGCAAGGCTTGTGGGGTGTTCCAGGTCAGCAGCGGTGAGAACCTACTGACAGTGGCCCACGGAGGGACAGACCACAAACTTTCAGCAAAATAAGGCACCCTGTCTCACCGCAGGCATTGGTTCTTATTTATTAAGCACCCCAGTGCAGGAACACTGACCCATGATCAGGCCCTCATCAGTCCATATATTACTATTCATTGCTATGTAAAAGGTATAAACTGACATCAGATCAGCAACATTAATCTGAGATGTTTGATATATATATGGCTCATTGTTCATGGATGATTTTAAGAAGAAAATCAACAAAACACCCATTAAACAGAATTGTTCAACCTTTGCGACCACACTAGGTCATACAGTCTCAGAAACTTGTGTATTCTGCGTACAGGAGCCAGTTAGCTTCAAAAGCAGTTATGACATAAAATCTGTTCCAACACATCAACTACACAGGCAAGTTCATAAAAATCCATAAACAGTTATTTGACCAACCATAGCATAAACACTGCAACTAATACAAGCACAGACAACTTTGTTTAAAATGCTTAATAGAATTAAATACACTCATCCTCAAAGGAATGGTTGCACAAATAGATGCACCCAGAAAGAATCAACCAACAGGAATGAAACTTGGGTGGGTAGGTTTGACATTGTGAGACATGCAAATGATTCAAGTTTCACGCTTGGTCGTGCATGTACTGTAAGCAAGGACGGACCTTATCGCTGCACCTGACTGACCCAACAGCCACGATTGTGGACATTCAGTGAGCAGTAATGCTCTCCATGAGTCATCCTGTTAGTGCCAGCACCATTGGCAGATGGCTGCACGACACAGGACTACATGCACACAGACTGTTACAACGACTGCCCTTAACACCACGTCAACGTCACCAAAGACTGCAATGGTGTCGTGCCAGATTGTCATGGAGTGACTCAGAATGGCAGCGGGTCATCTTCAGTGACAAATCCCGCTTTTGTCTTTGTGGAGACGACCAATGAATCCGTGTGTGGAGGCACAGTGTTCAACGGCAAGTTGAATGGCTTGTTGTCACACGTCACATGTCACATGTCCAGAAGGCCTGGTGTCACTCCACTTCCACTCCTACAGCAAAATCTGCAGGAACTGTGTGAGAATACTCAAGCTGCATGGGATGGATTATCACAGGACACCATTAGGAACCTCTACAACTCCATGTCAAGACATATTCATTGCTTTAGCAAACATGGCGTCCCGATGCCACACTGAGAGACACTACTTCTGTATGTGTAGCTCAATAAATATTGCTCATATCAGTCTAAATTTATCATCATTTATTGTTCCCGATAACCTTTATCTTCCTTCCCAATAGCATTGCAATCTGACACTTCCTTCTCGGTGCAACTATTCTTCTGATGGTAAGTGTATATGTTTACACACCTCGACATGCCGTCAGGTTGGAAAATGAATTTCTGAATATATTGATGAAACACACCAATATTTTGGGGATGATTTGAAATGGTGTCTATAATGCAAGCAAATCCTCACAGCAATGTTCCAAACTCTCATGTAAAGCCTTAGGGCAAGAGTAGAGGTTACAGCAGCAAATAAAGAAACAAAATGTTGTTACCCTATTAATTAATACAATTAATACACTTAAGGACAAACATTGGATGAACAGGAGTCTACAAACTTTTGGACAGTAGGGCAGCTCTTGTGCTTCTGAGAGCAAAACAGAGTGGCTTGTGTAAAGTGTACTTGGCTCTGAAAGAAACTATAACGAGGGGAAGAAGAGATGGGAAGAGAGGAAAGCTGTACGTTTGGATGGAGCTGTCAGGTTGATTTTGGCTGTATGTCTGAAAGCCTATTCAGTGAGGACCATTTTCCTACTCCTCCAAAAAGAAAAATGGAAATGGAAATGAATGCAGAAAAAGGAGAGGACAGTGGAAAAGAGACGAGTGGTGGCCTTACAAACACTCTTGTCAGCAGGGAGAAAGTGACCGAATGACAAAAACAAAATTCAAAGGTGCCACAGTTTTCAGTGAAGATCGAAATCAACAACCTGACCAAAGCACTCATCACCTTCCAGAACACAACAATGCAACACAACAGCCTGTGAGACTGCAACACACTGCTTTACTTACCATGAATTCTGCAGTAGATACTATCCCCTTCTCTCTCTCTGTCTCTCTCTCTCTCTCCCTGACACACGGAGTGACACATACAGTAGTAGCACATTCTGCGCAGTTTAGGAAGAGGAAATATGGAACACAGGAAGTAGTCTCATCCTGGTTACCATTCTGGGCCAGACTTCTGAAGCCATTTACGCCTGTTTTAGGCGCTAATAGGATGCGATCTGCTTGCGTGCTTTGTATGAAACTGGCGTTTTATGGAAAAATCCACAATGCATGTTTCTCTCTCATGACACGAAATGGGTTTTAATTGATCACATGATTTGAACAGAATTGAATTTTGTTGTTGTTATTAAAAAAGAAGCACAGAAAGAATTATGATTTCAAAATGTATATTTAATAACCACGATAATAATTAATAATTAAATGTCTGACTTTCTTGGCCAATTTTGTTCAAATTTACCTACCTTTAAAGTACTGGTATCATTATAAGTATTGGTATATTAGCCTTAATATAGCTTGGTATCAGATCGAAAGGGAAATCATTGGTATCGCTCATCCGTAGCAAAAACACTGATCTAAGTTCAGGCCTCATCAGTCCATGTAGTGCTATTCAATTTTATGTAAAAGGTATAAATTGACATCAGATTAGCAGCTTTAATCTTAAATGTTTGATAAATACGGCTGGTGTTTAAACTTCAGCATATGAACACACTACGTCACGTGGTCTCAAAAACATGGACATGGTTTGTATAGCTTGCGTGCTTTGTATGAAACTGGTATAAGAGCCTAAACACATGATTTTATGGAAAAATCCACAATGCATGTTTCTCTCTCATGACACGAAATGGGTTTTAATACTGGAAATGTGGCTGATTACACATTCACCAGGGATCCACAATCAGAATCAACTGATTTATGCTCCACACACGATGTCAGAGTTTTTGCCACGCTTCTGGGTTGTCCTTCCACCTCTGACGCTGCAAACTACGATTACCATAATCCACCACCACATGACATCATCGTCACATGTCTGCAAAGCACCAATAACAAACTGTTTTATGAGTCATTATCTCCAGAGTACTAAGCAGCCTCACCTGTTTGTAGTCTCATGTCTTGTACAAGGTATTGCCAACTCTGTTGCATACTACTCACACCTCATCCCAAAGAGGATGACACCCATAAAATCAGCGGAAATCTTGTACTTGGCATTGTAAATGGGCATCCTCTGATCTGTCTGTTGACGTATCAGGTCTCATTTTTTACATCTGTTGAGTATCTGCAGTTTCAAATACAAAGGAACACTAGTTCACTGCTAAAAGCCTGAAAGCCTGACTGAAGTATTGGCACTAGTGCAATAGATGCTATGCAGTGATAAGAGGAAAGAATGAAGTGGAAGTTTAGAGAACACGTACAGAGCTTTGGGATAATGATTGGTTGTAACACAATCACAAATTAGTTACTAATTATTAGTTATTATTTTTTTATTGTGCAGCTAGTAGATTTCCCACTGTGAGTCGAAACAGCGCTTTAAACTTTCTCATAATTGCTTGGTCATAGTAGCTCAGCCCCGTTAACATGCGCCCATGCAACCCATAGGACGGCCTGAGTCTGAATGTTGTCTAACATGCAGTATATGCTTAAAATGAGCATATGCCAAATAACAGGTAGACATGGGAGTTTAAATCTCAGATTCAGAAACTTAAAGTGGTCAAAATCACATCTTGGTTTTTCTAAGCTCTGGCTATTCAAGCTGTTTATTTAACGGCTTTGGCCACGGAAAATCACTGATGCTAAACTTTGGGCAACTTGTGTGAGCTTCCTGTGTTTTTGTGTAGCTTTTTCTTTTTAAATGTGTCAGTTTGTGGTAATGTGTCAAATGTGTCGTGTGTGTTATTGGGAGACTTGTGCAACAATGCAACAAAGCACTGACCTCAAATACGTGTTAAAAATCTACTAGCAGAATAAAGCTGTTTCAGCTCAAGGCCAGATGTGTCTACATATGCACTCACAGCCCGTGTAATTGTTTCCCAATTGTTTGAGCCAGAGAACAATTACACCCCTGCAGAATGCTTGGTGGGAAAGATTTATTTATTAGCACTGCCATCTCTTAGTCGCTGAACATTTTCTCTTTTGTCCTGAGTTTGTTGATGACTCTACTATTGTGCCTATTAAATCTTAGGCTTCACAGGCAGAGCACAATTAGTAGGCAGTCCTATGTTCATTTGTGATTAGCTAGAACCTTAGTAAACTGAACATTCATGTCAGAAACACTAAAAACTCTTTTGCTTATCAACATTTCTGCTTAGAATGCAAACATCATTTCTTCAGAAGTTTCTCTTGTAGTTTGATACCCTTCCTTTCCCAAAAACAGAACGCACCACAGACACTGGAACACTGGTGGGGGAAGAGAGGAGTGCTAGTAGATAGTGTGTGTTTGGAATAGCTGTGTATAGAATAGATGAAAATGAATTGATGAAGATAGTGGGCCAAAATATTATGACCACTCACAGATGAAGTGAATAGCATTGATTATCTCATAACAACAGTACATGTCAAGGTCTAGGATATATTAGGTGGTAAATGAACAGTCAGTCCTTGCTGTCAACATGACATGAGAGAAATGGGAAGGAGTGAAGATCGGAGTGACTTTTGATAAAGGGCCAAATCATTATGGTCAGACTGCGGGACTGAAGCAGACACAGCAAGGTTTGTGGGGTGTTCCAGGTCAGCAGCCGTGAGTACCTACTGACAGTGCACCCTGCCACACTGCAGGCATTTGCTCTTATTTATCAAGCACCCCAGTATAAGAACTAGGGATGGACGGATCAATACCTATATACAGATACAGGTGTTTGTTTTTGAGAATCGAGTCTGGTGCAAAAATATCTATATCTGTTTATTTGTTTTGCAGGACTGATGTGTATCTATCTCCCAAACGAAATGCCGTAAATGATGATGTGGTATAGGAACTACTTTTCCTTCTGCCTTCTTCCTCTGTAACTATTTAAAATGTAACTACTCACACAATAATCTACAGAATACACATTTAGTTCCTGAAATTTCAATTGATATCAAATACTAGTTTAATTGATCACATGATTTGAACAGAATTAAATTTTGTTGTTGTTATTAAAAAAGAAGCACAGAGAGAATTCTGATTTCAGAATGTATATTTAATAGCCACAATAATAATTAATAATAATTAAATGTCTGACTTTCTTGTACAATTTTGTTCAAATTTACCTACCTTTAAAGTATTGGTATCATTATAAGTATTGGTATATTAGCCTTAATATAGCTTGCTATCGGATCGAAAGGGAAATCATTGGTATCACCCATCCCTAGCACAACACTGATCTAAGTTCAGGCCTCATCAGTCCATGTAGTGCTATTCAATGTTATGTAAAAGATATAAATTGACATCAGATCAGCAGCTTTAATCTTAAATGTTTGATAAATACGGCTGGTGTTTAAACTTCAGCATATGAACACACTACGTCATGTGATCTCAAAAACTGGTTTGAGGCAAAGGTGCGATGATTTAGGCATGCAGTTAGTGCAATGAGATTTGATATGTGAGATTTGATATGACAAGTAATGTTAATAGAAATACAACACAGACATGTCACTAAACAAAAACTGCCATAACATGTTTATAGGATGGTCATGTTATGTAGCAGGGCTCAAATGAAGCGTTATCTTTTTAAACATTATTAAACATCATTTAGGGTACATGGAAAAAGCCGAGGAATCTCCAGTGATAACTGTTGTCAAATGCACATTATTGAATTTCCTAGTTTTAACCTGAAATAGTGTGAGCATTCAGCAGAGAATCAGACAGGCTCTAATAAACACAGCACATTCACTGAATGGCCAGAGGGTTAAAAGGCTGATGGAGGATGGAGCCTTTAGTCTGTAGCCACTGCTCGCAGGTCAAAAGGGACTGACAAAGCCAAATCACTTATGGGACAAATGGAGCAGACCGCAGCCCCATTTCTGATTGGGACATACAGTACGGCTGATTTTAGCGTGTGCGTGAGGCGGCCTGTTTTTGGACCAAAAAATGTCCTGACTGTGTAGGAACACCAGAGCCTTTTACAAAAGCTACATGTTTGATTTTTAAAAACTTGACAGAACAAAAGAATTTATTTTCAGTTATTGAGTTTAAAGTTTCAGTTATTGGCTTAGAAAAGTAGGATCTGTATGACCGACCTCATGCCCACATATAAAATTAGTCTGTGTGTAAGAGAGAGCATTAGTCTGAATCCTGAAGGTCTTCTCAGCTCATGGGCTCAGATGGTGCATTTAGAGCAGATGTGTGCTGAGTTGAAAAAGGGGCTCCAGCTTCAAGGCCTGTAACGTAACAGAGCAGCCCTACAGCACAAACCCCTATGTCCCAAGCCTCTGGCTCTCATCACTCCCTCCCTCAGCTGAAGCAGACAACAGGTGGCTTGACAGCCAGACGAAGGCAGACTCACCAGAAACTCATGGCAAAGTTCCCATAGTGACAGCACAGAGACACATGGGAGTTACTGGAGATGAAAGGTCAGATGTTAACTATTATAGTTCCTGAAGATGTGCTATGAAAGCTTTATGTACCATTGAAAGAAGTAGCACTCCTGAGGAGGAAATGAAAACAGGCTAAGATATTGTGTTACATTGCGGCGCATCACCCTTTATATCCTCAGGTCGGATTTCATGGGCAATTTTCAGACCACATTACACGTCTTTACATATTGACGTCAGGCTCAAAAAAGAGGTCTGGCTGAATGTTCAGGTTTTAAGACCAATAGTCAACACTATACTGATGAGGATATGATGACAATAGAAGATAACGTGTCATTCACCAAGTGTTGACTAAGTTATCTTGAAATACTCTTTTAGCAGGCAATAATCACTGCCTAAGAGAAAGTGTCTGAAGCACAGTCAAAGATACTACGTGTTACACATTTCCACCAGAGAGGTCTCCAAATCCCCACATCTTACATAGTGTCGTTTTGATAAGTCAATCCAGAAATATAATCAGAGTTGGGGGGACACTTTACAAATATATTCCTTTACAGATTAATGATTTGATCTGATTAAAAAATTTAATTGTAACCTAACCCAAAGGATTATTATACTTTCTTTTCAAATGAATAAATAAAGACAAGAAAAATAAAACAAGAAAATATTATTCTTTCTATTTGGTTTTATAAAAATAATTAATTGATTCTAGGTGATTTATTGTCTGTTCTTTGCTATTTCTACTTCCGTTTAATAATCTGTTATTCTAGAACTACAGAGAAGGTGGGACATAAGAAGCTGAAAGAATGCTCAGGAAAATTAAAAAGTACACTGAGACTAAAACTAAAACTAGAATTATCCAGCTCTCTGAACTCAACAAATACACATAAACAGTTCTGGCAGCAGGACCTCCACCTAAAAATGTAAAACTCATCATACCTACAAGATTCATGTGACATAATGACATATTTATTATTCAAAAAGAGCAAATATAGGCAAAAAGCAGCAAGTTTGAAAGTATGTGGTTTAATTGTAATGTCCGACTATATTTTTTTACCGTAACAGTAATAGAATACAGTTACCTCTTTACGTACAGTTGTCCTGATTATGTTATTATACGTTTTAATATGTGATTATACGCTATTATCCCAACCCTTAAAATAAAGTCAGCCTATAACATACTACTTATATAGTAGATATTTACATGTATTCAGACAACGTTCAAGTTACTGTTCAATGTTAATATAACAGAATGCATTTATTAGCATTATGGCACTACATCCAGTACCTTTGGAATGAGCTGGTGTGTTATTGGTGTTCCAGAATTCCTGTGGCTGCAAAGTAAAGTTGGTAATACAATGATAATATATAAAAGGTCCCAACACATTTTCTTAGCATCATGGGCACTGTCAGTACATTTCAGAACACTGACTAACTGTGTGCACTTTGCCCTGTTTAACGGTGTGGCACAGTGTCTGCACTCCAATCACTGCACTCATAGTTTCTGTTGTCGTTTCTAAATGAATCTCTACTGCTGTACTTTGTCTGTTCCCTTGTGATGTATTACAACCACCATGTATTACAACCATCGCATTTAGCTCTGCCATTAGCTCGAAGCATTGCTGGAGGGTCATGTCCAATGCTACCAGCCTGCCATGCTGCTCTACTTGCAGATTCATGTTTCTGTCATCCTAGTGCCCTTGCTAAGGCCTCTTTTGCTGTCCTCCAACAGGCTCTGCTGCTGGTCCTCACCATACTGCCACTCCTTCCACAGTTATTCATAAGGCTCATTCTTCTCTGCAAGTATTTGAGATTCTGGTAGCGCCATTCCCTACTAGGAGGGGATCCCACTTTTGACATCAAATGTGACCTCTTGGCAAAGACAACATGGGAAACATAATGCTTTGGAAGATTGCTCTTTACTGAACACAGCAGCAGCAGGGAGCGCCGCCACCATTAGCCAACTGGCAGAGATAGCAGGCAGGTGATTGACGGCTATATACTATATAAACCATCCCCACTGTATGGGACAGAATGGCACAATAACACATTTTCACATCTTTACCTGAACAACTAATCTACAACATTTAAAGTTTCTTTTACTGAGAATCCAGCACCTCCCATGAGCCTCTATACATCCATAGACACAAGAGCCAGCAGCAGGGCGCTACAATACTCTTGATTTCAAAAGTAAGGTTCAATGAGCATATGTCTACAAACCTACCGACCTCTGCCAAATACAAGGTTATACACGACCACATATCAGTTGTGTACTGTTTACTCAAATGTGTTTTGGTGATTGTACTGCAGGTTGTGAGTACATATGGGTGTTTATGTGTGCGCTATATTAGCACAAAACTCATTCTTGGAATAAGAATTGGGGTGGGAAAAGAAAGCTCATAAGGAGTTCTGCACAGTAATTGGTTGTCAGAAGTGTGCATGTGTTTTGGCAGGTCTGCGTCTGATCTAATAAGGCTCAGTGCAGGAGTATTTATCTATTTTTTTTCCCTGGATGTGCAAGTTTAATGGTTTATTGACTGGTACACATCTCTTAATGGCACGCGATGGAAACTGAGGCATTAGCTGAATGAATTCACCCCACATACCATAATAGAACATCGAATATGTCAGTGATTGGATTTTTACTACTCCTATAGTTGACAGATGGGGCCGCTGGTGCAATATGTCTATTGAGCGACAGATGTAGAATAAATTGGCTCTCAGCCCACACCCAGACCCCTAATCATCAGATTACATACTGCAGACCTGATCCCATGTCAGTGCACATGGTAACTCCTTCCAATTTTCTAGTTCAAGCAATTTTGGACCCCACAGTAAGCAGATGCATTTAATGCAATTGCTGACATTTATGGAATTCATGCTGCAGGCCGGATTTTGTAAAACACAGATTATGGTGAGCTATTTGATGGACATTAAAACTAAAGCTGGTCAGGGCAGCTCTGAAGAATAATGGAGAAAAGGGAGAAAGTGCTCAGCCGGTCTCAGGGGCGGAATGGATTTTCGGGCATTACTGACAGCTGTTCATAAAAACCATAATGGAAAATAATGGTACACAGACAGTGGTGTTCATAAAAACCTAAAACACAATGTCATATAATTTTTTACACCACTTGGAAAACCAGCTCCCCTTTGCATTGTGTGAACAATTTGTGATTAATAGGCCACTAGAAATAGCCAGAAATTACAGTATAAAAAATTACGTGTTTTCTAAGAACTAGGCTTGAGCTGATTGACGATAGTACTGAGAATTGATGACAGATTACATCACAGTGGCTAAAAAGTATAACGATTTAAATGTCAGAACATGCAGCAGCTTTAACATGCACAAAAAGGAAAGCATAAGGTCTCATAATGCGTGTTTTGCAAGTTGTTCAAATTGCAGATCCACAGAAAAATAAAAATTAATTAAAGAAACAAGTATTTAGACCATAGACATTTATATGGATTACGCTATAGTCTATTTAAACTCAAGGCAATAATTGAGACAGTAATAAGGAAATACAATATAAATAAATACAAAAATATCACATACAGGGTACTTCTATATATCACTTAAAAAATCTAGTAAAAGTTGAAAGATTTATTTTTATTGTGAGTTTAATTTTAAGTAAAAACACACTCTGTATGTTTTATATGCATGTAACTATGTAAAGTATTTTTTTAAAATGTTGTCCCACATTTTTCTTGCCACTACTACAACACAGGTAATCTACCTCTTAGTCCATAGGTGGAGCCATACTTTAGCCACACCCCTGCATTTTATAGCAGACTGCATCCCTCTCCCTCATGGCCACATAGTGAGCAATTAAAGCCCAAGTAAATTTAAACATTAAAAATAAAACAGAAACACAGATTTTCTGCAATGAAGGGAACGTTTTTTGTGTTTAAATAAAAATATTACTTTATGTGTACAGTCTTACAATGTGTACAAACCTGTATTTGCTAGTCATATACTGGCTAATGGTCTTAAGTTGCTGATCAATCATTTATTTAAATAAAAGAAACACAAGGCACAAGTCACTCAAAGCAAAATGATTTTAGCTTAAAGTCCAATTCAATTAAAAACAGTTTGGAATGTGTTTTCAAATTTGACTTTGAACCAATTCAGTAGATTGATCCATATCAGGATCAGAACATAATAAAACAGCATAAGACAGCACTTACTTTTTAAAAAGTTGTCAGTCTTGCTAAACAGATAAAGTCATGCTGCAGCTTCCACTCACAAAACATGAACATAGGCTTAACTGGCTGACATCCCATCAAAATTGTTTAAATCTATCAAGGTTTTATATAGCCCAGTCTACTAACGCTAGTAGCCTGCAGTAACATTTGAATAAGAAATTAGGCTGAAGTTAGTTTCGTAGGCTGTAACAGTGTGATAAATCTTTCAGTTTGCAATGTCATATGGAAAATCACAGAACATAGTACATAAAGGAATAACCTCCAGGAACGCTGCACGCTATAGATTTACTTTCATTTTTTCCCAGGAGGGTAGCATTGCTCCGCCCCAGTGAGGGCTCTGGTGCGCTCGTTTCCTATTCAGAAGATTTGCAATTCAGCCTTGAATTTCACTTTTTCTTTATTCATCTATAATGACAAATCCATCACTTAATGTCCTCTGTGCTTATTTATCCATTTCTCTGTGTTGAAAAGAGTTAGCAAAGTTTTGCTGTTCAGCCTTGCGAACTGTAGTCTCAGCCCTAGACGCTCCGCCCATCATATACTTCTGAGTTTCCCAAGGGACTGTTTATGTCGTGACTGCCTCCTTCTATATGTCATGTCAAATAGTAAGTTTGTGACGGGTCATTTTGTGTGTCAGTCAAATTTCCCTTTCCTGCAGTAGTAGATGGGTCTTGGCCATGATAAGTGGTGGGCCAGATGCTCCCTGGAGAGTCTGGCAATGCGAGACTACTAGTGTGCAGCATTCAAGAGATATTTAATCTTTAGCATATGACATCTTCTGATGTCTGCTTGTTGACCTGTGGCTTAGAACACAGTTAGCTCAGCAATTTACCTACTTTTTGACCACAAACACAAGCGTATTTGCTCTAATTTAAGAAGGCTTCTAGTTGGTGTTACATTATTATTCACACTGCTGATACGGTTTACTGGAAAATGGTGCAGTGATTGAAGGCTCCTCAATCTGTCCTTCAATAGCAGCCTCTCAGCCTCTCAGGCAGGCTCTGTGCTACCTTTTTTGAACGGGTGCTGAATATGCACTTTGCATTTTACTTTATTTTTTACATTTTTCAGAAAGTGGCAGCAGCTCTTACTTGCCTGCCATTTCATCTCAACCCTGATGCTACTGTCAACTGGTGATGGCTGGTTGGTGCATTGGGATGATGGAATATTGCACATGATAAAGCCTAGCTATAGAAGAATAACTAATTTTAGCTCATTTTCTATTCCACATTCAAACCCATGAGGAAAAGAACAGTTCTTCAGGTGACGCCAACTGAGCTCTGAGTTAAAAGCAACAGTCCTTCAACACTGCACACACTCCCTAAACACCGTCAGTGATAAGAGGAATGAAGTGTCGTGTCTTTTTGGGAAAAAAATAAAGTTGGTCTTTGAACCATGTGTCAACATGTCAAGCTCCCTTGCAAGTCTGATCTGCTCCTCATCCAAGAGATTTCAAATAAATAGCTCAAATAACACACGTCTATAGAATCACGCATCACCTTAACTGAAAAACAGAGTCTATAAATGCCAAACAGTGTGAGACAGATATCAATGTGAGTTTCTGTGATAATAAACTGTTGGTTCTAAAGTATGTGACTTGCCTGAGGGCTGGAAATATCAGTTTGTCTCCTTCTACTGGAGCCTGGATGCTGCACTTCCAGCACTATTTTAATTGAGGTCATCGCCGCTAATTAGCACACTAATTAAATTAGCTGCAGTAGCCACAAAAACGGTGTGTATGTGTGTGTGAGCCAGTAAGGTGACAAGGGCTGAGGGATATGATTAAGGACCAAAGACTCAATTGATGGGATGTGTTTGAACACGAAGAACTGCTGCCAAAAAGAGGTCTTCTTAAACGACCAGTTTTCAAGTTGATGCAACATTCATGTAAAGGAGTAATTGTGAGACAAAGCAGCTGTGTTCAGACGGCAGAGCTGAATTCGCACCTGAACCATGAGGAATTTTACAAAGCGGAGAAGGAGCATATCCTTACATTTCACACCACATCACACATCTCTAAATGAACAGACTAAAGAAACTAGTGCTTATTGCACTTCATATTGGCGAGTAATAAAGTCTACAAGATTTAATTCTTACCATTCGGACCATGCAGACAATAGGAACAGCAAGTGCCTTGATTACCACAGCTAACAAAGGCACACAGCACTGCAATACTACATTAAAATGAACTACTCATCAGTCTATGGGGCCTATTTCTCAATCTTTTTAAGCAAACCTCTGTGAGAACAATTTCCAGGATAATGTACATGCCAAGTACTCCTCCCCGCTCCAGTACTCTCTGGTAAGTTTGTTTGGTTGAATTACTTTATGAATGTATGAAAAAGTAAGGAGGGCTGGAGATCAGCAAACCTACCCAGCAAACCTTTACTGCTATAGAACAGCTAACCAATTCATGATGCAAAAACGACAAAGAGGAGGCGACACTGTATTTATGAAAGAAACCAATGAAATCCAAAAAGAGGTTTTCTGTAAGAGTCAGATTTTCAGTGCCAAGCTTATCACCAAAACTGGCACATGGAATTTTTGCACAGTCTATCAATGTGGCAAGCTTGCACGAGTGATTACAGTATTGTGCACCCCTTGGCTCAAGATTTTAGATATAAATGAGATGTGATGGAAGGAACAAGGCAAGATAGAGAGTGAAGACAGAACTATCATATATTCCACCACTACACAAGTTTGCAGCTCTACAGACAGTGTGGAAGACAAAGATAAGGATGAGTTCTACACCGCATAGGGTGATAGACGATACACTAAGCTCAGATAGCTTGTGATTGGGGACTTCACTGTGATGCTGGACACTGACTGGCATTGTCTAGATTCTATCAAGGGGTCATGCAAGTAATGTCAACAACATGGCTACTGTTTCCGTGCTCTATTATGATTGACTATGATTGACTATATTAAAAACAGTGTTTTCTAGAGCCAGAAAGTACTGACTGGACATCAAAAAGGCACCCAGAAAGACAGCTGGATAGGCCATGGCCATGGTGGGAAAAAAAATTAAAGACGGAATAGGATTCCTCGAAAACAGTTCACAAAACAACATGTAGGGTACAAATATTGAGGGCTAGATCACATGATAAAGAAAAGCTGATAGAGGAAGAAGTTGAAACCCAAAAAGCCACTGACAGAGACAATTTAGAAACTCTGCAAAGGACTGTAAGAGAGATAAGCAGAACACAAAGCAGCATCCATGTTCCTATCATTCATAAAAATGGGAAAATTCTCATCACTGAACAAGATCACTGACGCAAGGTGAACAGAACATTTCCAGTATTTAATCAAGCAAATCCTGAGTCTACATTTGACTTTGAAAATGAATCAGAACTACTCTGTCATAATTTTGGAGAAAGTACTGTGGTACAAGTGGAAGCAGCATCATGGGAATAACCTGTTGAACCTCTTGAAAAGGCCTTAAACGCCCTTCAGATTACCCAGCTAAGAGGAACCCAGAATCCATTAGCAATGACTTCAGGTTTAATAAAAGCCTTCATGCTAATTACTTCAAAATGTAATGAAATTAAATAAAATATATAATAACATATAGTACATGCATTATACATACAACAATAAACAAGAATAGTAAAAAAAACACTAAGTTTCATGGAGTCATGGAGAATTTTCATTCTTCATCTCGTAATGATTATTGATAATTAAAACAGTTGAATATAAAAAAGTATAATGCTTAAGGACATTGTTTACTGCTTACATAAGTTAACCTATTAAATACCCATTCTATTGTTTATATTAACCTATTATACATTTTCAGTTTCTATTGGTTAGACCATTTCTACTGATTAGACAGCCAGGCTACCAAAATTCAGTACTCACAGAGGACCACCAAGGGCCTTGAGGACCATCACAGGGCAAAATGTTCCCAAGCTCTGTATAGTAATGTTCAAATAGCTCTAATTTGTTATGCTCCATCTCCAGATATTGTCAGGCTGTTTTACAACAAAGCACACTTCTTAATTATCACATTTTGATAAACCTTTGAACTTCCATCAGTCTCCCTCACTCGTTCTCTCGAGTGGGTGCTGAGTCATTTGAGTGAGTGGTGTGAGGATTCTTGAAAGAGGATAAAGGAAAGTAAGTGAACAGGATGTCTTCCTCTGATGAGAGCATGCGGTAGGAGAGTGATGAAGAAGGGTGATGGGAATTAAAACCCAAATGCTATTTAACGCACTAAGCCACAGCTGATCACAGAGGCTAGAGGAGGTGAAATCGCTTCCAGCTTGCAAAGATAAAAGCCAAAAAATAGCTTCACTGTCACACCCTTGTCCCCACCCCTGTCCGCCTCATCCTAAGCTCTGAGCTTTATTGGCCTGCTAGCCACTGACTGCCATGTAGGAGGTGTGCAGGATGATTGCATGATTAGAATTTCATTTTGACGGAACAAAACATGCAGTATAAAAAACAGTTGAGTAAATGCAAGGCAAGGCAAATACACAGGAAACAGGCTACTTATACTATCTAGACACAAGTACAGAACACTACTGAATAGTATCGTGTCAGTTTGCGGTATTATAGTATACAATATGCCACAATTACCAGTATAGTCAGTGCTATGACTAAACTATAAAACCGGGTAGGTTTTGAGCAGTCACAGCAGTGATGGAAAAAATACACAATGTACTTGAGTTAAAGTAGAGATACCCAAGGTAAAATATCCCTCTAGTAAAAACAGAAGTTCCTCCTTTTGGACCTTCACTTGAGTAAAAGTACTAAAGTATTTACCTTCAAATGTACTTAAGTATGGAGAGTAAAAGTGGCATGATTTATTATGGCTCTAATGTCCTATTATCATTTTTGGAACAAGACTCTTTATTAACTAATTTTTGGTGAAGAGATTCTAGTGTCACTCTCAGTCCACAAGTCTTCAATAGAAGGTCATTTATTAGTCTGACACTGATGTCTATTAAAATCATCATAACCACAAAACACTGAAGGAGAACAGTTTCCATTATCTAGAACCAAACTCTGTCCAACAGCTCAAAACAAGCTGAAAACAGAAAGGCTTATTAATAAGTAGAAATGAAACCGCTTCCAACCACTCTTTAGCTAGATAAACGGTTGCTTGTTTCTCACCGGGCAGAACTAATTTAAACACACAATTAGATATGAGTTTCTAAGAGCCATATTAATTTAAAGCTAAAACTCACAGAAATGCAGCAAGAAACTCACTTTTAATAGCCAAACAGTTTATATTTTTCATATATGGTAATGACAAGTAGTCAAACAGTTGACTTTTTTGGAATGAGCAGTTGATTAGTAAAGATTAATAGGCTGGCTCTGTGTAGCAACTGTGACTGGCTACCAGGAGTATTGGGGCTTTCAATATGAATGCTGTAATTAGACCTAGTTCATTAATAATCAGCATCAAATCTGACGACGCTGCAACTTTTCCACATTACTCTGGGCTAGAGGAAGAGGAGGAGTGGTAAGGGAGGAGGAAGACACATCCCATGGCACTGGTCTCTCATTTAATGTACCAGTTCCATCCTGGCTCTACTCCGTAATTATCACCTGCAGCTGTTCCTCCTTCATGCACTGAGACTCTCATGTACTCCTCAGCTGGTCATGTTCTTATTCATGTTTCTCTGTTGTATTAATTAATAACTCCATGCACACTATCACAAAAAAGTTACTAAACTGTTACTAGTGCGGTACCTATCTTGTCACTGGAACAGTAGCCTCAAGGGTATGCCTTTGGTACCTTCAGTTACGGAACATGATAACACCACAATGCACTGCAGTTATATTTAAGTTGCATCGACTCCACATACACACAGCAACACAAATAGGCTGTCCCATTTAGATACGTTTAGATCTCATTACGTTTTGGCCTTTGTGGTCTACATAGTCTTTTGAAGGACATGCCTTTGTAGACTGTGTCCTTCAGTCATAGGATGAAGCCCCTAAATTGGGACACAGCTCTTGTCTGGTCTCCAGTCTTCACTGTTTCTTTGTTTCTTTGTATGGTGGTAGTTCATTTAATGAAGATTACAATATCCTGGATAAGATTACTTGCCTCTTCAAGCGATTTTCGAACAACAACATCCACCATGACGACAGTGTAATACTTTGATGACTTTTTGGCAACAATTTTAACAATTTTGAACATGATGTATGCATGTAAGCTCATAGCATGTTTATTTCAATAAAATGCATATAAAGACATTTTAAAAAATAAAATGAAACTGTGATGTATTGTTTTTAGTGTGTATGTTCCACTACTATGTGAACTGATCCTCCAGTTATCTTTATATATTTAGTGAATTATTAATAGTAACCCTGAATCAACTAATCAATTAATCAATTAAACTAAGTAACTGAATAGAATTGAACCAAATGGTAGTGATATCTAGTCAAGGGAGATCAAATCTCATCTGTATAAGCATTCCAGAGATGTACAATACCCCATTTGATGATCCAAATTGATCTTCTTGATCTTCTGTTCTTTAAAATAAACCCTTTCTTTACTTCTCCTGGTTCAGCCCAGAATCAGAGAGCTAAAAGGAGGTATTTAATGGCCCCCAAATTGCCAGGTTTACCAGATGACCAAAGTGAATGACAAACTGCAGTGGATGAATCATTCTGAGTTGCAGCAGGGAAAGTGCATCTACATCAGCTCAGTGACTTTGGCTATGGAGCTCCCCCGATTGTACTCAGCTTAATGCCGAACAAATGTTGACATTTTCATGCTTTTCTGAGGTCTCTGTTCGATTTCTTGAACAAAAGAATATTGCCATCGTCGCTTCGTTGAGCAAAGAGCATAGAACAGTGGGTGTCCAGCCACAGAGTGACGCAAAGACCAAATACAGACCGAAAAAAAAGAAGGGTCACAAAAACACAGGGTACACTGGAGAACTGAAAAATAGATGAGCAGGAATACGAGACCAGACATTCAGTACTTTGAGGATTCCGGAGAGGTGGGTGACCTTTTGAACTAGGCCATAGCCTTATTATATCAGTCTGACTGTACTCAGTTAGGAAGGAGAGGTGAGGGGATGTTTGTTTGAAAGAGAGAGTAGTTATATGGATAGATAAATAGATAAATAGATAGATAGATAGATAGATAGATAGATAGATAGATAGATAGATAGATAGATAGATAGATAGATAGATAGAAAGAGAGACAGATTAGAGAGAGCTCTCTGAAATAAGGAACATTGGGTCATCAGAATCTAGGACATTATACATGCCTCACTAAAAAGGGCCAAGAGAGAGAGAAAGAGAGAGTGAGAGGAAAAGGGAGAGGTGGAGGACAAGTCACACTTGTTTCTCAGCACATCATCGGTTTTATCCCCATAACTCTCTCCTAATAGCAGGTATTACACAACTCATCACAGGCCTCAAAGCCTTCAGGAAGTGCCGGTCTTGCTCCTGGCTCGGTCACGCTGAGGCTAACTCAAGCAGAGAACATCTGTGTTACTGTTATCTGCGTCAGACAGCTGCACTACGCTACACACAAGCTGAACACGGGAGGCGCGTGTGGTCTGTTACTGTGAGCTGCCTTATTAGAGGACACTGGGCTACTTTCACTGCAGTGTGAATGTGTTCAGGTCACTTCAGCTGAAACCATTTGGGTCATTCTGTATAAAAAAGATGAAGGCTTGTGTGTGTGTGGTATGTGGTGTGTGTGTGTGTGTGTGTGTGTGTGTGTGTGTGTGTGTGTGTGTGTGTGTGTAAAAAACCTCTGATCCTGCTGTGACTCCCCAGAGAGGTGTTCCATATGTAACTGGATTTGACTGCAAGATTTCGAGTGCTCATGATGTACTTTTTAGAGTGACAGAGAGAGTAAAGAGTAAAAAGAGACAGAAAGTAAGAAAGAGAGAGAAAGAAAGTGAAAAACTGTAGAGAGGCAGGAAAAAGACACAAAGAGAGAAGCAAGGAGAGAGATAGAGAAACAGGGAACAGGAGAGAACGTTAAAAGGAACGAGACAGAGAGAAAGAGAGTGTAAAGAGGGAGAGATGAAAAGGCAGAAGCTTTAAAAGCTTTGGTGGGATTTGTCTCCAATAAGCCTCCTGCAGATTAGAACATGTTAATGTAATGCTCCCTCTTTGTGTGTGTGTGTGCGTGTATGTGTGTGTGTGTGTGTGTGTGTGTGTGTGTGTGTGTGTGTGTGGACATGTGTATGAACACAATGTGATACAGTAAAATTATGTGAACAGACTGTGTACAGGGCTGTCTGTTTACGTATATGTGTCGGTTTATAAAGAAACAGGTTGTACAGTGGAGCTTCATGCAGGTGTTTGTGTACAGGGCTTAATATTTCCACTCATTCATACATTTATCTACATCCTCTACATGCACATCCTCAGCACAATTAAATATTGTATTTATCAGCAAATTTTAGAGCATAGCTCCTATTGATTTGCATACTGGAAAAAATAGAACATTAACGTTTGCACTGGCCCATTTTAAGTTTTGACTTTTCCCCAGTAGGTTAAGCCGAGCCAGTAAACAGGAGTTGTGCTTTAAAATGTGCAGAAGCGTGCTCTCTATACAGCATGTGTTAACTTAATTTCACTCCACCAGCAGTAAAGCAATGTAAAGCAGGGTGATGTAAAGCAATGTAAAGCAGGGCAGACGTGGGCTGGAGGTTAGGGAACCAGCCGTTTAACCTGAAGGTTCTAATTCTAATGATGCCAGTGATCTGATTGGAAAGTTGGTCTTGGCATTGTACAATACCTTTTTCTGTGCAATCATATATATATATATATATATATAT
>CM067476.1:29606795-29656791 GCA_034552555.1 Semaprochilodus insignis | reverse complement strand
CTCTCTCTCTCTCTCTCTCTCTCTCTCTCTCTCTTTCTCGTTCTCCCTCCCTCTCTCTCTGCCAACAGTGATACTGGCAAAATAAATCTTTCCTGGTATAATCTCCTAGGCCAGGCCCTGCCATCACATTTTGATCAGACACAAGCCACTTCACTCTTCTCCATTTCATTTCATTTTCATGCCATTTTCAGAGCCATCAACCACCTAGACTGGCTATCGCTGGAATGAAATCATAACATTACTTCATTCTGAAATGGCTCAGGTTCTCTCAGTTCTGTCTGCCCTCTTCACGACCAGTGACATTTATTTCTCTTTACAAACCTGACTTCATGAATGTATATATACAATTTAGTTGGGACATTTCATGTTAGAAAATCAGGACTGTCAAGCTATTTATCCCATAGCTTGTCTAGATAATCACGATTATGTTCGTCTTATTGACTCAAATTTAAGCCTAAAGAGATTTTTTTTTGGTTGTTTTATTGTAGATACATTCATTCATTCATTAATCTTTTAAGCTGCTTATCGTCCTGGGTCATGGAGGGTGCTGGAGCCTGTCTCAGGGTTCAATAGGCAGAAGGCAGGAAACACCCTGAACAGGCTGCCAGTCCAACACCGGGTTGTAGCTACATAATTAGACAAAATATGCTTCCACAGAATATACACTCATTGTCAAAAGAATAGTTGCACAAATAGTTGCACCCAGAAGGAATCAGCCAACAGGAATGAAACTTGGTGGTTAGGCCTGACATCATGAGACATGTGAATGATTCAAGTTTCATGCTTGGCAGTGCATGTGGCATAAGCAACGTCACCAAAATGTGCTGTTTGTTGTGACACGTTGCACATCCTGAAGGTCTGGCGTCACTCCACCTCCACCCCTACCACAAAATCTGCAGAAACTGTGTGAGAATATTCCAGCTGCATGGTATGGATTATCGCAGGACACCACTCTACAACTCCATGCCGAGACATCTGACATGTTGCATCAGCAAACATGTTGGCCTGACGGCATACTGAATGCGTAGGTCAATAAATATTGAATGTATCAATATAGGCAATATACTACTTTTGTATGTGTAGCTCAATAAATATTCCCAATATCAGTCTAAATTTATCATCATTTATTGTTCCTGGTAACCTTTATCTTCCTTCCCAATAGCACTGCAATCCCACACTTCCTTCTGGGATCAACTATTCTTTTGACGATAAGTGTATTTACTGCTTTCAATAATTCAATAACATTATTTTCACATGGAAATCAGGTGCACACAGGGCGATTGTAGCATCTCGCTCTCATACAGCTATGCTATGTTTGTTATATTTTGATTTGAAGAGAAATATAGTTATCCACTTTGCTGTTACTGTTGTAAATGTGCTTCTTATTTTACCCATAGTTCTTCTGCCAAAAATGTTCAGCGTAGTCTGTGGAATCACTGATACTGCAAGCATCAGTGCTGTTTTGCTTGTAAATTGTACTTCACACTGGATGTACTTCAGTAATAATCAACTCTCAAATGAAGTTTGCCATTTGTAAGCTGTATATAAACAAGAGGACTACAGACCTGGAGTCTTGGCAGCTTGGGATTTAGGGTGGAACTAGAAAAGTATGTCTGTGTTCCCAATAGCATACTGTGCACTGTATCCTGTATACTGCGTCAGTATATTCTAAATACTGCGTGCTACTCTTCATCAATAGTATACTCTACATTATCCAGTATACGACAGAAGCCGTGTACCATTCTTCAGGGAAGGAGTGCAACTAGCCTGCCAACATTAGGCACTGAGCCAATCAGACCATCTCAAGGCCCACCCCATGTTTCTCAACCCTCCAATTACTGCTTATCAACCACTGGCAGCCCCTGTCCAGTGTGTATGTTAATATTCTGGTCGAGATATGTGTCTGGACAGGGCAGGATGATGTTTACTACCTGTCTTCAAAGCCACAAATAAACTTTAAAAATGTCAGCTTTGAATTGGTCTGAGTGCCTAAACCTGTTTGGTTCCTAAATACACCTGTTTTCCTCCATTTATACTCATAGCTGGTAATATAGGCTAGTTTGATTGAATTACATGCAGTGTCTAAACATGGAAGCCTGAAAAGCCGATGCTGAGTGGATTGCTCATCTGAGTTACTATTTTATCCACGTTATGCAGAAACTTTTAAATCAACGCAGTCACCAAACCTCAAGACCAGCATGTCTTGTTGAGCAGAATTTTGTCAAATATCTTTCATTTTGCTGTTGGTAATGCACAGAAAGGCTGCATCCAGGGGTATTAAAAATATCCAAGTGGTTACATCAGTGGTTGCACCATCCTGAAATGGCTGTGCTGTATTTTGGGATGCAGTATATCATGAAGGCAGCTCTGGCAGCATACTGGAATATTTTGCCAGACGACTACATCATCCAGGTATCTTTGGCGTCCTCAGGAAAGTCATGATGGTCACATACTACATACTATTTAGTGCTTTGGGGTAGAATTGGTACGTGAGCAGTTTGTTGCAGGCTATTTCTAACACAGCCTGCATTAACAGCAAACAGCATTCCAAAAACGTGTTCATAATTAATTTAGTAGTAACTAAAAGTAAACATACGTATTCATATTAATCTAAAAAATAGCAGCAATAATTGATGGTGTTATTAGACAATTCATGTGTTAATTTTGACAACACTGCATGAAATTTGGAAACATATAAATGACTACACCACTTTTAAGACCAGGCTTTTATTTAGCGTTGCAGCCTTAATTGAGGATTTCATTGCTGTAACAAAATCTCTGAAATTGGTCATTTTACAGGAAAAGGAAAAAAGTCTTTTGACCTTTATGTACACTAATGTAACGAGTTTCTTTCAAGTGATTTTGAACCATTTCTATCGCTCCTTTGTTATAAAGTGTTCACACAATATAAAGGGCAGCTGACATTTTCAAATTGCAAAGCTGCCCTTTACGGTGTGCGAACAAGAGAAAAAGGAAAAGAAAAAGGAAGCGTTTACGAGGGTCAGCAACGATAATCTGCATGAGATTTCAATTCTGTGAGATGTGTAATATTTCTAATAGCTTGTGATGTACCGTCTCTAGAGCCTTTCTATACCAACTACAATACAATGACGTGCTGGAATGAAGCAGCAGAACCCCAAGAGCTATCAGATTAATTTCCATTTCAGTCCAAGATGCTTGCTTTCAGTATCTAACGTCTTCCACTGGAGTGAAGCTGCTTGTGCCTAGTAAGCAGTTGGAGTGTATCTCCAGTCTGGCTCTTGAGAAGCACCCAAGTGTATCTGCTCCATTAGACAAGCAGCACTGGGTGAGCTGGAGTGGCAGGACCGATGAGCCTGTAACTTATCAGAGTGGTCCAAGAGTGAGGGGGGTGGGGGTTGGGGGCTATTTCAGCAGAACGCAGTTTGTAACGAAGAGCACTCAACAACACCTGCGCCTCAGGCTCGAGCCTGGAAGAAGATGGCAGAGAAAGGAGGGGCAGTACTGGAGGGACAGAGACAAATGTATGGATAAAATGAGTGAGATCTCCATGTGGTTGGAAACTGGAACGAGAGAAGGGAAAATAAAACCCACACAAAACTGTCTGTGCAGCTGTGTTCAAGGACTTCAAGGACTGCCACCATGCTTTCCTTTCACTTCTTCTGACACTTCCTCACATGTCCCTGCCACCCACACCAGCACAATCACTTAAACAATCCACACACTTCAGCGCTTTTAACTTAGCAGCTCTGCTGTATATCAAATAAAACCCCCTTAACCCCATCATTATAGTCATTAGTCAACAACCTGACACAGCCTAAGCGTTATAATTACATGGTGTAATCAAAACAGTATATGCATTCTAATTACACAGTAAATCAAATCAAAAGTTCCCGTGCCTCCATAAGTCACCGGCTATTATGTGAATAATATGATTACTGGTTTGTTTAATTCTTGTTTTGTAATATTATGCAGTGCATGATAACGAGATGAGCTCTGCGTTTCTTAGGTAAATTTAGCAAATACATACATTAGCATGTACAAACATCATCAAAAGAACAGTTGCAATGCTATTGGGAAGCAAGATAAAGGTTGAGCTTGAATATTCTCACACAGTCCCTGTAGATTTTGCGGTAGGGGTGGAGGTGGAGTGACACCAGGCCTTTTGGACATGTGAAAACAAATCGTTCATCATGCTGCTGACTAATGTGCCTCCACACATGAATTCGCTGGTCGTCTCCACCAAGACAAAAGCAGGACCCGTCGCTGAAGATGCCATTCCAGCCTGACATGACATCATTGTAGTCTTTGGCAATGTTGATGTGGTGTTAAGGGCAGTCATCATAACGGTCTGCGTCCATGTAGTCCTGCGTCTTGCAGCTGTCTGTCAATGGTGCTGGCACTAACAGGGTGGCTCAGGGCACCTCTGCTTACTGAACGTCCGCAAACATGGCTGTTTGGTCACTAGGCGCATTCCGACAATTCGTTGGTTCTCTCTCTCCGTGATTCATGTAGCTCTCCCAGATGCTTCATGTCACTGGTGTGTGCCGTCTTTTATCCAATGCTGCTGTGCACATTCTATTGTAGTATCTGCACGACCAGTATGGTGCGCAATACGTCGATAAGACCATCCCGCTTCCAGGAGCCGTACAATGCGACCCCTCTCTGACTTTTCCAACTGCTCAAATTGCTTTCAAGCTCTTCTCTGAGGCATACTTCACTTGACGCCACTAACCAAATGATGCCACAAACACAACAGCATGAGTCAGAATGGAAAGCACTCGCAACAGGATAACCTTATAAAGTCAGTCAGGTACAGCAATAAGGCCCGTCCTTGCTTATGTTACATGCATGGCCAAGTGTGAAATTTGAATCATTTGCATGTCTCACAATGTCAATGTCCTTCTGGGTGCAATAATTTTTTTGATGATGAGTGTACACTATAATCGTCTCTGTTTTAAAATGTCTGGCTATCGTCACCTGGCTATCTACACACAAAACATGTTAATCTGAATTGTACAAAGCCATGATAACAATTCTCATTGCATAATTGGACTAAACCACATTAATAGACGTTCTAGCAATGTAAAGAGTGCTAAGGTGTTGCCAAATACTTATTATGGTGCTTCAGGCAGTTGCAAAGGTGTTGATGAGTGGTTGCTTTGGTATTCCGGGTAGGTTGCTAGAATGGTGCAAGGTGGTTACTAGTATGTTGCTAGGCGGTTACTAGGGTATTGCTATGTGGTTGGTGGTGATTTCCCACATGGTTAATAGGGAATTTTGGAACCCATTCATTCCTATTCCTGTAAACAAGCATATCATTCCGCAACAGACCAAACATTCTAGAGTTGGAACATTGTCGATATCTTGAAAACTGTGAGATTACTTTGTGTACTAAAATCTGGTAGAAAAATAAGAATAATATACTGTCAGATGACAACGACATTAATAATCACATTTTCGCATACTGCGAATGCAATATGCCTCGTAATTCACACTAACAACTAAAGGATTTTTGGAGCAATACTACAAGAAGGCCACTTTTGGTTTCCTAAAGAACCTTTCAAAGGGTGCCTATTTTGTACACCTATAAAAGCTTTTATATTATATATTATTTTTGTATTTATTTATCATATATTATTTATAATTTTGCCAGTGCTATATAAACTCTGTATAATGTTGATTTTACATTTGGGCCCTAAAGCCACATCTTCCTTTTGAGTCCCTTTTATGTGACCTAAAGATCATGTGACATGGTCTGAAAAGCTCCCACAAAATACGACCCAACACCTCTTATTTTAAAACTGTTATTTCAGGTTTTGCAAGGCGATTCGCAGCAGTGCATCTACACCATAAAACTCTTCCACAGTGCAGCTTTAAAGATCACAATGCATTGTTGTTGACCAAAACGATTTATGTTTGTTGGTTTATGTGTTTGCCTTGATTCATCTGTGATTGGTCAGAATGCTCACAACACACAATGAGACATTCAGAGACTATTGTTACTGCAAAAACCAAAGTCACAATAACAATTAACAAGCAACAAGTCACACAGCCCCCAAAAACTCACTGATGCTTAATCCCGCTTCATTTAAACTGATAAGTATGCAAGTGCCCTTACAACGCGCTCCCCGAGTCCAGCATGCAAGGTTGTTGTTGTTGTTGTTCTAATTTTGGACATGCAGCTTGAACACGACCTAACCTGGCCTTCGTTTCAGGGTCAGCACAGGGACAGAGCTGCGAAAACACTCACTTGTCTCTGAGGTGTGTGTGGTTTGCCTCTCTCTGATCTGGTCTAAGAGTTCTGCTAGCACTAGCCTCCGTATTGTTCACAGAGAACAATGAGTCATCGAACATTGTGAAGGCAGCATAAGGACACTTTCAGAGGCGACTGGCAGAAGAATAGAGGGTTCAGGCCTGTGCAGCTGTTGCTGACTACGGATAGGAAATGAATGAATAGATACTGAGACTGTAGGGGGTTTGTGCTCTGGATAATTGCTCTAAGGTCTATGTTTAAGGGCCCATGGTGGGAAATTTTCTTGTTGTACATTTTCCTCATACAACTTCATTTATAAGATTTATGTGTTTTTAGTTACCTTTCATTGACAATTTTTCAACACCTCCTTACCTTTGTTCCTCTGTTCTTTAATGTGCTTAAAAGCAGTTTGGGGTGAAACACTACTACTTTAACTTTAACTTTAGGGCAGGCTGTAGGGTGGCCATACACATACATGTATATGTCATGATATCAGTAATGGGATTATGCAGTAAAATAGTATTGCTGCACTTAAATACAGTATCAGTATTAGAGAACACCCAGACCATAAAGCAATGTTCTGACCAATAGTTGGGATTACTATTTGAGACAACTGACAGTAAAAAATGCTTATCTGTAATGCCAGTATTCTTACTCTCTTTCTGCAATCCTACTATCCTAATACAGTTAGTCCAGTTGATATTGAGAGAGCGGGCATTAGAGAGATATATGGGAGAAATCTCTTGGACTAACAATAGCCTTCAGCATAACAGCCCATTAGCCATGCTAGTCTTTTCTCTAGCACTGCCTGCAGTGCAGCTCTGTCAGTCAGTTTCATCATTTTTGCTTCGACCAGGGAACTTCTGCATGCTTAAAGCTTCCATAGAAAGGCAACTGTATTTCAAAGTAGTTTTTTCCTCTTGGACAGTTTCTCAAACCTCCTGGACAATATCGAGCAGCTTTGCTTAATGTCTGACACAGTGATACGCAAACGCAGGTTTTCTGGACTCTCGACTCCAGCCACTGGAATCAATGGAATCGACTCCTCAACTCCACTTTATTTTAACCAAGTCAGCCACTGAGCCGATGATAATGGAATACAGCAGAGATTAAACCAAAAGATCAAAAGATTACAGTGATATGAGGAAAATTCAGCTTATCTCAGGGGCAAAAGGGAAAGGTCACACTGTATTCAAAATTCTTTAAAAGGAACAATGTTCAAATTCTCTGAAAACAAATGTTGGATGCAGTGTTGTTCCTCTTTTAAGAGACTAAAGTTGGCTTGATATTTGCCAGCTCCTTCTTCGACTTTTCTGGTCCACTATTGTTTTAATGAATGAATTCAACTGCAGCACCACTTGAGATGGAATGGAGACCTAAACAAAAAGCTGGCAAAAAAGGAGCAAATTTCACATTCATCCTCTTTTCCATGATGCCCTGTGGAAAAGCACTGCTTGTTTTTCATATTCGTTCCTTGTACTGTTTCTAATCATTGTTCATTGCGACCCAAATTATGAAGGAAATGAAGAGCTGCAGTACATGATGTTTATATAGTGTTTCTGAGAGAAGTGCTATAGTGGCTGGTGAGCAGCGCTGGGGTTGTTTAAAGCAGGTAATTAAACTCTCACTACTCAAACTGCTTTACACTCTGTTCCGTCAGAAGGTCTCTCAGGTTGATTATGATGAAAAACACACAGTCGACAGATTTGACTCCCAGTGTTTTGAGTCATTGGACAATAGTGGACTCCCAGACATGCTGGAGTCGAAGAATCAACTCTGTTGGAACTGACTCCCCATCACTAGTTTGACAGTGAAGAGACTGATAAGAGGAGCAGTTCCACCTTTATTAGCATCACAGCACCAACAGCAACTTGTAAGCCTTAAAGTCATCTTAAACTGATCGTTTCATAGTGACTAACAACTTTAATTCACTTTGCGTTGTTGTTGAGATCAAAACAAGTAGATAATATGGGTAAAAATAGCTACTACAGAGCTCCAAGTAACTACCATAACTTAGTATGTACACTCATCATCACATGAATAGTTGCACAAATAGTTGCGCCCAGAAGGAATCAACCAACAGGAATGAGACATGAGAATGTTTCAAGTTTCACGCTCGGCTGTGCATGTGTCCTAAGCAAGGATGGGCTTTATAGTTGTATCAGACTGACCCAACAGCCATTCAGAGAGCAGTGATGCCCTCCATGAGTCATGGTGCCAGCATCTCTGGCAGACGGTTGCACGACACAGCACTGCAGGACTCAAGCTGGGATGGATTATCGCAGGACACCATTATGAACATTTACAACTCCATCCTGAGACATATGCGTGTTGTGTTATCAAACATCGCAGCCGGATGCCATACTAAGAGACACTACTTCTGTATGTGCAGCTCAATAAATATTGTCCACAGCAGTCCTTCCAAACAGCATAGCAATCCGACACTTCCTTCTGGGTGCAACTATTCTTTTGGCAATGAGTACAGTATGATCAGCTAGCGTATCTACACAGAGGTTAATTGTACTTTTCTGCCTGTGTCCATTTTGACATGTTGCTTCTGTATGATCATTGTTGTGTCTCACTGTAAGCCAGCCAATCAGAGCAGAGCTTATCAAAATATTCACAGGTCCACCAAATAAGGGAAAAGAGCTCATTTCATTTATAGACAAGTCACATACCTTCTATGTAGATATCAGAACGATTAAAAAAGCTAAATAATTGCATTTCATGGCACCTTTAAGCATTTAGCACCACAGACCTATTGTTCATTTCAGTTTACATTTTTTTTTCAATAATTGAAAATGTTGTCAGTGCACTTCAGTAATTAAAAATGGTCCTTATTAGAAGTGAAGAGGTATTGTAGAATAATAATCAACTAACTTAAACATCTAAAAGAGTTTTATTGGGGATTCACAAGGATTCGGCTTGATTATGATTCTTTAGGAAATTATTCAATGCATCATGAAATCTCAAATTCTATTTTCAAAAATACACTGAAGACATAAACCTGACTGGATGACCAGATATTGACTGTAACATTGTAGCATTACAATGCAGCTATACCCCCCTATTCTTTAATGGGAATTTTTGGACCAAGCAAGAAAACATCTTAATCTAAATCCATAGTTTTTTTCATTGACAACAAACAATAACATGCCATAGACAAGGTAGTTTGAGTTCAGGTCACAAGATGATACCATTATCTGTAATTCCACTTTTTTCAGTTGACTAAAAGCATGCTAGTGCAGCATTAAAGCTGTGTGAAATCAGGAAGCCAGTTGGATTTGCGAGGCTTTAAAAGCCTGGCAGTACACCGCTCACTGATGTAATGTTTGTCATTTCGCCGCAACTGCCCTTAAGAGTGCGTCCAACGTGGCAGAGGCCTAATAAAACCTCTGATACTGTATTTAAAAGCTACACAGAATAGCTGACTCTCTCAAAGGAACAGGGAAAAGTGGCGGCAGCTCAAAATTCACTTGCCTTTAGAGAGAAATCATTATTTGAATCTCAAACATCTTTAACTACCCGGCGCTAGAGACTGTAACTGTTTCTTTGACCAGTGCTGGAAAGAGCATAAAAAGAAACAGACATGAAATAACAGCTTTGAGGAGCGTAAGTGAATATTATATCAAAGTTGTACACTTGAGGCTATGTAGATTTATGTCTGAGGAGATTTATCATCTGGAAAGGCAGCACTGAGCAGATTAAAGGGGAATGCTATTAAACCTGCCCCTTTAATGCACATCTCTTTAAATCTGCCCAGACACAGTGCTAACTGTACTGCTTCAGACCTAAGAGCTTAGCTTTCATTTTAAATACAGAACTACTACTACAGGATGTACCATAAACCTCAAATATCTTGCTCTCTTTATCCGGTATACAGGGTCCAGCAGGTTACTTCAATACTTTAATGTCTTTTTAAAGTACTGATTACCGGTTAGAAATGTAATCTGTAACGTAATCCAGAGGATTTCTATGTTTATTGTATTTTTATTTTATTTTTATTTTTTTTTAGAATTTACAACCATTTGCCAATTGTGTTTGCACACAGAGGAATTTGTCTACCGCATTTAACTCATCCTAGAACTGAAACTCCCACATACACACTAGTGAACACACACTCTAGAGGGCAGTGAGCACACTTGATTCCCTGAGTTGACAGCCCTATTCATGGCGCCCGGAAAGCTGTTGCGGGGTTGGATGCCTTGCTTAAGGCCAATTCAGTCATGTCCTGTCGGTTCAGGGAATCGAGCCAGCGACCCTCTGGTCACAAGACGGGTTCCCTAACCTCCAGCCCACAACTGTAACATAATATAAACACAACCAATATAAAAAAAAATGTTCAGCTAAAATTAGGACAAAGAAAATCACAATAACATTTTCACAGGGCAAAAGGGGGGGTGGAGGTCTACATTACTATACTATACAAACTATTGTACACAAGTTACCTTGAACCAGTAGTGCTCATACTCTCCTGACTTCTTCTCCACCCTCATCCTGTACCATAAAATTGTCCACTAAAGGGGCACAAAAAGCCATTAGTGTTCTCATGCCAAAGAAAGGAAGCAATATCAGCAGTCATACATTGCATGAAGGACTAGCAACAAAATACCCAGCTGGATTCTGTTACCATTTAAGATCGACTACAACTATTCATTGATATGGGAAACATTCGCTCAAAGTATGGATTCATCTGATAGGACATGGAGACAAGAGTTTAGTGCTTTACAATAATCATAATATGGTTCCTTAAAATCCTGCTTTTTTATTTCTTTTTAATTGTTTTATCTACATCAAAACACTGTACAACTGTATGTAATTTTTGTATGCAGATTAGATCACAGTGTTACATGTATTCTGTTACTGTGCTGTGGACTAAACTGAGACACCTACATTAAAAGCAGACAATAAAGCTCTCTTATTTTATGATGCTTAAGATAACACCAGCATGCTGCTAAAATGCTTTTCATACTGGGATCCCCCTTAGAGGAATGTGCTAGCTCACAGACAGCATATGATTTGATGGCCATATCCATGTGCTTTAATTTGTCAACAGAAAAAGGGCTGTTTGCATGACTCAGATGTTTGCCATCGTTAGCAGAAGGTTCCTCCAGATGTTCCTGTTTGTAGAGGCTCCAGGTGCAATTACGCTTAATCTTTTCTACTGGATACAGTACAGTTACTAGTGTATATAGTGTAATTACAATTCAGAATATCACTGTACCACCACAACAGAAGAGGGTCATCATCCATGTAATGAACATGTATAGTATGTACATGTATGTATGTTTAGACCTTCACCATTAAACACAAGGTAAACCATCAGGTTTAGAATGAGTGGATTTTAAAACAGTCAGAATCTGGTGCAGTTTTGTAAATTCAGTTTCTCTCATTTAAACTGGTGCAACGGGTAGAAAAGAAACAGGATTTGAATGTCAACTACATCTTTCAGAACACTTAGTTTCCAGAAATATACTAGAATTTCTAGCTTTCAGAAACCAGCAAGACAACACAGAAATTGCCCGGCACAGTGTTCTCGTCTGTTTCATATTTACAGTGAAGGACCTGTATTAGAACATGCTGTGCTAAAAGACATGCTTACTGTGCTTCTTAGCTCATTTTACTTCCACCCTGCACTTTTCCTCCCAGACAGACGCATTAACAAAGCTGCAAAGTTGTCAAGCTTAAACCTTCAATGAAATCTAAATCTGAAATGAAAGCAAACTCCCATCGCAAAGGCATTATTAATTCATAGGCTAAGATCAGCTGGCAGAGGGCAAAGGCACTCTAAAAGTAAGATGAAAATGACTAAAATGTCATAACCATATTGTTGCTGTCACAACAAAACCTGATATCTCTGAAAGTACTTTATTAATTGCAGAGTAAGAGAAAATATTCATAATTATTACCCAGACAGCAGGGTGACACTGATCCATTATTGACTGACTCACCAGAATTAGTATGTTTCTAGTTTGTTAATGAAATCTCAATGTTGACAATGTTGACCACAAAGTTGGCCATGATGGTGTTGAATATACAGTCATTTATTGTTGGAAAGTCCCTAATGTTGGCAATCAAGACTTGTAGGCAAGTGCAAATTATGAAAAATAAAAATTATTCTACAAGCCAGGATGTTGTTCAAAATAAATAAATGTAAATAACAGAATACAATGATTTGCAAATCTTATAGACAAATATTTATATGAAATGGTAAAATGTCTCACTTTCAGCACCTGATATGTGTTCTGTGTTCTACTGTGAATAAAATATGGATATATGAGATTTGCAAATCATTGCATTCTGTTTTTATTTACATTCATTTACATTTTACACAACTTTTCTGGAATTGGGGTTGTACTTGAATCCATAATCACAGCCATACACAGCTGAAATAGGATTCAGCAGGATGTATGGTTGTTACATCTGTCTTTCTTTAGTTCAGTTTGTTTTTGTATGTTTGTCTAATTGGGGCTGTTTTTTTGTCAAATGTATTTTTTATTATTACATCTAGAAATGACCATCAAATCTAATGAAGCCCCTTTGTCATTTTCTAATCTAAATAGGAGCCAAAGAAGAAAAACAGGAGGAAGAGATAAGAGCACAGAGGAAAACAGGAAGGACGCTATCTGATCTGACCCCATAGTCCTTCGAATGGCACGCTTTGGCATTATCAGCCAATCAGAAGTGGATTTAAGGCAATCAGAGCAGCACTCCTGACAGGAAAACAGCTGTAATAGGTTCACTCTGCTACAGATCACGCACAGATCCACACACACACACACACACACACACACACGCACACACACACACACACACACACACACACACTTCTGTGGATGAAGAGGATGGTGGCAACAATGAAGCTCCATGACCTGCACTTTTACCTTCCAAAACAGCTCTATCTGCCTGCCATAAAGAGAGATTACAGGAACTAACCTCTAAAGTGAAGCACTGCTCTTGTACAGAGAGAGAGAGAGGGAGAGAGAGAGAGAGAGAAAGAGAGAGAGACAGAGAATGATGAAACGGAGGTGAATATAGTTGGGTCTATTTTTGGCCAGGGCCGCTTCTGTGGCAGGTACTGTATCAGACTGTGGCCATTCGAGGCCACGCTGTGTATGTGTGTCTATGTAGACTTTTATAGGTGACTTACAAGTGACAGCCCATTCAGACTTACACTGTCTACTTTTATTCCTCTCCCTGCCGAATATACGTCCTTGATTTTCTCTCTGTCCTTCTTTCCTCACAAACTGACTCTCTCTTTTTAACTCGACTCTCCTTTGCTGTCTCACCCTTTGTGTCTTTGTGTTTTTCCTTTCTCTATTTACCTTCTCTCTCTCTCTCTCTCTCTCTCTCTCTCTCTGTGACATCTGTAGCAATGGCAATTAGGTCAGGCCCAGACTTGAGCCTATTTTAAGGTTTCCTCCTTCTGCAGGAATAAAAAGGCCCGAATATCTGCGTCGAGATCAAAAGCAGAACATAAGCAGAACATAGGTCTAATCAGCATCAAAAACAAATTCAGCCTTTGAGACACTGTGTTAAGAGGCACTCTCAGGACACAAAGGCATCCTGTTCTTTATTAACATAGAAAGTCAAATAATAATGGAACACCTGTGTGATTTTGCCTCTGACCTTATTTTTAGCATGACTGCACGTTTGTGAAACTAGATTTAAGCATGGAAAGTCAGAGAATGCTTTGTGAAATTATAGCAGCTAATGAGAGCATCGTTCCCATGCAGAGGTCAGGGGACAGGTCATCACCCGTCTGCATCAGTGAATACATCAACGGTAGCAAACACATTTAGCTTCCTGTACGGTCACTGGGTTTTGCTATTTCAGGTGAAATGATGAAGTAACGTTAATGATAACGTTCAACCAGTCAGTGTGGGGCAGCCTTGCTCACTCCAACCACAGACCTACTGAATACGTCTACACGTTAGGCTGTCATCAGAAGCACAGACCACCTTTTGCAACCCAGACACCCTCACCCTTCCAAAGAACTTAGCAGAGCTGCTTCCCAGGGTAATGCGTACTTAGCCAAGTAGTACAGCAGTTGATCCAAGTGGTGGTGAGCAACAGCCTATAGGTAGTGTCTTATACTAAAGCTTGAGATATTTGTCAAAACCTGATGGACATGAATGCTCACGTTGCATTTGATTGGGCTCAGACATTAATTCTCAAATAAAGATCAGGCTCGAATTTCTGGTTGGGGTTCTCACAGCCGGGCTCCCGGTGTTAACAGAGTGTGGCATCAGCGTAGAATAAGAATACGCAGGAAACTTATCACTTTAGACAAAAGCTCTTGTATTGACAAACAGCAGCAGTGTCATCCAGCTCTACTGAATGGTTGGGATATCAGGCAGGTCATCAATAGCCATACCGCTCTCCCTGACTATACAGCCTTACAGCCCAACATAACATGCAAGTCCATAAGCACATATATACAACTTTAAGCTAACAGTGCCTACTACAGTCATCAAAAGAAAGGCTGCACAAATAGTTGCACCCAGAAGGAATCGACTGACAGGAATGAAACATAGTGGGTGGGTGTGACATTGTGAGACATGCAAATTATTCAAGTTTCAGGTTTGGCTGTGCATGTGATGTAAGCAGGGATGGGCCTTAACACTGTACCTGACTGACCCAACAGCCACGATTCTGAACATTCAGTGAGCAGTGATGACCTCCATAAGCCATCCTGTTAGTGCAACACCATTGGCAGACGGCTGCCCGATGTCAGACCTACCCACCAAGTTTCTATTGTGTCGGTTGATTCCTTCTGGGTGCAACCATTTGTGCAGCTATTCTTTTGATGATGAGTGTTGATCATTTTTTAATGAAGTAGGCTGGTTGTCATTCTACAGTAATATCTCTGGGACATGATGCTTGCTTGATGACCCCACCTGTAACCAGGGTTATGTGACTGACATGCATAGACATACACACATACCTGCAATCAGTACATTAAAGTCAATTTAAAAATTTAACTGCGTGCAGGATTAGAGGATGTGACTGATTCCTCTGATTCACTTTGATTAATATTCATTTTGTAGAATATTCTAACTCCATCCCTTTATGAGGCATTACCACCAACAGCCAAACAGCTTGAGACTGTGAATTTGATTAAGCAAGAGGAGAAGACTTGCGCTAAGCCACAATAACTCTTGCAGATACATTGATAAGGTGAATAAACACCTCTGGAGGAAGAAGGGCTCTGACGGACAGTCAACCAAACAGAATCCAGATATGTGTGCAGGATCAAAGCAGTATTCAAGATAATATCTTTAATAGCCATTACACTCCTATTACTCATCATGATTTCCTCATGGGGAACTAGTTGATAAATCCCTCTGCTTCATTCCCACTAACATCTTAAGGTCTGAAATCCACTTGCTTAAAGATGAAAAAACTCCAAAAGGCTAAGCCAACTACCCTTGAAACGGTTTCTTTTCCACTTTTTAACAAGAACGAGTATTCTGAACGTGTATGCACCAACCCACACAAGCACACACATATAAACACCCAGGTCTAGGAGTATCAGGGACTCAGAAAAAATCAATAAGGGTGTCTCACATGTGTGATGCACACTATTATCCCTGCAGGCAAACAGGAGCATCAATCCCCACTTGTTATGGTGAGAAAATGGCCCTCTTCTTCTCTGGACTCATGCTCTCCCTCTCAGCATGAATGAATCAATGCATCCACCACTGAGCTTCAGCCTCGCACGCCCTCCACACACACACTCTCTCACACTAGGTTCAGTGGATGAACTGTGTGCTGTTTGTTTTGTGAACAGCTTCTCACTGGGTTTGAAAAGAGTGCACACACTGCATATTACTGTAAATCTTGTAAATAGGGTACTGCATGCTCTCATACTGCGATGATTTTGGTTTTGACTACATGTAACTTTGCAGGAGCTCGTTGATGAATATCAGCAATCAATAGGTTAGAAAGGCATGTGTTCAGATGGATAGTGGTAAATGTGCCAGAATAGGAGTAGATGGTGCAGGATTTGAGGTATAGCAGCCTGAGGGTGAAATATTTTGCTGGAGACAAATGGTAGGACACTCCAAAAATACACTATTTTTGTTGAACAGTGGGTCTCAACCTTTTTTAAGCTACCACCTCTGACTGGTTATCAAAGATGCAATCTCCGGTCAATAAGGCCAATGCTTGGACATTTTATTTTGGTTTGAATTACAGTTTTAAAGGTGACACATTATGAAAAACTCACTTTTTTAGTTCTTGTTTGGGTATCTGGAGTGGACCCCCAGCTTGGGTATCTGGAGTGGACCCCCAGCATTTGAGTTGCTCCATCTGAGGATTCATGACTACCTTGACTAAGGTGCCAGAGCCTCTAACATTCTGTGGAAGCTAAAAACTAATCGCAGGAACTGCTTTGTTGTTGGCTGCACCTAAGTAGGGCTGAACGATTTGTGAAGAATATCTAATTGCAATGTTTCCAATCATTTCAGCCCTACACCAAGTGGATAAAGTTTTTTTTTTTTTCATGTCAGTATCCAGTTACTGCCAGCAGAAACCTGTACATGCATGCTGACATAAGTCAACTTCTTATTTGACAGCTTCTTGTTTGAATTTCCCTGTTCCACCTTAAATAGTGCAGCACGTCCATTTTGTCAGCTCCGGCAACTGCTGTTAACTACTGCACCATTTAGGGTGGAACGGGAAAATTTAGACAAGTAGCAGGCGACAAAAAAGCTGACTTCAGCCTCTGATGTCTGGCTGTTTTTCTAACCTGGGTCAGTACAACGCAGCACTGGTAAAATAGGGATCAGTATGAACTGCCGGTGACAAAACTGCTTCTGAGGGAAACGTAAGTATTAAAAAATAATTATACTCTGTGATTCCTTGGCCTTTAAGCACCAGCTAACTCTAGCAGCTGAAGTAACATATTAACAGAGATGTAATGCTGTAGAAAGTTCTTGTTGTTGCTGCTGCAGGATTCCCATTTACATTAACTCTGTTGGTTTGTTAGTTGAATGTCTGTAAGAAGAACTTCATCTGATTCACATGTGAATAACAAAGAAAGAGGAAAATGAAAGAATGTGTATTAGCATCAGGACACACCATGTGAATAAGGGGGAGGGATGGGGGGCACAGCAGTGGTTCATTATCATTTGAAGGATCCATCACTCAAACCACCCGATCTGAACAGGGCTGGTTTAGACAGGGTTAGAAGGGAGCTGTGGTGCTTGATCCTTGTGGTATTTTGACCAAAGCATGTCACAGGCATTTCATTAGGACCCCAGGGAACCGTGTTAACTTGTGAAAAAGGTGCATAATGTATCAACTTTAAAACCTATGATAACACGTCCGACAGCTCTTTTGCAGCTCTCATTCAGTCATTCTTGATGCCATTTGCACGACAGCTAGCTACTAATCATAAAATGTTGATCAGCATATAATGTTACATTAGCTAAGTTAGGTGGTCATCATACTGCTGCCAAATGAGCCAATTAGAGACTTGATTTGATATACCTCAGTAATTCTTAATGAAGCAATCCATCAAATGTGTGCACAGTTTGTACCATAGCTAGCTAATAATCATGTATTAAAACAAATCCAGGGTCTGGAAAGTAGCTGCTTGGCTAAGTTCTGTTGCACATTGCCCCCGTTAGAGAGCTCCTTTTATTTATTCACTGTTGTTGCCATAATTGAGTGTGATGCATCTTTACTTATTCAGGCACTCTTAACTCTATTTTACCATACAATAACAACGTATCATCAATGAGGCATGAGATTTAATGGAAATGTCCCTCTCAAACAAGTTAAACAATGAATGTTGTTTTTTTCCCAGCATCCCTAAATCTGCATGTTGATAACCACTGCTATAGAATGTGTATATATTTCACTATGTCACTATGTATAACTGAACTCTGAACTGACCGCATGCAGTGCCTGCCAATGTCAAGATTCATTTTGCTTTATAAAAGTTCACACCCCATGCTACTTAGCTACTGCTGCGAGTGGGAGGGTTCCCGGAAGGTGCAATAAATGCAGATAATGAAACACAGTGTTCTGCATTGGCTGAATAGCACCATTTTTTTTAAACACGCACACTGCATGCCTTTAATTGGCTGTTTCTCCCTGCCGTTCATGTTTTTTTGTGAACAGGCAGAATAAGACCTCACATCATGCTTTAAAGCAAAATATGCTAAAGCACCCACTCACATCCTGAGCACATATTTCAGTTGGTAATGGGGTTGAGTGCTAAAAAAACCCTGAGTCATCTGACTGTAATTATACAGCATGCCGTGTGTTGTATGGGTGGGCTGCTAACCCAGTCTTCACTGTTCTTGATTTCACTGAATTCTTCGTATATTTCTGTTGCTGCGCCTGTATCGTCAATGAGATGCTTTTATAGTGATGTGTATATGAATTATTGGTAATACTTCATGTAATGCCAGCATTTAGAAGGCTATATGACACCTGCATAAGTGACATAAACCTACATAAATATTTCAGCAAGTGTCAGTTGTCAATAGGCTGCTTTGCTCATATTTGTTGACATCACACTGATGTGAGGTTTATGTTGAAACTAGGTTGTGTCATAACAGGTTATGGCAAAGCAATGACAACTGACATTGGCATACTTCTCACAGTTCTAACAATTTAAATTGTGGCCATTTCACAAGCACGTACTAGTCATTTGGACAGCAGATGCTGCTTTGCTCTGCACTGTTACGTAGGCATTGCCGTAGGAATTCCTAACAATTTTATGAACTGCAACATGAAAATCACTTTATTATGGATTTACTGATAGGGGAATTGCAAGTTGATAGTGATGCTGATACTGAAAGTACTGTAAATAAAGTGCAGATATTACTGCAGCATCGCCTGAACAGTTTGCTCTTCCAGAGTAAAAATAAATGCATCAATAAATATTACACAGCAATATCAGTTTATCAGTACCAATTATATTTTATATTTCAATGTGCATGCTTAATAATTAGTATTGTTTAACTGGAGTTTGCACAGTGTGGTATACCAAATGTCAAATAAAAATCACTGTATATGTAGCTTTTGTAGGGCTGAATCTGAATATTTCACTTGTACCTGTTACTATTACTACATTCCGGATGTTCAACATAATACCTTGTACCAATGAACCTAAAACAGCCCAAAATATTTTTTTCTCTTTGAAAAACTGAACTATGACTGGGGAAACACCACAGTACATTATGCTGGCCTGTTCATGTACTCACAAAAGGCTACTTTTAAAATTTAAGGATGTACTGATGTAGGGATTATGGACCAAAAACAGTACTGGTTATTTTTCTTATACTTTCTTATCTGCTTATACACCAACGTTACTTAAAATGCAGATAGCAATTTCAGGTGAATCCACATAATTACAAAGAAAAGAACTCATTTTTTCTTGTAGAATAATAAATGCAGAAAAAACTAAAATACTGACATGCAGTAGCTCATAAACATTTTGTGGTGCAAATTAAATTTGGCAATAAATATTGATTTGAAAAAAAAAAAAAATCTCAAATGTGAATATCTTTAAAGCAGTTATCTACAGGTACTGATATGATTCCAACATCAGTGTGGCTCCCTACACTATGACCCTTGTTGCATTTCAATTATGTGGCCTACCAAAATGCACTGAGAAACAAAGCCAGTTCTTATAATAAGTAATTTTATAGAAACATCAGCAACAACCACTTGATAGGTGCTAGGTCACCTTGGCATCAAAATTAACCAAAGTAGCCTTGAGGAAAGTTGAAAAGGCTGTCAATTGTCACACATGTTCTAGGTCAATATCACATAGTCTTAAGAACACTGTCTTTTGGAAGACTGGACTTTTTATATATAACGTACTGATGATAAATGGATATGCATATATAGCGTACATAGTATAAGAAAGAGCAGGAATATGTTAACCTGTGACAGACAAGGTTTCCAACCAATCTACATTTAGTAACATACTTGTTTTTGTTTTCTGTTTATGCATGCTCCAATTTTCCTTGTATTGTTTCCCTTCATAATCTTTACGCAAATAGAATTACTCTATGTAGGTCAGGACTTAACCCTGCAACATCCACTTGTATCTTAGCTTCAGAAATCTGATCAATGGCATAAACACAAAAGGCAGCAGGGAACAAACAACATCATAGTACATTGTGTCCATAGAGTGTAGTGGGAAGCAACACACCAACTCAGCAGTCATTTGTGTTATGTTATGCCGTCAAATACGTGTTTTTATACCTCCAAGTTTACATGGGATGTATCATATGAGCGTTTCAGATTAACAAACAAAACAAATCAAAAGTCCTGGATTACACTATATGCCTTTCACAGCACAGTAATAAGCCATCCCCTTCCTTGGCCTCACTCCTCGGGGCCCTTAATTCTCCCCTCTATGAATAACAGAGTATAAAGATCCCAGTTGTAATGAAATGACTAATCATGGGAGCACCTGGGATGTTGTGTATTTTGGGTGTGCTGAGGGGATGACAAACTAAAAGTGGATTAACTGCATGAATGCAGAACAATAAGGCCATCTGGGATGGAGAAGAGGAGTGACTCCAGCTTTTAGACAAGCCACCAACCTCTGCCCCTCAAAGGCAAATATTCTCCAGTTATTGTTTTCTATATAGTCATGTGTGGAAAGGAGTTTTAATGGGAGGCAGAGTTTAGAAACAGGAAACTAAAATCTCAGGGCTAAGGGAATGCTCCTAGCAAACAGGCTAACACACTTTGATCACTGTGTTCAGAATGCTTCACTCATTAACGCATTTACTATGCGCAGTGTGGCATTTGCTATATAGCAACCTGCCCTGGGGAACAAACATAGAGTGACCAAAACATTTTTCTTTGAGAATTCGAACAGCTGTACACAATGGCTGAAACACAATATAAGTCACTATTTCTGAAAGAGAGAACAAATTTAAGTAGAGGGTATGTGGACACCTAACCATCACACCTATATGAGCTCACTGGACATCCCATTGTAAAGCCATGGACATTAATATGGATTTGGCCCCGTTTTTGCTGCATTAACAGGCTTCTGGGAAGGCTTTACACAATATTTTTGAGAGTTTATGTGGGAATTTTTGTGTCCATTCACTCAAAAAAGAGCTTATGAGGTCAGGCACTGATGTTAGATGAGAAGGCCTGGCTTACAATCAACGTCCCAATTCATCCCAAAGGTGTTCAATGGGGTTAAGGTCAGGGCTCCACAGCAAGCTCGTCAAACCTTGCCTTTATGGACATCGCTTTATGCACAGGGGCACAGTCATGCTGCAACACCAAAGGGCCTTCGACAAACGACTGCCACAAAGTTGAAACTATATGAATATATTTGTATGCATTAATATTAATGTTACCCTTCACTGGAACTGGGGGGCTAAACATTGAAAAACAGCCCAGACCATTATCCCACCCCCCACCAAACCTTACTGTTGGCACTGTGCATTCCTGTAGTAGTAACTGAGCTCTTCTATATGACCCAACGTCTGCTACCAATGCGCCAATGTGCTTTCACCCATCATTTAGCAATGGATGTGGCAGTACATTATGAACTCAATAATTAGGAGTGGTGTCCATATATTTTTGACTATATAAAACACTTAATAATAATAATATAACAATAATCAATGCTTGACAATAACCGACTATCATAACCTTGTGGAGGGAACTACACTATAATTTAAACGACACACATAAAAAGCCCATTTTATGAACAGCCAAGACCCATTTAAGCATTGAAATGTTTTATTGAATTGGCATGGTTCTGCGTATAATCATTCACTCCTTCACTAACGAACCAAATGCAGTGCTAATAGTCATATAATAGTGAAGTGACAGTTAAATAGCCTCGTACCAGTTGCAGTCAAACCGGCAATTATGAATTATCGCAAGTGACTAGACAGACACGTTTTAAAACAATATCAATTACTTAATTTAGTGGTGAGCGGGCTTATAATGGTGGGGAACAGGCAGTGATATTTTCCAAGGTCGATTAACTCGGTAATGATGTGTTCCATGTGGGCATGTGCGCGTTATAGCAGTCATGCAAATGAGATACCTCTCTTGAGCACTTTCCCCTCCGCTGATGTCTTTAACATTAACCTCCGCCTCGGCTAAACTACGCGCTCAACAACCTTGAATGGAACTCTTTCCCCTCTGCCTCGAACATGGGCCATTTCTCTCCTCTTTTGAAGTCGCTCCCTCATTTTCTGTTGGAGTGGAGAGAGTGATCAAAAAACGAATCCAAGGTTAGGCACCTCGCAGGTGCACGGAGAAAGGTATGGAGTACAGATTAGTGAATTATAGCGGAGCTCACTTCTGCTGACTGCTGCCATCAGTCACGGGAACACCACTGTGTGTATGTGTGTGTGAGAGAGAGAGACCGAGAGAAGAGAGGAGATAGAATCAAAAGGGTTTGAGTTAAAAGGCTTAGAGTCAAAAGCAAGGGCTTAGTCCATGAATAAATGAGATGGGGATACTATCAAAATGGATCTCCTGTCTTGCAATATGTCACAGCATATAAATGAACGAAAGGCAAGGTGGAAAAGAAGGAGAGAAGAACGTAATGGGGCCAAGAAGAATGATATACACAGACAGATCTACCCGGTGCATGCTAAAAATGAACCTGTACCTGAATCACCTTCATGCAAAACAAACATACAGTGCTGCAAACCTTAACATTGGAAAAGGATACAGTAGCAGCTGAAGCACCTGGGTGGTAGACAAAATCAGTGCCATAACTTACAATCGCAGCATGAGGTCCTAATCTGGGCTTTTTGTCCACTCTGTAGAAATCAAGTGCAGCCTTAATGCAGCGCTACATTATAAAAAAAGAAATGCATCCAATTTAGGCATGTGTCCCCAGTCTCAGGCTAATTGGCCTGATTTGCACGGCCGGTGCTAAAAGATAAGCGAATGAAAGTCATCAAACTTTAATGTTCTGGTTTAATACTCTCCCAGAGGATTGAGCCGGGTTCTTTTGAGTCTGCCACTATGTCCCAGACCCGCCACACACACACACACACACACACACACACGGTCAGACAACGCCAAGGCAAGGTTTTTACAGAAATCTTGCAGGAGGCCTCTCACAGATAAAGTTAAACCTCATCTGAAGGGTTTGAAACTGACACTATCTCCGGCCTGACAACATAGCAGGTGACTGCTGTCAGTAGACATTCCATTCTTTTACAGGTAAACTACTTCACAGTATCTGTACAAGCTAGGCTACGAGTGCAGCTACTGTCTGGTTTTGATCCAAGTCGCTCTGAGCTCTACACGACGCAACAGAAAGAAGTGTACGCTGATTTGTTCCAGCATCTTAGCACCGAAACAGATTACAGAAAGCACGCCTGACTCCCTTGCAACTAGCATTGCCCACACTGAGAAAAAAATGTTATATGTCTTTTCTATTTAAATGAAAAAGACAAGATTTTTCAATTTTAAGGTCTGTTTGTGTCATCCAAAGTGTTCAGTCACAAAATACACTCATCATCAAAAGAATAGTTGCACCCAGAAGGAAGTGTCGGATTCCAATGCTACTGGGAAGGAAGATAAAAGTTACCAGGAACAATACATGATGATATATTTAGACTGATATGGGGCAATATTTATTGACACATACAGGAGTAGTGTCTCTCAGTATGGTGTCGGGCCACCATGTCAGATGCCTCGGCATGGAGTTGCAGAGATTGCTAATGGTGTCCTGTGATAATCCATCCCATGCATCTTGAATATTCACAGTTCCTGCAGATTTTGCAGTAGGGGTGGAGGTGGAGTGACACCAGGCCTTCTGGACATGTGACACATGACAACAAGCCGTTCATCTTGGCGCTAACCATGGTGTCTCCACACACAGGTTCATTTGTCGTCTCCACCAAGACAAAAGCGGGACACGTCACTAAGATGACCTGCTGCCACTCCGAGTCACTCCATGACTGTCTGGCAATGTTGACGTGGTGTTAAGGGCAGTCATCGTATGGGCATGCGTGCATGTAGGTCTGCGTGCATGTAGTCCTGCGTTGTGCAGCCGTCTGCCAGGATGACTCATGGAGGGCATCACTGTTTGTTGAATGTCCGCGATAGTGGCTGTCAGGTACAGCGATAAAGCCCATCCTTGCTTACATCACATGCATTGCTGAGCATGAAACTTGAATCATTGGCATGTCTCACAATGTCAAGCCGACTGACCAAGTTTCATTCCTGTCGGCTGATTCATTCCTGGGTGCAACTATTTGTGCAACTGCGTTTTTCACAATGAGCATATCTGCTCATTTTTAATTAACCTATTGCCTGTTGTTAAAGGATAAAGGCTCTCATGTATTTTCTAACAGCCTTATGCCCCGTTTAAATTACATGTTCTGTTGAGTTTTGAAGTGACACATCCTCTACAGAGAGCAGTGCACATTTTAATGCATAATTATTGTTCATTTGCTAAATTTAACATATTGGAGGAAAAATGTAGCATGTGCAAGCAATATGGCACATCTAATATTTTAGGTTTTATTTGTTTTCCAATATGTTAAACTGAGGAACCATGCAGTCAATGCTTTCACAGATCGTCCGGGAATAAACACTTGAATCCTATTATCAACTAACTTTTTACACAGGAATTCAACCACATCAGCAATCTAATTTTGACAGTACCATCCCATTAACAGTAATCAAAAAATGCTATACGAGGTGGAGGTGGACAAACTGTAGCACATGTTACGATAAAAAAGACTTCTGTGTAGAATCCATGAGTCTTTTCGAGCTCTGGAAAGGATTTAAACAACTGATTCATCCTTAAAGATGGGAGAGTGCAACCTGGTTCCAGGTCAGGAGCTGAATCAAGTAGGACAGAGGAATCCAGAAGGCAGCTATTAGAGATACAAGATCCACCCATGGTTGACATCACAAATCTACTCAAACCACAATATGATGTTTTATCAGCGTTATTTCCATGTATGAACTGTATGCACTGGGGAATGAATGGCATGTAAAGAATCTTTAAACATTTTACAATATTTACATAGTATACCTCTTGCACTCTCTAGCATCTAAACCAGGGGTGCCCAATCCTGGTCCTGGAGATCTACCACCCTGGAGAGTGCTCCAATGTTCAGGTGCCCTTGAAGGTCTTTAATACCTGGATGAGGTGTATTAGATCAGTGTTATAGATAAGATCTGCAGGGTGGTAGATCTCCAGGATTGAGCACCCATATTATAACTTAAAATCAAGAAACATTTCCCCTCATATGAGCAATTTAAATATAGCTAAAATATTCCCCAGAAGTACAGAAAAATACATAATATGAACTGACTGTACTCCACCCTAAAGGGCATGATGTATGTTAAACACCACAGGGGTACACCACCGAGGCACAATCTGACTCTTATGTATGTGTGAATGTGTGTCCATAACACCTATGTTATATGTTCATACTATAAGTCTAGTGAGCTCCTGTATCTTGATTTATTGTTCCCCTGGCACCAATATGCAGTTCCAGGCATGCAAAACCGTACTACAGTTTCTCTCACAATAGAACGACTATGTCTTCTAGTCTTTGAAAGAGTCTGTGAAGATACAGCACAAAGACAAAGTAGAGCATTGCTAGGACTGACAATTATGACAGTAATACAAGGGACATTGTATAGATCTACTGGAGTCTCTCTGAAGAGAAAAGCTAGGAACAAAAGGAACCTATGAAAGGGACTCAACTGAAAAGATAAAGGTAAAGGTAGGTCCTACTCTTGTATTGACTACCTCATGTACTGTAATATGTAAATGTACAATAACATATCACAGTGTAGTCACATCACACAGGGTCTGTGTCAAGATCTTATCATACCTATACCAAACTGGAATATCATGGAGAACCATTATTAGAATTATAAGCAATATATATTTGTTTTGAAACCACACTTGTATTGTTCACAATTGCCTGTTGAATCATTTTCAATGCTATTTGAAAATGCAAATAGCAAATGTGATCCAAAATTCAAAAAAAAAAAAAGTTTCACCCTTATGGAGGCAGGTGATTTCTTCCTTTCAGACTCACAAAGCCAGTCAGCACATCTTTTCAAACTGCTGCTGATGCAACATCACTGGAAAGCTCAACATGCTTGGAGGAGAACACTAACTGGTAATTCTGTTACGTTCTGCTGCTAATTTACATCAAAAGTTCAAATGTCCCTTTTTCTAAAAAGAAACATTTTGGAGATAGAAGGATTTGTTCCAGCAACAACAATGTGTACATATTACATACAAACAGTGTGTCTGTGGTTGTACTGTCACAGTAATTGACATAGTAAGCAGGAGTACAGTACATCTTGCTTGACTCTTTTTGTCATAATGAATTAACTGCATGAGAAGAGAATGGAAAAGCAACAGATCAGCTAAGCTGTGCTTCTCAGGAAAACTCCTCTGTAGTCACGTTAACAGTGGCAGCTATTTTGATGGCACTGAACTTAGTTTACTGCCATGTGTTATATCAGAAAACCTGTAATGACAGAAGGAGTGAAAGAACAAGTACATAGCCTCCTTAAAGACACACATGTTTATGCTTCTTCTCCTTCACTTAACACTCCCCAGCTGTCACGCGCCACAGCTATAAACAGGCCATGGTCAAACTACTAAAAATATGTCTTCTCCACCCTCTCTCCCTCTATTTTCTCCTCTTTCATCCTCTAAGGGAGATTTTAAAAAGATTCCGTAGGGGCCTAGGGACTTGTGACACCTGCACCGTTTTTCACTGATGCTCAGATTAAATCTGAGCTGGATGTAACAGCTGTGATAACCTTTACATTAGGGTTGTACTTGATTTGAGTGTTCAGTATGAAGATTCGACTACACTCTCCTGTTCATATTTTAATATTATCTAGGGTTAGAAAATCCATTGGCATGAGTTTCAGTGATGATTTCAACCACATTAACAAAGCCATATGCAACAGAGTCATGGGAACATATTTTTGAGCATTTAAAAATCTATAAAAGAGATGCTGTGTATGATGAAAGATCTGAATTGCCGCCTATTTGAATTACCAATAATGTCTGGCTACCACATGGATTTGTGGAATAAAGCCACAGCAGCACACGTGTTTCTGTTTAAAACGAGCTCTTATAGCCTTTTCATTTCATTGTAAACATTAAAAACAATATGTAAATGAATAAACAAATGAATCTGTTTATGTCTATGAAATAACTGATATCTCTTCTTCAACAGTATCTGTCAATTTTCTTTGTTTCTTTATACATATAAATGTAGAAATATATTGTTACAACATAACATAACATAACATAACATAACATAACATAACACAACAACAAATAATCTTAAACCAATAAGTAAATAAATTGGACACTTATGAACAGTTGTTTGTGTGCTTCTCTGAGCCAAGACAAGGTCTGCCGCTCTCTAGACAGCAGCTCTCCCACTGACAACTGGACCTAATAATGCTTTAATGCACATTCGTTCCCCCAATGCATTATGTTTATAATAAATCTGCCAAAATAGCTGCCAAAATACCTGCCCATGATGGATTCTGAGTTCTTCAAAACCTGCTGCTGGACTTTAGACTTCTTCTGAGACCTGATTATAGCTAGCCTAGCTTACCAACCACTTCAGCTTCTCTCATCACTTGACCCCCAGTGCATGTTGTCAGGTGGATTTTTTAAAGTCAGCCTGTCTGCTAGCCCTCCTAGAATATAAAAACATATTTTGAATCTCCTTAATTATAATTCCTCATTGAAATGTGATCCCTGTTCAGTTTATGAGACTGATAAGTCTCCCACAGGTAATTTGAATCACCAACTTTCAGGGGTAAGCCCTACTTTACCTTAAGTATTATATCATTATGCTATGAAAACAACTGTCAGTTATAGATGGTCAATTATAGAAGGCATTGGTGTCAGTGGTGGGATAGTGCCCCCAGTAGATGGGGAGGAATGGCATAAAAACTCAATGGAACTTTCAGTGCTTTAAAAGTTGGCATGCAGAAGAGTTTGACATTATTCCATTTTTCCTAATACAAATCATGTGTTGTGAAAGTGACTGCAGTGTTGATGTTTGTGTCTACACCACAAAGTCTTCATAACCAATTTGCTTATAGCATTTTGTGTAGGTTATGTTAATAAGCTAAATGAAAAGATCAAACATTATAGCATTTCATCCTGGCCAGAAATCTTTCTTCTTGTTATTGATGGAATTTGTATGCCGAAGACCGTACTGACAAAGCGAAAGACCTTTCAGACTAATCAATTTTTGGTGTACGAGGTGACTGAGGTGCAAAAATAAATACAGACTCAATCAATCTTCCAGCACGATTTCCAGTGTCACAAACATCAAAACCCTCCCCAGTCTATAGTCATTATCAGGGTATTTCACAGCTCATTGACCTCAGTTTGACTGTCAGAGTGCACAGTTTCTCTGCTGATCTAAAGCTTTACTGGACACTTATTCTAGGTTCATCATTGCATTCCTGCCTAAAAAAAGTGCCGTATGAATTCAAACCAAAAGCAGAATTTAAGATACTGCTGTTCACCGTATTTCTAAACAGTTAAATGATGACATTATAAACTCATGTTCAAAAAATAGCTGCACAAATATTTGCACCCAGAAGGAATCAACCTACAAAAATGAAACTTAGTGGGTAGGTTTATCATTGTGAGACATGCCACTGATTCAAGTTTCATGCTCAGGCATGCATGTGAGGTAAGCAAGGACGGGCCTTATCGCTGTACCTGACTGACCCAACAGCCACGATTGCAGACATTAAGCAAGCAGTGATGCCCACCATGAGGCATCCTGTTAGTGCCAGCACGATTGGTAAACGACTGCACGATGCAGGACTGCATGCACGCAGACTGTTACAATGACTGCCCTTAACACCACGTCAGCGTCGCCAAAGACTGCAATGGTGTCGTGCCAGACTGTCATGGAGTGACAGCAGGGTATCTTCAGTGATGAATCGCGCTTTTGTCTTGGTGGAGACGATCGACGAATTGGAGGTCCCGTGGTCAGTGCCAAGATGAATGGTTTGTTGTCACATGTCACATGTTGAGAAGGTCTGGTGTCACCCCACCTCCACCCCTACCACAAAAGCTGCAGGAACTGTGTAAGAATATTCCCACTGCATGATTATTGCAGGACACCATTACTTTACAACACCATGCCGAAACATCTGACATGTGGCAACATCTGACATAATCATACTCCGATTTTGATGATGAGTGTTTTGGGGGCTGCACTGTGGATACATGCCTTGCAGTAATGCACTGGTGAACCAATAATATGACTTGGTTGTGGATTAGAATGCAAATAATTTGACCAAAATAATTTACATGAATAAACAGATTCATTAAAGCACTGCATTTACATTAACAGCATTTAGCAGACGCTTTTATCTAGAGTAACTTTCAAATGTGCGTGTTGTGTACTATTGCTAGTGCAAATACATTACAGTCCAAAATACCCTTCAGCTTGAACACTGCCAGAACAAAAGCCAGAGCTGATACCTAGAAAGTAAGAACACCAACAGAAACACTCACCTGGCTGACAACACTGAAACGCACTACTATATGCAATCTAGGAGACACAGGTGATGCATGTCAAATAGATTAAAATGTCAGATTTTACAGTAAGCTGTTATTTGCTAAAAAATGACTTTTAATTTAGCAGCTTGTCTCTAAGTATTGTATTAATGGGGTGGATCTTATCATGTGGTTTTGGCAGTTTTTGTTAATTAGTGTAATAACTTGCAGTTTTTTTGCTATACTGTTCCTACCCCAAAGATATGTTTACATTTGTTTTCATATCTTTTGTTATTCAATCCATAATAGTGTTTTGTGTTTTAGTTAATAAGCTCAACTCACAGTATATTAAATATTAGAACAGACATCAAGTTACTGTCAGGTTTGTGATCAAAATTCCTCTATAATTAAACCAATAAGTTGTGAGCCAAGTCAGTTAGAGTGGCTTAATGGGAAAGGCTTAGTTTCAGAGAAACTTCAAAACTGTCCACAGTGTTAACAGCAACCACAAGTCCAATTAGGTAAGGTAATTAGTGCTACTAAAAGCTACCTGAACAAAAGTTATTACATGAAATGCTGAATTTTGAGCTAAAATTAATCTGTTCATGGTGGAGAGGTACATCCACAGTGTTGTAGGGCAAAGTAGTCCCAAAAAAAAAATATTTCAGATATATCACTTGGTTTCCATCATTAACTGGTGCTTCTGAATAGTAATTAAAATGCTACGTTGGACTACAATATGCAGAAATGTTGAAAAAATCCCCCTTTAATGTTTTGTGTATAAAGTGTACTTAATGACCAGGTTAATGCTGTTGTAATGAATATGCTCATACTGTTGGCTTTAAAGAGTTATACGTAGTTCAACAACATAGATTTCCCTTGTTGTGTCTGCAGTAAAATATCTACAGTAGAGTACTGTGTTGTGTTATCTAGGGGACCCACGACTAGCTGACGATAACGCTTTAAGCCTGACGTTGACTGATTATGCCACTATGGATGCCTCAGAGGAGACAACAGAAGAAGACTCTAAGGAGCCTGATGATTTTAGGGTCCCTATCTCCAAGCTAGCAATCCAGCAATAAAAGCAATGCAATCCAGTAAAGGGCACATCATGCTCTACTGACCCATGCAATTTGGGTTCATTCTAACATTTCTCTGCTGATCTACAGTGCATCAAAGATCAGATATTGACATGATTGTCATTATCTCCAGCATCCCAAAGACTACAATAAAAAGTCATGTGTTGTTGGAGAGGGCGCATAACACGCTATAACCCTGTGACGCTTGAAGACGATTATTCTTATTTTCACTATGTTATGGTGCTTTGAATTTCTCTGGCTTTCCAGACCTCCGCCATGGGCAAGCTTCTCGAATACAAATATGTGAGATTCCAGCGTCTGTGTCTCTGGCTTTCTGAAGGCTCAATAGAAAGGACACGTCATGCTGTAGTCCCCTGCAGAGTTTGGCTTTATTATGGGTTTTTTACATTTGCTTTTCCTGTGGTTTTATTCATGACGTCAACAAGAATTAGTCAGGGTTGACTTTTATCACATAACTGTTGTTGAACTGCAAATAAAAAGAACACAGTAATAACCTGTATATCTGGATAACACAAATGAACTGTAATTGTGAACTGTAGTATCAGTCCTGTAAATCCAAAGGAGAAGGCAAATTAATAAACTGGAGAAACTGCTGCCATGTGATAATTATCGTAATGATAAAGTACAATAAAGTGAAGAATTATCACAATACCCAACAAGAAATCACATATCGTGCAGCCTATATAACTGTAGTCAAGCATGAGGGTATTGAGTTCAGAGCATCAATATGGAAGAGGATGCATCACTGCAAGCAGAGTTTACAGGAAGCAGATAGAGGTTTAATTAGCACTCTCCTCTGTCAAATGAAGATGATGTGATAAAAATACATGACACAGCTGAGTCTCTCTCACAGAGGGTATGTGTATGTAGGTTGAGTTTTTTTACCCAATGGCATCTTCTCTGTGTCCCTTTGTCTGTGCAGCGAGTCCTGTCATCCCGCAATATACCTACGTTCAGGAGTGTGTTTGTTTTCTGCAGTGATTAAATTGATTAAACGCCAGCCCTCTTGTCCTAAAATGCTCCCTGGTCTGTTCTCTATTGACAGCCAGTCAGATGATGCATATCCAAACCAACCTTGATTCTGACACCTTGACGTGTGTGTATGTGTGTGAGCATGTAAGAGACGGACAGCATCATTAAGCCTCAGTGTACTCCTACTGTTTATGCACAACTCGAGCTTACCCTCTGCTGATCACTGTCAAAGTGTGAAGAGATAAATGTGTTGTACTTGTTTCAGCATGACTACCACGCACTGATTAGGAATTCTTCAGCTTCATCAGGAAAGGGGGGAGGGGGGCTTTGATGAACGCACAGTCTAATAACAGATATGCCATGCTGCTTCAGTTCAGAACTATTATAATGCAAGAAGTGGGATTGTCATGATCACTCTATTAGACTTGATTTGAAAAGTACATTATCAGCTAAAGTTAAAATAATCAAGTAAAGGTAAAATTATCAGCTAAAGTTAAAAGAATCGCTTAAAATCGACCTTCTCAAAAAAAATTGCCAATGATTTGTCAGCATTTTGAATTACACTAACAAGCAGTCGGATCAAAACCTTGTATTTCATACATTGAAAAAACATGATTTAAATAACGAGTGCTTGTTACAAGCAATTTAAGTCCAGTAATTGTCAAATGTTCACACAATGCAAAGGGCAGCTGCTATTTTCAGTGGACACACCCTTTTGTATCCTTTTTCCTGCTGTTCAGTAGCGCTGGGCAGGAGGCTCCACTGCTGCCGTGTTCAATAAAGCAGCAATCATTTTACAGTGCAAAGACGGACTAGTGGAGAATAGCGTTACCTTAAATTCAAAGACAAAAGGCAAAGAAGAGAACCGAACACAGATGACTGCGAAAGAGAAGGCAGCAGGCCCAAGACGGGTGGCGCATACAGGCTCTACAGCAGAGGTCAAAGGACAGCGGAAGCTGGAGGTTGGAGTTGGCGCACGTGTCCAAGGGTGGGGTTCCAACAGACATGTGCAGCACTCATTGGTGTCTGTGATGTGGTGGGTGGAGGAGAAGAAGAAGTGGTACGCATGGCATGTGTAAGAGAGCCTTAAACACATAAGTAATTGGAACTGTTAGCCTAAAGCTGTATGGGTTTATTTGGCCATGCTGTACTGGGTTGTTGGGCTGTTTAATGGGGTAGTGGTCCAGTGTTAAAGCCTACCGTTGGGGAGAGTTGTATGACTGTTGATGACCGCCCTTCTATCCTGGCCAGTCAATAGCTCTGCACAGCAGTCTCAACTGCTGCTGTGTTCTAGAAAGAAGAGCCCTTTACAAAGTACGATGTTTCTTGCGTCTAGGTCTGGAAGATTTATTCATGTAGTTCACAGTAATCCATACTTTGTCCTAAACCACATCAACAAAATTTAATAAAGGCCTGGATGCGGTTTGAGTGGGTTGATAGGTGATAGTAGGGCGCATATTTCTGTCATCTACTGTTCGTTAGCAATATTAGCATTGTATCTCCAGGTATATAAACTAAAGAAACATAATCTGGATACCAAACGTCTTGGCTGATCGACTACATCTGGCTAAAGTATTCCTTCAAAAGCTTGTTTGTTTTTCTTCCTATCAATAAATAAGTTTTTGTTCTGCTTTATTTGCGCTCCAATTACTTATTTAATCATTAGAAGGATCAACAGATTATTTTATTACTTACGTATTTATTAGTGACAGCCCTAGAAAGAAGCACTGAGATACTTTTTCACACCAAAAAAGCCTGTTTTTCTCCACTTAACTGTCTGGATGTAACTCTAACTCTATTCACATAGTAAAATCCAGATACCTCCTCCCCCTCTTCCATTCACAATGTGCAATTTCGCTTCTGACGCTTATTAGAGAAACACACACAGCTCCAGGCACATAGGACGGCCTGCTTGACATTTTCGTAGCTTCAATTATTCACACTTCTGACAATACAGCAGACAGCCCAAAATGCTAAAGGAAGCTAAATGAATAGAGCATGCATTATTTCTCTCTCTCTCTCTCTCTCCCTCTCTCTCATTGCCTTCATGCACCCTCACAGTTCTGTCAAAGCATCCCTTTCTGTTTGCATGTGGCATTATACAGTAAACATGAAAAACAGCTGGTCCATCCATTGAAATTCTCATTATATTTAAAACAATGTATAAATCAAAGACCACATTAGGAACAGAAAGAAATTCATATTAGCAGCCCTTGTGATATTATCTTGTACTTGGTAGCGAAATAGGATCTTACCAGAACTAAGGTCATTCAAATATAGCACAGTGCTCTGTATGTGTGTGTGTCCCATGTGCGTATTTCATCTCCCACCAATCTTGACCACACAGTCAATAATGACATCACTATTTGCTTTCCCCCCCTCTTTTCCACAGTCACTATTGCACTGCCGGGAAAAGCACAAATGAATTGTGTGTGCCTCTTTCTTGCCTTCAGTTTCTATCTATTCACCACAAGAACATTTCTCACTATCTCCCACCAGGCCTATCACTGTCAGCAGATCCAAAAGAAAATCACCAAAACCATCAGATAATAAACAACAACAAAAAAAGAAGCTATGGGGGGAAAAAGACAATATTATCTTTGCTTATAAAGCAACCCTGGTTCTCAGCCCCAATTGATGCAACTCTGTGAAATCAGGCCTAGGATCTACACGCTCCTCCAATTCTGCAGATATTTAATACACAGCGCTTCATACATAATACATCGGCCAGCATTATACAACCTTATCATCTAACTAGCTCTGTCCAGCTCCAGCAAGAACAACAATGACATGTCCTTCACTTTAACACTGCGGCCTGCCACAAGGGCTTTTCATGGGTGAATAGGTCCTATTTGTCCACCAGGGAGTAGGTTAAAACAATCTGGTCTCCTGCACTGTTTTAGAGAAAGAAATCAGCGCTGCAGTGTGGCAGGTCATATCAAAGCTAAAACAGCCTGCGGAAAGCTATTTCTCTTCGGCCAGCCTGCCACATAAAAGAAAATCCCATTTAGGAATGAATGTAGTATAAACAAACCCTAGAAGCTCTGATGGACATTTGCACAAATGGTGCTTACAGTACTCTGGAAAAATCACAGACCACCCTGTCTTTGATTTAATTTCCAATTAAAACGACCATTAAGTAAAATGTATTAGTTCTTCAGCGCCAGGAAGAAAAATAAAAAATACACAAATTTACCAGAACATTACACAAAAGCTTCTTAAATTAAGTATAACATTATATCTGTCAGTATTATTTGTCTGCTGATTGTGCATCCTCTTGCCACTTTAACCCTTGCGTCTTCCCAAACCAGAGGTCTTCAAACCAGTCCTCAGTCCAGCCCAGACAGTCCACATTTTAGTTATAACCCTACTTGCCATATATAAGGGTGGAGGAAAAATGTGGACTGAGGGCTGGTTCGAAGACCTCTGGTTTGCAGCTGTGTCCTCACAACACAAGGTGTTCCCAAAGAAATCACTGACATCTTCCTTCAAAGAGAAGGGTGTGTTGGATGCGACACCATTACAGATAATTCACTAGCACAGTGTTTCCCAACCCTGGTCGTGGAAGTCCTGTCCTGCATGTGTTTTTCCTGTTCCCAACACACCGGATTCAACCAATTACCTCAGTAACAGCCCTTTATTGAGTTAGAATGGATGTGGTAAAGCAGGAAAAGCACTAAAATGTGCAGGGCAGTGGGCCTCCAGGACTACACTATAAAGATATCTGAAATGCAGAAGGTTGTATGGACTGATGAGTCTCAATTTGTAATCAGGACCAACAATTGCAAGCATCTTTGGGTTCTTGAAAAGCGCTATATAAGAATAAAGTATTGTTATTATTATGGGACCAACTTCTAGGACTGAACTTTGGAAGTGTGGAAAAATATCTATTAATGCTTCTTTGAAAAACAAAAAGAAAAGGTTTTTTCCAAAAAGAATGGATGCTGCAATAAAGGCAAAGTGAGGACAGATAATATTTGTATTCATTGACATGTTATATGCATTATATGACATTATATTTTGCTGTTAAGGCCTCATATTCTGTTTTTTGTTTTTTGCCTGTTTTTTTTATTGACACTAAAAAATAAAACTAATACGTTACACTTTAGAGGCCATATTCTGCATTTTTCTTGTTTTAAATTTTTTTTTGATGAACCTAAAAATAACAGTTGTATGGTTTTATGTAACAAAAATGGTCACATTTCATTTTACATGACCATTTTCCAACCTCTCTTTATCCCTTACAATGAAACAGGGTGTTTTTGTTATTGAGCCTCATTCAGAAAAGCACTCAGAGCTGAAACACTCCTTAGAACATCAATATAAATGGACAGTGCTAAACTGCTGTAGGCTGAATAGGTGGATATAAGTAAATGAGATGGTTCCTGTGACATCACAGAAACAGTGAATTCAAAAAAGCCTGTTTTTGCAGCTTCGTTTCCATATATTGACTGTATGGACTAGAGGGTATATGGTATGATTTAAACAATGTTTACATATTACTTCAGACTCCTTAATTTTAAAAAATTGAGGGGGAAGTTTGGTTACCACAGTTTGGAGCCTTAAACTGGAAGTGAAATAATTGCATATGGATTTTAAAAAGGTAATCCGCATAAGACAACGAAATAAATTCAAAATCTGGTCTTTTATAAACTATAATGGCTGGTAATGGTATAGGCTCAGGAAGGCTCTACTGAAGACAAAAAAAAGAAAACAGAATTTAATGACATGAAAAGATGCAGTGCCTTAATGCTGACATTTATGAAGATGTCTTGAGAGAGAGAGAGAGAGAGAGAGAGAGAGGGAGAGAGAGAGAGAGAGAGAAAGAGTCTCAGAGAAAGAGAGAAAGAGTGGTCAGCCTCAGCTGCATGTAAATATGGGCAAACGCTATTGAAAAGGCTATTGATCTTGCCAGGATTAGCAGTCTTTTCATGGTCTTTGCTGCTGCTGCTGGTTCCTGTCCTCTTATCGACTAGCCCATTCAGAAGATGTCAGTCCGGATTTTTATGAGCGCAAAAGCCAAAAGGGCGTCAAACTGAGGCACACTACATGAAACAGCACTACTGACAAATTACATTTCTTTCCCAAAGACACCACAGCAAGTTCCTATGAGTGCTCAAATCTGCTTTTATACTGTCCTAAATATACATCAGACAGTCAGGCTGAGTGAAAGCAATGCTGTACAGTAAGGGTATTTCTGCCACATGGGGGTGTCTTGCCGAGCATGCAAAATGTGCCCAAAGTGGAACAAAAATAAGATTTCTAGCATGCAGGAACTTGAAGCTGGACTGTTATAGAAACAAATAGCAAGGTAGGTCACATCAAAACTCAAACAGCCTTAAGAACTGCTTCGACTAGAGTGCCAGATGAGTGCGTTTGTGCATTTCCATGTCCTCATTCATAAAAATTATAAAAAGGTCTTTGACTTGAAAGTACATTCTTAAAAAAAGATGGTTCTTCAATGGTGCTTTAATAAAAGGGAAGGGATTCGATCATGAGCTCTACAGAAAAGTGGCTCTCTGCATGGAGAAAGAAATGGTTCTTCAGCTTGATGGGAGAATGTGTTCTATGGTTCTATACACAGTATATTGTTATGATGTAAAGCCCTTTAACAAGAACCATTTTAGGTGCTATATAGAACCGTTTTAAAAAAGGTTCTACGTCTAGTATAGCACATTCTCTGTCAAGATGAAGGTGCACTTCACCATGCAAAGAACCATTTAAACATGAAATGCCTCTAAACAGAATCATTCCCTCTATTAAAAACCCTTGAAAAAATGGGGAACTCCACCATTTTTTCTAAATGTCAGAATAATTAAATGGTTAACATGTCACCAAAGTTTGGTGTGTAATACTTTGTTATAGAAAATTTTACAGTGGTGGTGATAGGAACCAGATATCTGAGAAGTTTAATGTCTCTGAAATCTCACTCATAGGATATTATCACATATGAACTCCGGTAAATATCCCGAGAAACAGGTTTGTACATTACACAGAGTGCATGTGCAGGGAACAAGGTGTGACACAAACAATATGCTATGGAAATCACATTGTTTAGTTTACAGCACATCAAAGATGGTGGACGAGGCTACAGACTCATGCGCAATGATGAGTGGTTGTGCATTTACATCAATCCTACATGTGTTAGAAAGTATCTGCCATTACTGACAAAAGAGAGGAAAAGAATACACAGGCAAGCAGAAAAGACTTTGAAGCAGATACACTCCATGCATGAAGATCCCACTGGAGAAAGAAAGCTGCTCACCATTATAACCAACTACCTGATAGAACTACTTTTCCAGTGCTTTTTCAGTTTGCGGTTTACCTGAGCTTTCGCTCAGACAACACTGCGGTCATGTAGGAAGTTTGTTATTTGGTTGTAAATGACTGAATCTCCTGCTGCTCCCTATATCTATTTTGGGGTTGGCCCTCACAGGAAAAAGTTTGTCCTAGGCTGTCCAGTTAGCCATCTTTGTCTGGTCACATGATTGAAACGTCATGAGGCCTGCAAGGAATTCTCTGGCAAATTACCTGCTCTATTCACATATGGGCTCACTTGGACATTGCCTGGACGTTGTACTAGAGGGCTTTCAGGATAAAGTCCTGTACAATAGCTCCTCCAGGTAAGGTCCGGAAAGGTTCCAGGTTACCGTTCATTTCCGAATGGGGGAAACAGAAAGTTATTACATGAAATGGTTATGAATACGCTGCCTAATGTCTGAGACACTGTTTCACAGTAGCTTTGTGATTAAACTATATTTTAATCAGTTCATTTTAAATCTCTCTTGGAAGAGGGACACAGGAAGGGTGTTCTCAGGCAAAACAGTCCCCTAAGAAAGCTTACTTCTTTCAGATTTACCATTTTCGATGTTGCCAATATAAACGCAGAAGACACATGCAGGTTCCCTGCTGGATTTAAGTATAAATATAATGGCTATGTTTGTGTTGTAGATATGGCGACCCCGGGTTCCCATCACCAACACTGTACAGAACATCTGAGTCTGGAAGTTTCTCTACAAATGAACTGTTTCACATCAAACCACTCTAAATTACTCTGTGTATATTTCGATCACTGAATTATACAGAAATGTAGATGAATCAGTGGAGTTCCCTTCCATGAAAACCTGTCATTGGTACAGACATTACATCGAGGTGTTTCACTATTTATACAGGTTGTCCACTCCTTCACTTTTTACAGAACTGGTTACTTCAAGAACCATACTTTGAAAAGTTCTCTAGGGAACCAGAAGTGGTTCTTCAATTGGTGGCCACTTGCTCCTCTGGTGCCTTCATATTTGACAGGGCCCGTTTTAAAGGGGGCTCAAACTTCTGCTCAGCCCTCCTGTTTGGCCAGTAAACGCGTTCACGGTCGGTCAGAGGAGCACGCTAGTTTGAGAGATCTCAGCAGGGCTCTGTGCTGTAACCCGAGGAACTACATATCACTTCCCAGCTCCATCACGACACCGCCTAACCCCCAACTGTCGCGCCAACGAGGAGGAAACAAGCGGAACGCGCCTCTGATTGGCCACCACATCACTGTTCGCTCGTTCTGATTCGCTTCTATGATATCTAGCCGGGACAGTCACTTACCAGCCCCACCGGCTCGAGCTGAAGGATAACGACTGCTGGCCAGAGAAGTGCTTCTTCACTTGACCACTGTTTGGCTCGGATTTAAAGGCGGAATATGCGGTAGTAGCGAGCAAAACACACAACAGTAGCAGTAAGAAATCACTCAGCCAAACTGATGCAAACCGCGCGCAACAAGCCAAATTATCAGCAGAAAGAAAGAGAGAAAGAGAAAGGAGGAGAAGGCTGTCCTGGCGGGGGCCCATCCCTCTACTTTGGGGCTTGTTTCTGATATTGTGGCACCGACATCCTCCACGCAAGAGCCACGCTGCCGTGCCATAAACACGCCACGCATTCGTGCCTTACCTTCCAGCAGTAATCCTCAAGTGTTTGTTTGCATACAGCACGCAGAATCACACGCGATTATCCCGTGGAAAACTTGACGGTAAGCAGTCCTGTGGTTCTAAACCTGGTAGCGGATGGCGTTGGGTTTCAGTCAGTGCTCAGTCTGTGCTCAGTCTGCCTCGTGTGCTGTTCTCTTTCCAGGGGAAAAAAGCCTTACGGACGGCAAAATCACGTGTTAAAGTGTTAGTTTAAGCTCGTTTCTCTGCGGACTCGGTTTCTCTCCGAACGGCGAACGGAAGCGACGACGGCTCCCCTGTACGCGCTGATCCCCATCACTGCGCCCTTCATTCACGCTCGCAATGAGGAGACGCGGCTTGGAGACGAGCGGTGATGCTGCAACACTCTCAGCGCAGGGCCCTTGGGGAGAGAGAGGGGGAGAGGGAGAGGGAGAGAGAGAGAGCGAGAGGGGGAGAAACACACACACACACACACACACACGCACAGAGAGAGAGAGAGAGAGAGAGAGAGAGAGAGCAGATCAGCACCATGGACAGAGACAATTTGGACACACAACAATTTGGTCAGCAAATCTAATTATTGCCCCCATGTGTCCTGGTTAACCGTATCATATTTTTCCGTGCTTTTCTAATGACAATGGCTTGTTTTATTGTCTTTCATTAGACTAATTTCCCATAACTAAAATGATGAATGACAAACCGAAATACCAACTGAAAAAATGCAGAGACATAAATCACAAAAAAACAAGGTGGGGGTGAAAAAAAGAGCACTCAATTAAATTCAAGAGAAACCGTGAATTTAAATATAGACTCTTCATCAAAGGAATAGTTACACAAATATTTGCACCCAGAAAGAGTCATCCGGCAGGAATGAAACTTGGTGGGTAGGTTTGACATCATGAGACATGCAAATGATCCAAGTTTCACACTCGGCCGCACATGTGACGTAAGCAAGCACGGACCTTATTGCTGTACCTGACATACCCAACAGCCACGATTGCGGACATTCAGCGAGCAGTGATGCCCTCCATGAGTCATCCTGTTAGTGCCAGCACCACTGGCAGACGGCTGCACAACTGCAGGACTACATGCATGCAGACCGTTAAGGTGACTGCCCTTAACACCATGTCATGGTCATGAAGCGAGTCCCACTTTTGTCTTGGTGGAGACGACCAACGAATTTGTGTGTGGAGACACCCTGGTCAGCGCCAAGATGAACGTTTTGTTGTTGTGCGTCACACGTCCGGAAAGCTTGGTGTCACTCTACCTCCACCCCTACCACAAAAATTTGCAGGAACTGTGTGAGAATATTCACGCTGCATGTGATGGATTATCACAGGACACCATTAGGAACCTCTACAACTCCATGCTGAGACATCTGGCATAATGCATTAGCAAAGATGAAGGCCTGACGCCATACTGAGAGACACTATTTGTTTACTGCATGTGTAGCTCAATAAGTATTGCCCATATCGGTCTAAATTTAACATCATTTATTGTTCCTGGTAACCTTTATCTTCCTTCCCAATAGCCTTGCAGTCCGATACTTCCTCCTGGGTGCTGCTGTTTTTTTGATGTTGACTGTACATTGAGGGGTCCTACATAGTGTACTATATAGAAAATAGAGTTGAGTTGTGCCGCACCATGCAGAAAAGCGTCTCCATAAAGATGGTGCAGATAATAACATAGCGTTGATGTGTAAAGCTTATTTTCAACTGTGTGCATCTTTATGTAAAGCGATGTACAGCATTTTGGAATGAAACTCTTCATGTATGTAACATTTTAAAGCCCAATTCAAACTCACAATCTCCTGATGAGAGGACCATAGTTAGCCAGCTGTTCCACTCAGAACAGTAGTGAGAAATAGCTTACTGCTCATAACCTCATAATTGCCCTTTTTCATCTTTTCATTTCCATCTGTTTAGTACACAGCAGAGAAAACCTTCCTAAAAGCATTTCACCTGTTCCAGAAGAGTTTTAAGGATCCGGCAAAATAGCCTCTTTAGCCCACTGACAGAAGCCTTCTTCGCTCTCTTGCTGCCGCTGCTGAGACCTAGACTGAGAAATGAATGTAAGAGTGGAGTAGATGAGCGGAGGAGGGGATGAAGAGCCACATGATAATTAGCTATTCATCACCTCACCATATATCGCACCACTCACACGATTAGCCTACATTAGATCTGCCAATTAGATCTGTTTCGGTTTGTTCAAACCATTAACTGATCAGGATAGGCTGGGAAAAGTCACAGAATGTGCACCACCCACAACTCCAGCCCTGTGATATCCACTGTGAAGTCTGGATCTGGTGCAAATGTGATGTGAAACTATGACTGTGTGGATTGATTGGTCCTGTGAGCCACTCTTGAAGAAAGGCAGTAAAGCCCACCCCAGCACGCCTCTGGGATTATTTGATTTGCTGGAAGGAATGGGCTGACGCTTATCTGAAAAACACCCCGTCTCCCCTTTATTCCACTGAGTCACTGTCTGGGTGATATAGAGACCTGGAAATCCAGGTTGTGGGGCATGACACATTTATCGTAATTTCTAGTCCAGCAGGGGCGTATGTATAAAAGAAGGCTGAAAATGTTTTAACACAGTAATTTATGAGAAGATTGACGAGGCATTTCAATACAGTTAAATTAAATGCTATTAAATTCAAATTAATTACTTGTTTTTTTATTGTAAATTATTACAATAAACTATTAATTTTCCATTGTTAATGTTCCACATATACTTTTCCATGTATGCATGTATTTTGTTTGATGCAAGGACACCTGGGATCTGTGTGCTGTGGCACACCTGGGATCTTTTCCCATTTGTTAGTTGCTTAGACTGCAAATTTCATGCATTGCTGTGCTAACTTGGAGCCAAATTTCTCAAACCCATGACTCAAGGAGTCAACACATTCTCTACAGGTAACAAACTGAAATATGCCATGATCTGCTCATTTTAGTTCAGAGTTTATATGTATTTTTTGAGTTGGACATATTGGGAAAAAATGTAAAATGTGATGTAATGTTTGCACAGTCCACATTTTATAATACATTTTTCCCAATATTTTAAATTAAGCAAATAAACAGTATGCATTAAAATGTGCAGAGGTGTACATCTGTTCCTAACTAGTTTGTGGCCTGGATGTAGAATTCTAGTAAGAAATTTTAAACTAAGCCTTTCATGTGGAGGATACCTAACCTTTAGGGAGGTTCTTCCCACTTACATACTGCATTTACAAATATGGTTCTTTAGAGAACCCAGCACTGAAATGGTCTTTAGGGAACCCAAAGTGGTTTTGTGTCATTGCACCAAATAACTGAATTACAGCAGAGCCTGTAGTGTCATAGTTCTCATAGTAAGAATGCAGAGATAAGCTTATACTTTTTATGTACTGCTGAACTGGATTACATGAACTGATCTATGCTTGGATCAGTGTTCCTACTCTGAGATGTGTAATGAATATAGTCCCTAAGTTCCCAAAGGAATATAAATCAATACGGATGGTTTAAAAAAAAATCAAATATTTGGTGCTGAAACTGGAGGTGCATCCATGTGTCCCAAGAAACAAAAAAAAATCAAACCTTGAAGACGGGGATAGACAGCTGCTTAGTGAGATAATTGATCACAAAGCTAAAGCTTTATTGAGTGCTATAGAATTCTATCAGCATCTCACACTCTCAGGAAATTGAGGTCTTGAGGGTGGGTTGATGTATGGAGATGAGTACTATTCTCAAAATATTCAGTGGTGCTTGAATGTTTGTGAACCCTTTAGAATTTTCTCCTTTTCGGCATAAATTTGACCTAAAACTTAGATTAGATTTTCACACAAATCCTAAACATACATAAGGAGAACCTAATGAAACAAATGGGACAAACATATTATACTTGGTCATTTATTTATTGAGGAAAATGATCTGCTATTACATATCTGCGAACGGCAAAAGTATGCGAACCTTTAGGATTAGAGTCAGGTGTTTGCAGTCAATGGGATGACAATTAGGTGTGAGTGGGTACCCTATCTTATTTACAGAACAGGGGTCTATCAAAGTCAGATCTTCACAACACATGTTTGTGGAAGTGTATCATTGCAGGAACAAAGGAGATTCCTGAGGACCTCAGAAGAAGAGTTGTTGATGCCCATTAGGTTGGAAAAGGTTATAAATCTCTCTGATTCTTAGCCTCGCTGGTTTTCGACCCTGCTTCCATCCTCCTGACTATTCTTGTTATCTCCCTCTGATTTTGTCTGCTGGTTTGTTTGATTCCCTGGTTCTCGACCTCCGCCTGTCTCCTCTATCTATGACCTGGCATTACCCCTTTGTATTGCAAGCTCGTCCTTTGTTGTCGTGTATAGTTACTGGTTTGTTCAATAAAACCTCTCTGACTTTTAGCTCTGCTTGCGTTGCGCTAAGTTCTTTGCGCCTAACTGGTTCACATACTTTCAAGCACCACTTTATTTATGTAGTTTACCCCACAAACAGCAGCCTCTTAACTTTGTATCATTATGATGTATTTAAAAATGTTATGACTGTCTGGTTCTCAATGCAAACTGTAAATTTGACACTTTCAAACCCTTTGTGTCTGACAATTTAGTAAGTAATTGTAATGGCTAACCATTTCTTAGTTATTGATTATGATTTGATTATTGAAATTGAAAATTCTAGTCAATGAACTCTGATTCAGTATACCACACAAATAAGTAAAATTTCCTTCATATATTTTGTTGAAACACCCCCCCCCCCCCCCTTTTGTGGGAAACAAACAACACTCGCCATAGACTGTACCGTAAAGTGTTAATACACACCAAAACCAATAGAAAACCTCCAGATCTGAATTACTGTCTTCTGGTCAATTATAAGTTACATCATGTGAATCCAGGTCCACTCTGCCTGCCATAGAACACTAACAATAAATCGAAAAGCATCAAGCTGGTGCAGTAACCCCATCGCATGACCAGAAGTGTCCTACAAGGAAATCTACTTTATCTTATAGGGTCTCCATGTAAACAAATTACCAGTGAAAAAAATCTACTTTCACAAGTAAAAATATCTTACTTGAAATATTTCATAATATTACAAAATATTACACAAAATGATTTACTTTTCAGTCCTGCTCTACAAATAGTATGCTAGCTAGCATTAGCCCTGTGCTCTGACAACTGACCTAGCTATATTAGCCCAGTTGTCTTGCCTGGACATGGACAGAATTATCTAGTATAATAATATCTAAGGTAATAAGTTTACATTTGATTAGTTTGAAATGTGCTCAAACTTCAATCTTTTCCAGTGTTAAACTGGAGGGACATGGCTCAGTTTACACAATTGTGTTATGGATTAGGGCCCAGTGAGTTTAAAGTTTAAGATGGGGGAGGAATCTAAAGTTGAACCTTTAGTAAGTGATGATGGCTATAAGCTCTGTCCCTGGTGTTTAGTAAAAGTAAAAAAATCATCTCAGAGAGTTCTCGACCAATCTATGCTTGGATTACAGTATGCATGAAGATGTCCCAGAAGTAGCAGTGCCTTGTTGGCCTATACCTCTAGTCATGACACAATAAGTGGGTGCTAACCCTTTTGCACATGCTAAGCCTGCCGACTGGTCTTCAGAGGTAATGTTTCAGAAATATGAGCTTTATCCACTCTGATTTTGATGCCATAGGTATAGATGGGACGGATTCTCTGCCATGCTCAGTCATTGAGTACATTTCTGGCCCCTATTAAACTGGCCTTAGCTTGTTTAGACCTGGATATGCCTTCCCTCCTAGTTCAAGCCTAGTGCATTTTCTCCTCTGCGCTCCAGTGGCCTCTGAGTCTGCATTCCTAGCCTGCAGGGATTATGTGAAAGAGCTTGCCAGTGCCTCTAAGACACTCCTTTCACGCTTGTGTCCAAATGAAGCAGCAAAGAGTGCTAGCGAGTATGGCAGAACCAGGTTGTTAGCGCCCGGAGAAAATGCCAGTGGATACCTGCATGGTTTCCTTGATAGATTCCTTATGACCTGTGCTGCTTGAATGCAGATACACAGATGAGTCCCTGGTCAGAGTCTATGGCATGGCAGCACACCTGGAATCTTTTTACATTTGCTAGTTTCTCTAAATGCCACACTCCTGTTTGCTAATTCCAGTTTTCACAAAACTCCGGATTGCCTTCCTACAAGCATTTGAGTACATTCTCAGAGACTATAATAAGCTTTCATCTACAACAAGCTTCAGCAGGTTTGGCTGGATCTCAGGGTTATGGTTGTTACAGACCCAGGCATGGTTGGGCGTACTTAGAAATGACAAAGTGCTATGAAAGCCACTTTGGGTTCCTTAGTATGTATATAAACCCATGCAAACTCAATGCGTGGGTTCTATATGAACCTAAATGGTTCTCTGAGCGTTTAAAGGTTTTTGCTCTATGATGGAGAACATATAATATGTGGTTCTTTATTATGTGCTGATTTTTCTTTTGTATTGCTGCTTTGGGTGTTTTGTGTATTCCCAACCTAGGGAACCTATCTGGAGTCCATTCCACACTCCAGTCTGTGTCTTCATTCCTTTCCTACCCAGTCATCTCCCTATTCCACTCCATACCTTCAGGTTGCATAAAACAGGAAGAATAAAAGAGGCTACCTGAGCTCCCACGTCATTGGCTTGCTCAAAAAGTTTGTTTGTTTCTGTGTTGATTGTTTGGGTTTTTGTCATGCCTTCGCTATTTGTCTTTGTGATTAACCCTCTTCAAACCTGTTGTTGTACAATTTGTAAAATAGCATCACTGGCTGTGGGGTTTGACTGGGTTTTGTCTGTTAAAGGGGTTTGTCTGTTAAAGCTGCCTGAAATTGCCTCATTGGAGTTGCAGCCTTTTTCTCTGTTACAAGATGACATCATCTGGTATCCAATCCTTATTACCCACCTACTGACAAGGTTGGCACACCTTCAAACGACCTACCACTCTAAAATAACCTGCTCCAGCTTGCAAAGGTGAATAGTTCCATCTGACTTTCAGGATCAGACTCTGGCTCAAACTGATATGACAGAACCGACTTCATTGTATTAATAGCCACAGCGGTGTGAAGGTGGAACTTGTAGCAGGATGCCACTCTGGCGGGTGACAAATCAAAACAGAGTGGACAAGCTGATAGAGAAGAGCTTATTGGGAGGCAGACTTAAAGACAGGAGCTCAAGCAGAGCATTTCAGACAGAGGGTAAATACAGATGTAGACTGCTTGGGGAAAACTGAAGCATGTTAGTCGCTGTCTTGGACTTTTATCTAGGCCTTAATCAGTTTTGGTACAATAATCATTCATTTAAAGGAACAGGTGCTCTGTCCACCTCATCATTTTCACGCTTCACATACTTTCACAAAGCTTTCATTCTAGACCCTAGACCAGGTCCTAACGTTCTTTCAAGGGCCCATATTCAGCATTTTTGGTATGTATTTTTTTTTAACCCCTAGCTCCAAGTGTAACATTTGTCAGGTATAATATAACAGAGCAGTTCATTTTTACAAATAAATGCTAAAGCTCTTAGAATTAGACATGCTGTTTTTGTTACTGCTCTTTTAAGACTGATATATGTAAATGCACTCTGTTTTGATTGGTTCCTGTATTGTGCCTCATTCAAAAGTAACCTGGACTGAAACACTCCTTACACCTTTAGTGTGAATGGGTGGGGCTAAACTGCAGTTGCCTGAATAGGCTGCTGTATGCAAATATGTTGGTTTTCGTGACATTACTAAAACACTGAACTCTAAACAGGCTGTTTGTGCAGCTTTGTTTCCATATATGAATTTGAAAATGACTTTTTATGTTAGACATACAAGAAACAAACTGTTTTACATCAGAAAGATGAGGAAAAATGTGGTTTTCCATGATATGGATACATAGAGAGTATAGATCCTGCTTTCAGTTTGAATGGGTTTGATTTCTTGGTCTACAGAAATCAAGCTGAGTCAAGTTCGACTCAATATGGTGCTCAACATATTCCTAATATGTCTGTTTCACATAGTACACACACTCAGAGTCTGATGGGTCTTATTTGGGCCCTTCCTCCTAAAGACCCTACCAGCTTGTTGATCCTAGTTTGCAGCCTAGTAAGATTATTTTTGGATGCTCCTGAAAGTAACATGTTAGGTTAGGTTATGAAGACTGGTGGGCAGTAGTTTTCCAGGTCTAGGTTTAGGTGCTCTTTACGCATTACGCATTTAACCAAGCATCAGTCCCTATTGTAAAACTAGAGCTCTTGCAGACCATACTGAATGTATATCATAGAGGTGGATCTGTATAATATACAATATAATATAATATAAAAATACAATAACGTATAATAACAAATGTAATTAGCAATATGAAATTTACATTTCAAAGTCAGCATAGGATCACAGTAATAATGTTTGTTGCACTGGAATTTACAGAAGAAGAGAAAGAAAAAAAAACAAATAAAGTCAAATAAAGAATTAGTTCAGAAGTCTCTTTTTCCACACCGTGACATTTAGGCTTGTGTATTTATTATACTGCTGAACATTATGAATGTTCCACCACGATTGCAGAAAGTGCTTTTCCGTTATTGTACCAGGGCATGAAAAGTGTTACATAGCATCTCTGTAGTCATCTGTAAAATAAAATGATTCTGTCCCCCATATACTTTTGGATAAAACATTAGTAATACAGATGTATCCAGTACACTTTTATGCTATTTGCCATTTGCACGCCCTCATTCTCACTGCTGCTAGTGGAAAAAATGCTCAGCTCAATTAAAGAGAGATTAATAGGGACGTCAAAACCAGATGAAGGGCTTATGTGATGTGCCATCTGATCAGCAGATGGCACAGAGACACATGGCTGCCAGTGTTAGGGACTCTGGTGCTGATCTAGGAACAGTTGTGCCAGGCCAAATGTAAGCCTTTAATAGAGGAAGGCAAAACAGGTCTCAGAGCAGCAGTTAGGGGCAGATTGTGCAAGTGTCTTACAGCCGACCAGAGCATGGAAAAGGACACTACGTATATACATATATAGTTGAAACCAGAAGTTTACATACACTGTAAAAAGACACATAACCATTTCTTTCTAATTTTCTGATCTTAAATCAGACTAAACCTTTCCGGTTTTAAGTCAGTTAAGATTACCAGTTTTTTTTCCATATGCTAAATGCCAGAATAATGAGAGAGAATTTTTATCGTTTTTCTATGAGGTCACAAGTTTATATACAGTAAGTATGTCTTTAAACAATTTGGGAAAACCTAGATGATGATGTCACGGCTTGGGAAACGTTTGATAGGTTAATTGACAACAGTTGAGAACCTGTATGCCTCCATGCCCAATCATATCTTGTCGTGTTACCCTACTAAAGGCAGCCCAACATGGTTCTAGAGCCTACTTTCAGTTGTACAGTTTTCCTCAATAAACTTATTCTTTCACTCTAATACTGTAATCACTTACATATATCGTCTTTACATTCACACACAAAGGTTGATCCGACATAAAAAATAGTTGCACAAATAATCGCACCCAGAAGGAATCAAGTGACAGGAATGAAACTTGGTGTGTAGGTTTGATATTGTGAGACATGCAAATGATTCAAGTTTCATGTGATGTAAGCAAGGATGGGCCTTATCACTGTACCTGACTGACCCAACAGTCTCGATTACAGACATTCAGTGAGCAGTGATGCCCTCCATGAGTCATACCTTTAGTGCCAGCACGATTGGCAGATGGCTGCACGACGCTGGACTACATGCATGCAGACCTCTACGACGACTGCCCTCAGGACCATGTATCCAGGTCCACCCCTACCGCAAAATCTGCAGGAACTGTGTGAGAATATTCAGGCTGCATGGGATGGATTATCACAGGACACCATTAGGAACCTTCCACAACTCCATGCTGAGACATCTGGCATGTTGCGTTAGAAAACGTGGCGGCCCGACACCATACTGAGAGACACTACTACTGTATTTGTATCTCAGTAAATATTGCCCATATCAGTCTAAATGTATCATCATTTATAGTTCCTTTATCTTCCTTTCCAATAGCGTTTTCCTTCAAGGTGCAACTGTTCTTTTGATGATGAGTGTATATATATATATTTATATATATATAGTCGCTGTCCAAAGAAAAACAAGTATCTCCAAAATAGTAACTTTACAGGAGAGGACAAAAACCTCATTTAACTTTAATAGAAGTCAATGGATCCAGACGTCTTTCCAAGCACTTTTGGGCCATTTCTGTTGGTCCGTTTATCATGAGATCTTCACACAGTGTAAACGGCAGCTGCTGTGGTCAAATTAT